>CM053594.1:282779406-282852354 GCA_028646575.1 Pseudocheirus occidentalis | reverse complement strand
CTCAAGACCATGATCCAGATCCAGGCCACTCAACACAAGAGCCCTTGGCCCTGATGGTTTGCCTCAGCCCCCCTGCTATCTGCAGGCTGAGGGCTCTGAAGCAGCCCAGTGGAGGCTGCTGGTGCTCCGTTCTTGGTGCTACAGCCGCCTCCTGCTGCTTCCTTGCCCTGGGAGCAGTTTGGCCAGACCTGCTCTTCTCCTCTCCAGTTAGCAAAATCCACTGACCTTTCTCTTAGCCTTTTTTTCTTCTGGCCTGATAAGTATGGTAACTGTGCCTCCAGTGCAGCTGATCTGCTCTCCTATAGACACGGCTCCTTGCCCGATGTTTCGGCTGGGGCTCCCAGACTGCTGCGAAGAGCCCCACCTGCTGAGCTGCCTGTGGCAACAGATGTGTTTTCTGTCTTTTGGAGGGTTTTGGAGCTTGAAAATCTGTTTAGAGTCCCATTTTATGAGTTTTTTAGCGTGTTTGTGTGGGAGCTGCGGTGCTTTGCTGCTTCTAAGCTGCCATCTTGGCTCCACCCCCGACAAGACTCTTAATGGGGAATGTTTCATACTTGTCATTTATATCATAAGTAATGAGTGTCAAAGAGGGAAGGACTATGCTTTGACTATGGGTTATAGTAGACTGGGGACACAAGTGCCAGAGTCAGAACTGGGCAACTGGGAGAATAGGATGGGAGTCAGACATTGGAGTAGATCCCATCTCAGGAGTATTCAGAAGCCTAAGGTCAAAGCAGCCAAAGGTCAGAAAATGGATGAGTTGTTAAAAATCAGGAAATATATAGGTACCAGAAGTCAATACATAGGTACCAGTGGTGGTGATAGAAGGGGCAAGCAGTCAGTAACTCATGAATGCTTTGGCGTGGTTTAGCTTTGGGTACCAGCATACTATATTCCTCCTCCCAGGTAAGGTATTAATATTTTAATGGGGGCCTTCAATACTTTAACTCAGATATGGTTGTGGGGTGACTCCTACATGTGAATTTCAGGCACTGGTGGCTTGTGGGTGAGAGAATCAATTCTGGAAGAAGATGAGGAGGTTTGCAAACCCCTTTAGATCATTCCCTTAGGGCACTTGCTACTTCACCCAGCTCTAGAGGCAGTTCTATGTGGAGGACAACGAAAGGGATTCAGAGACTTGGTTTTGAATCCTAGCTTTGATATTTGATATTAGTCAGATTTGTGACCATGGGCAAGTCACTTAACTTCTCTGAAAATCCATTTCCTCACCTCTAAAATGAGAGTAAGCATACTTGTACTACAGGTTTCTGCACAAAGTTCATGTATGGAGAGCATTTTACAAAAACTGTGTATGAATTGTTATGTTGAAGTATAGAGTTGTCTATCTGGTATCCTCTATTTACAGGTTCATGGGCAAATCTGTGAGATGTTTCAGCTTTATTGAAAAGCTGCTAGATATCATGTTCCGTGTTATCCAAAGACAGTATGGTATGGCAGGAGAGACAGAGGGACCCTTAGAGGTCATCTCAAAGGATCATAGGTATAACCTGTGGCCCAGATTCTTCCCCAAGATTTTGGACACAAGCCCCATTATGTATGATTTAGAGCTGGAACAGGCTTTGGAAGTGATCCAGCCCTAAACCTCTATTTTATGGATGAAGAAACAAACCTAGTAGGAGGAAGTTACTTGCCTAAGAGCACCTAAGGTCAGTAAGTCTCTGCTTCAGTAGCTACACACACATACACACACATTTACATACATATAATATATATATATATATTATATGTATGTATGTGTGTATATATGTATATATACACATACAGTATTTTAAAAATATTTACCCGAATGTTTTCATCTGTTTTGGACTGCATTCAAGTGTTATGGGCTGCATTGGGGTCATGTGTCTCACACCTCTGCTTTAGATCATGAGTACCTACCCTTTTTGTGTCATGGCCCCCTCTGGCAGTCTGGTGAAGTCAATCATCTGAGAAGATATAGATACCTCTTATCTAGAAGAAGAGGCTGGACAAGATGAACTCTCAAAGACCCCTTGCCCTATAAACCATTAAAGTAGGACATTTTTGGAGAAACTAATCAATTTTACTAGCTCACAGTCAGTCAGTCCATGACCAAGCCTGTAATAAGCATTTACTTTGTTCCAAGCACTTCTAAGCATTTGAGATATAAATACAAGCAAAATAGAATGTAGTTTATGTGCATAAGGAGCTCATGTTCAAGTGGGAGAAGATAAAAGCAGAGAGGAGGGTGTGGATGAGGGGGAAGTGATTAAGTTCAGAGAGTCAGAAGGAAAACCGGGAGAGGAAGGATGGAGCCAGTCTGGGCCTTCCCCAGAATGGAGGCCAGAGATGGCATAAGGGGGCTGCAGGGCGGAAGAAGGCTCCAAGGGAAGAAGTCATCTGATGGGTGGCAGCGGTTTGCAGAGGCTTAGGTACTGGGACTAAAATTCCTCCCAGGGAATGTAAACTCAGTGAAGTCAGAGACGTTTCTCTTGTCTGTATCTCTAGTGCCTAGGAGGGGTGGGGAACCTGCGGCCTCGAGGCCACACATGCCCTTCTAGGTCCTCAGGTGCAGCCTTTTGACTGAGTCCAAGTTTTACAGGACAAATCCTTTTATTAAGGGGATTTGTTCTGTGATGTTTTGGATTCAGTCAAAAGGCCACACTTGAGGACCTAGAGGGCCACATGTGGCCTTGAGGCTGTGGGTTCCTTACTCCTGCACACACATGTACATATGTGCACATGTATGTATGCGTGTATAGATGTGCTCACAATATATATAATACACACATATTCTTTCTTCAGGTATACACACACATATATATACACACACATGTACATATAGACACATACATATAGTCCATCTTCATATGGTTCACATACATATATAGTCCAGGTATACACACACATATACATACACACATGCCAGTGTCCTCCCTCCCAAACTACCTTGTATTAACTACTTTGTATATACTTACATTTATCAACATATTTGTTCTGTGTGTTATAGTGCTTTGAAAGAAATGATCATTTAATTCTTAGTACTTATATCCCTAACATTTGTCACAGTGCCTGGCACATACTGGGGATTTAATAAATGCATTTTGATTGATTTATTGAATGTTGCTGTCTTTCCATTTTTTCTTCTCTTTAATAGTGTTTCCCCCAATTACATGTCAGGACAATTTTTAGCATTCATTTTTTAAATAAGATTTTGAGTTCCAAATTTTTGGAACTTGCCCTCTTCCTAAAATGGTAGGCAATTTGATATAGGTTATACATCGACTGTCATGAAGTCAATATTAGTCACAGTTGTGAAAGAAGAAACAGATCAAATGAAAAAAATGATAAAGTGAAAAAAAGCATGCTTTGATCTGTATTCAGTGTCAGTCAGTTCTTTATCAGGATGTGGATAGCATTTTCCTTCCTGAATCTTTTCTACTTGTCTTAGATCATTGTGTTGCTGAGAAGAGCTGAGTCATTCATAGTTGATTATCACACAGCGTTGTTGATATTATGTACAATGTTTTCTTGGTTCTGCTCATTTTACTTTGTATCAGTTCATGCAAATCTTACCAGGTTTTTATGAAATCTGTCTCTTCATTTCTTATTTCGCAATAGCATTCTATTACATTCATATAACAGCTTGTTCAGCTGTTCCCCGATTGATGGGCAATCCCTCAATTTCGAATATTGTGCCACCACAAAAAAGACTGCTATAAATATTTTTGCCCGTGTAAGTCCTTTTCCCTTTTTTTATGATTCCTTTGGGATACATGGATCAAAGGGTACATACAGTTTGGTTGCCCTCTGAGCATAGATCCAAATTGTTCTCCAGAATGGTTGGATCAGGTCACAACTCCATCAACACGCATTCGTGTCCCAATCTTCCTCTATCCTCTCTGACATTTATCATTTTCCTTTTTTGTCATATTAGCTTCTCTGATAGGTGTGATGTGGTACCTCAGAGTTGTTTTAAATTGCATTTCTCTAATCAAAAGTATTACTTCTTCATATGCCTATAGATAGCTTTGATTTCTTCATCTGAAAACTGCCTGTTCATATCCTTTGACCATTTATCAGTTGGGGAATGACTTGTATTCTTATAAATTCAGCTCTCTCTATATTTGAGAAATGAGGCCTTTATCCTCAAGAGACACTTGCTGTAAAGATTATTTCCCAGCTTTCCTTCTAATCTTGATTGCATTGATTTTGTTTGTGCAAAAGCTTTTAACATAGCCAAAATTATCTATACATTTCAGGATGCTCTCTGTCTCTCTTGTTTGGTCATGAACCTGTAATTCACTTAACTACTCCTTTAAGAATCTTGATGCTGTACCATTTGGTGCACATATGTTTAGTATTGATATTACTTCATTGTCTGTGGTACCTTTTAGCAAGATGTAGTTTCCTTCCTTATCTCTTTAAATTAGGTCTATTTTTGCTTTTGCTTTGTCAGGATTGCTGCCTCTGATTTTTTTTTTTTTTACTTCAGCTGAAGCACAATCGATTCTTCTCCAGCTGCTTACCTTTACGCTGTATGTTTCTCTCCGCTTCAAGTGTATTTCTTGTAAACAATATATTGTAGGATTCTGGTCTTTGATCCACTCTGCTATCTGCTTCTGTTTTATGGGAGAATTCATCCCATTCACATTCGCAGTTATGATTACTAACTGTGTATTTCCCTCCATCCTATTTTTCCTACTGTTTGTTTTCTCTCTCCTTTCACCCTTTCCCTCCTCACCAGTGTTTTGCTTCTGTATACCACCTCCCTCAATCTTCCCCCCCTTCTGTCAGTTTCTCCCTCTCTCCACTTTTTCTTAATCTTCTCCCTTCATACTTCCCTGTTGGGTAAGATAGATTTCTGTATTCAACTTATCATGTACATTATTCCTTCTTGGAGTAAATAATGATGAGAAAAAGATTCAAGTGATGCCCATTGCCTACCCTCCCATCTTCCCCTTTACTGTAATAGGTTTTTTGAGCCTCTTCATGTGAGAAAACTTACCTCATTATACCATTTCCTTCCTTCTGTACTCAGTCTACTCCTCCTTCTCATCCTTTAAGTATTTTTTTTTGTCTTTCTGGAGGGGGAAGGCAGGGCAATTGGGGTTAAGTGACTTGCCCAAGGTCATAGAGCTAGTATGTGTTAAGTATCTGAATCTGGATTTGAACTCAGGTCCTCCTGACTCCAGGGCTGGTGCTCTATTCACTGCTCCATCTACCTGCCCCCCTTAGTTATTTTTTAATGTCATTCACTCAAATTCACCTTATACCCATGCCCTCTGTCTATGTATATTCTTTCTAGTTGTTCTATTAGTGGTACAATTTTTAAGAATTACAAATATCATTTTCCCATGTAAGGATATAAACAGTTCAGCTCCATCAAATCCCTGATGTTTTTTTTCCCTTTTTTCACCTTTTTAGGCTTCTCTTGGGTCTTGATATTGAGTTCTTTTTTTGTTGTTGTTGTTGTTGTTCAGTTCTGTGTTTTTTTATGAAAGCTTGAAATTGTTCTATTTCATTAAATAGCCACTTTTTCCACTTGAATTATTATGCTTCTTTGTTTTCTGCAATATCATGTTCTATGACCTCTGATCCTTTAATGTTACAGCTGCTAAGTCCTGTTTAATCCTGATTCTGGCTCCCTAATATTTGAGTTGTTTCTTCTGGCTACTTGTAGTATTTTTTCCTTGACCTGATAGTTCTGTAATTTGGGTATGATGTTCCTTGGGATTTTTATTTTGGTATCTCCTGAAGTGATCGGTGCATTCTTTCGAAGCCTATTTTGCCCTCTGGTTCCAGGATATCTGGTCGGTTTTCTTTGACAACTTCTTGAAAGATGGTGTCTGGGACCTCCTTTTGATTACAGCTTCCAATGATTCTGACATTGTCTCTCCTGGATCTCTTTTCCAGGTCAGTTTCTCCAGTGATCTATGTTACATTTTCTTCTATTTTTTTCATTCTTTTTGTTGATTCTTGATGTCTCATATTTAGCTTCCACTTGACCAGCTCTAACTTTTAAGGAGTTGTTTCCCTCAATTAGTGTTTGTCCTTCTTTTTCTTTTTGGTCAGTTACACTTTTTGAGGAGTTCTTCAGTGGATTTTTGTGTCTCCTTTTTCATTTGGTCAACTCTACTTTTTAAGTAGTTTTCTTTTTCCAAATGTTGACTCTTTTTTCATAATTCTCTTGCATCACTCTCAGTTCTTTTACCAATTTTTCTTCTACCTCTTGTATGATTTTCAAGCTCCTTTTTGAGTTCTTCCATGAGTTATTTCTGGGATTAAGACCACTTCCCATTTTTCTTTGGGGTTTTGTCCAAAACAATGTTTTGACATTGTTGCCCTCTTCTGAATTTGTGTCTTGATCTTCCCTGTCACCACAACAACTTTCTGTAGTTAAACCCTTTTTTTGTTGTTGCTGCTGTTTACTGCACATCTTTTGGGGGCTTTCTCTTTTCTTTTAAATTTGAACTCTGTTCCCAAGGTGGAAGGGACACCATCTCAGCCTTCTTGTGCCAGGAGGTGCAGGCATTGCCTATTTACCTGATGCTGTGCTGATGGTGCCCTGAGGCCCATGGTGAATTCTTGTGTCTGATGCTGTGCTAAGGGGGTGGGGTGGGGGTTGATTGGCATTTATGGTGGCCATAGGAATCTGGCAGCTTGCCAGGTGCTAAGCTGGGGTTCTAGTACTGGTGTCTGGCATGTGCTGAGGCCAGTGGGGTGCTTCTGTGTTTCCCTGTGGCTGCACTGAAGCACGTGGCTGTTTGGTCACTGAAGGCTGCCTGTTTGCCCAGGGTTATGCTGAAGTATGTGGTGGTTCTTGGAGTTGGGAGTCTGCCTGTTTCCCTAGCTATGCTGAAGTATATGCGGGTCCTGATATTGGGGTTCAGCTGCTCCACCGCACTGGGGCTCAGGATCTCCTGCTGGTTTGCTATGGTGGGGCTTGCTATTGGTTTACTGAGATGCTTCCTGTCGTGGACTGTGTTCCCCCTTTGCTTGAGTGAGACAGACCTTTCTTTGTGATTTAAGTTTCTTGGGCTAAAAGATTGCTTCACACCACTTTTTTTTTGCTGGTTCTGGGTCCAGAATTTGTTTCAGGGTGCTATTTTATGGTTGTTTGGAGGTGAATATGGGAGAGTTGTGCTGATTTACTACTTACTCTGATATCTATTTTTTAGATATATTTCTTGTTGGTTTCAGGCACAGTGAGCAAACCCATGTCCAGGATAATTTTGCCTTCTAATAAATCAAATGAGATAATGTGTGATGGGTAATTGAAAGCTATAAAGCAGTATATCTATGTAGTAATTATTTGCTTAAGCTTTTGGAGGACAGAGACTACATTTTCTCTTCTCTTTCCTTTGTCTCTGTCATACCCAGTAGAGATCTGGACACAGAGAAGCATATAGTGGTAATCACTAGATGACTATTTTCCCTGTATACCTGCCAGTCAATCAATTAATAAGTATTTATTAAACAACTACTTTGTGCCAGGCACCATGCTAAGGACTGGGGGTTCAAAGGAAGGTAAAAGACAATCTCTTCCCTTGAGTAGCCACACAATCTAATAGGGGAGACAGCAAGCAAAAATAAAGTACAAACAAGCTATATACAGAATAATTAGGAAATTATTAATAGAGAAAAGCACTAGCATGAAAGGGGATTGGGAACCACTTCGTGTAGAAGGTGATAACACCAGTGATCCTTCCTTCTCTTTGTTCTCTGGATCAGGGGAAGGAAAGAGGGATAGAGAAACACAACTGAGGCTGTAGGGGAGCTGTAGGTAGATGGAGCCAGGCAAACTATTCAAAGTGACCAGTAAACAAGAACTCAGGAGAGTGGGTAGTCCCCCTCCCCCTGTGCCTCCTCCCTGAAGCCTCAGTTCGGTTAAACACGTTTCTGCTTCTGGATATTTCTTTCCTTATACCAGGGCTTGTGGAATAACTATATTGCAAAGCATTGAGCAGGGGATAAAATCCGGGGAATTACATCCTACTTATGAGTTTCCAAAAGGCGGCTTTGTAACAGATTCCCTGGGATAAGTAGGATAAGAAAAACACCAGTTAATGTGTGTACACACACAGAGTGAGCAAAGCCATCCCGACTGGTTAAATAGGAGAAGGTGGGGAGAGGAATGAATTTTTTCAGGCAGTGGATTATCTGGGGCCCCTTCCAGTGTCCTATTATGGGCAGAAGCTGCTGTCTGTTGTGTTCTTGTCCATCTGTCCAGTCCTAGGATCATCATCTCCAAAAAGTTGCATGGGCAGAAGGTGCAATGTTAGGGACAATTTAAACCTGCCTCATTCCATAGCTGCAATCCTGGAAAATGGCAGGTCTAGTGAACAGAGCTCAGTTGTCCATTGCCTCTTGAGTAAAGTTCAAATCCTTTAGCCTGACATTCAAAGCCCACCTCGATATGGTTCCAACTTACCTTTTTCACTTTATTGTCCTCTTATTGACTGTACACTCTAGCCAAACTGTATTATTCATTGCCCCTTAAATTGATCCCAAGCCTTTTCCCTTCTAGACTTTTGCTAGCTACTATCCAGTTTAGTTTTGTTTTTGTTCAGTTGTTTAGCTGTATCTGATTCTTTGTGACCCTCCCTTTTTTTCTGAGTTATTTTTGGAAAAGATACTGGAATGCTTTACCATTTCCTTCTCCAATAGATTAAGGCAAACAGAGGTTAAATGACTTGTCCAGGGTCACATAGCTAGTAAATGTCTGAGACTGGATTTGAGCTCAGGTCTTCCTGACTCCAGATCCAGTGCTCTATCCACTGAACCACCTAAGCTACCTTTTCAATTTAATTTAGCAAACATTTGTTGATTGCCTACCATATTCAATACATTCTCCTAAGGTCAGGGGATACAGACACAGTTGCGGTTCTCAAGGAGTTTGGTAAGTTGAGGAATATAACATGTATATAGAGGAGTAAGCATGAACATAACACCCTCATCCCAAACTAGTTGGTACTTCCTTAAAGAACAGCCCTGTGACTCTGCTTCATGTGTGTAGGGAGATGTGACTCCTGATTAGCTGAGAGACTTCTGACTCTGTGAAGTATCTCTGTATGTTCCTCCCTAGCTCAGTCTTCCTCTTTTTCTTCTGGGTATGCCCTGCCTGATATAAAGAGGATGGCAAGAGTTATCCTATTCCTGGACAGGTTAGTTCTCTTCTACCAAATGCTTGTTACACAAAAGAGAATCATGGATAGCGATCAACCATTTAAACAAGAGGAAGTAAAAGAGAGATGGGGGGGTGACCTTGTACTCAGGAGCAAAATAAATTCTTAGCCCAACAGAGAAGAGAATGCTTTCATTGAAGACATTTGCTTTTAGCAGTCTTTGGAAGGCATTGTGAATCAAAGGACATGTTGGGGATGCGACTTCTCCAGGGGCTTCTTTAGCCATTGAGATGTTTGCCCTTTTCCTGTCTTTTCTCTTTCCGGTCCTTACTTAGTCTCTCTATCGATAGGAATTTAGGCCCCCTCTGTGAATTCACACCTACCTCCCAGTGCTTTCCATATACTTTGTCCTCTTTCAGAAACTCCATTATCTGTTCTACAAGTACTCATTTGAACCTTTGAACATCTTCCTTTGCCACTATTGCCGCCTCCCTCTACCTCTTAACGTTAAATTTAGTGTTAAGTGAACTGTGAGCAAACAATTTTATGGATCGCACCCATTTCAAGGGACTGTGGGACAAGGGACTGCCTTAAAAAATGACCACTCCTGGGGGCAGCTACGAGGGCCCCTCCCCCCCCCCCCCCCCAGTGAGCATAGCACCAGAGTCAGGAGAACCTGAGTTAAAATCTGGCCTCAGATACTAGCCGTGTGACCTTGAGCAAGTCACTTAACCCCAATTGCCCCTTCAAAAAAAAAAAAGACCAACTACTATGCAGCCCTGCGCTGCGAGAGCCTCAAACTGGCTGTCATCAAGAACTCCTGGCTGGCTGACCGGCTGGGGGGCCGGCTCTTCAGCGTCATCTTCAAGTACGAAGTCCCGGCCAAGTGAGCCGCCCTCGCGGCTGGGGAGTGGGCTGCCTGCCCTACACTTACACTAGCTTTATTGTCAGTGGTAAAGAATGTATTTTTATTACAATGGGGGAAACGGCGTTCCAATCAGATTCTGTATCTATATTGTGCTTTTGTGACTCAAAGCGACAATATGACTGACTCAATAGACTGCCCACAAACGTGTATATATATATGTATATCACTCACATTGTTTATTTTGGTAAGTGTTTATTTTAATGCTGCAGTATTTATTTGTGATGGAAAGACTTGACTTTTTTGTTCTGTGAGACATTCATATTGAAATATATTTAAATGTTAAAGAGACTTTTTAAAATAAAATTAAAAAAAAAAGTTTTGCTTTTTTTTTTTTTCCCCAAAAAGAGGTTTCTTTGAACTGGACCAAACACATCCTAGGCCCAATGGGTTATAAATATTTTGGTGTGAGGACCACTATATCAATCATCTGGATGCAGCTAGAATTGTGGAGGGGCATAGGATCATATAATCGTAGACCTCAAGCTGGAAGGAACCTCAGAAACTACTTAGTTATAGATGAAAAACAGAGACCCAGTGGGGCTAAATGATTTGCCCTAGGTCACAGAGGTTGTTTTGATCTGAGGTAGGATTTGAATGCAAGTCCTCTGATACCAAAGCCAGTGAGTCTCCTTCCTCTGTATTCTGTCTATAGTCTTGTTTAGCTAGATGGTACCATAATGCATAGAGTACTGGTCCTAGAGTCAGGAAGACTCATCTTTCAGAATTCAAATTTGACCTCAGACACTTACTAGCTGTGTGACCCTAGCCAAGTCACTTAACCGTTTGCCTCAGTTTCTTCATCTGTAAAATAAGCTGGAGAAGGAAATGGCAAACCACTTCAGGATCTTTGCCAAGAAAAAAGAAAACCTAAACCAGGTCATGAAGAGTCAGACATGACTGAAAAACAACCGAACATCAACAACAAATAGTCTTGCTTTTCCCTGGGTTGGGGAGCAGAGTTGTGTGGCCACTAGTGGCAATCTAAGGGCAAAATCAATGAAGCCAGAGCCTCTGTTTATGTATATAAACACAAAGGCTCTAGGATCTGACTGCATGGCCATTTTGCACATTTGATTAGACGCCATCCTTGGAGAGAAAGGAAGACGTTATCTGAAGGCCTCACGGAGAAAATATTGGTTTGGTTCTGCCACCTCTCTCCTTCCCCAGCAAAGACTGGTTTCATTTGAGGTCTTCTGTCTGAAATGAGTGATGGGAGGAAGAGGTGGATGCAGTGTAAGTATGGGTACTTTCCTGAGGCCTCTGGCAAGGGCTCAATGCTTCAGCTTCAAACTCTGCTCCCCAGGAAATCTCTGATTAACCCCACCCTGTGCTGATGGCTCCTTTCCCTCTACATTCTCCTTCCCTTTTTTCTGTCAAGATTCTTCCTTTTCTTTGATCTTTGTCTTTTCCATTCACTTTTCCTCCTCCCCCATTCTTCATTCTCTTCTCTTCCTCCTTAGCCTTATCTCTTCCTCCCCCCACCACAAGCTCCCCGCTGCACAGTTGGTGTCCCAGAAACATGAGGGAGGACTTTAAGCCTCTCTCCTACACACTGAATTGCCTGTGGTCCTGGCCCATTTTGCCTTTCTCTTGTGCCTCCAGTCACATCCAGGATGCAGAGAGTAACTGCAGCCCCATGGAGCAAAGCATCCCCTTGTGAAGAAAGGGAAGAGAGAAGAGATGGATGGGAGGGAGGGGGAGAGGGAGAAGAAGACAGAGAGAGAGAAAGAGAGAGAGAGAGACAGAGAGAGAGGGAGGGAGAGGGAGAGAGGAGAGAGCTAGAAGGAGAGAGAGGAGAGAGAAAAAAAGAGAGAGAGAAAGAGAGAGAGACAGAGAGAGAGAAGGAGAGAGAGAGAAAGGAGAGAGAGGGAGGGAGGGAAAGAGACAGAAAGAGGCAGACAGAGATAGAGAGGTAGAGACAGGAAGAGAAAGACAGAGACAGAGAAAGCAAAAGGGAGAGAAACAGACTGAAATAGATTCAGAATGAAAGAGAGACTAAAAAGAGGGAGAGAAAAAGAGGTAAGACATAGAGGGACAGGAACAGATACAGACAGACAGACACACACACACACTAAGACAGAGTCAGAGACAGAGAACTTTCTAACAATAAGGCCCAGCCGCAGCCCTGACTAAGCTTGGACCAGCCAGTGCACCAGCTACAGCAGAGCTGGGCTAATTAGAGGGGCTGCTGCAGTCCCTGTGGTAATTTGCTTGAATGGAAGAAGTTGATTTTCTCTTCCCTTTTTGTTCTGAAGAATTCCAGTTTTAGGCTCTGGCAGTCTCTAACCACCACTCTTTTTGACCCTCCGGGGAAGTGTTTGCTATGGAAATATGCAATTAATATTGCAGCGATCATAATTGCTAATTATTAAAACAATGCTATCCCCCTTTTCCTGGCCTAGTTTCATGTTTAAAACCATTTAAATAACAGGGATGGGAGAAAAAAAAAGAAAAAAAAGTTCAGCAGCACTGAGCTTGTGATAAAAGCTGGAATGAGGAAGTTCCCTTGGCTGGCCAAGGGTCCTGTCCCAGGGTTGGGAACAGGGCAATGTCCTCTCAGGGCCCCAGGCCTGGATTAGGTCTTGCACACAGTGATAGAGCCCCTGAAAAGTGGTATATAAATTGAATTTTTGTCACTGTCATTCTCTTTCTCTACCCATATTCTTAGAGACATTTTACCTCCATGTAAGACTGATCTCTTGGGCTTTAAATCACTGGTCCTACCCTTTATACCAAGTATTTTTTCTTCTGGGCCTGCACCTGTGATTTTATCAGCATGGGAAACTCTGACCATGGATACAGATGGACAAGTGTTTGTAAATTGTAGTCTTAGGCAGTTTCAGAAGTTAAATGACTTGCCCAGGGTCACACCCCAAGCAAGACCAGAGCACAGGCCTTTCTGAGTCTAAGGCTGCCCCTTTGTCCAAAACATTGCTCCTAAAGAATGAAGAAGCATTAAACAAACACTTCATGTACTAAGGGACCAGCTATTCCCTTTGTAAAATGGAAGTGGAATTATTCTTCTTTTATTTCTCTGTGTTTAAGTCTGAATTTTCTATATTGTTCTTTTTTTTCCCTCCTCAAAACAAGCCCTCTCTGCGTACACCTTTGCAAACCTGGCTAGGTGGTATCTATACAGTGGAGTTCCTGGAAGATCCCAAAGCCCCTGTTAAACATCATATTTCTCTCTCAGTCTTTTCCGAGTTTTATTTCCAAGTTAATAACATAAATTGCCTTTGATAGATTAGAACTATTTCTTAATGCTTCAAAGCTATCATGGTGGGGGGGTAGGGGAGTGTATAGCCTTCATCAAGGCTAGTAGGAATCCCTGGTTGAATTAATAGAAGATTTTCTGAGGGCTCCTAGGCTTGAGAAAGTTATTATATCATGGCCAGCCGTCTGATCAGGAACCTCCCTGAGCTTAGCCAGGATGGTCCTTGGAAAAGAAACCCCATCTACTGCCTGGACTCTGTTCAGAGTCATTCCAGCTTGGTAGCACCAGCTAGAGATTAGGCTTTTGCCTTCCTCCCTTGCCTTCTACAACCCTGGAAAATCCTTCAGTAGAGAGTATTAGAGTAATGCATGCATGCATGCATGTAAGTACGCACGCATGAATTATGCATGCACACAGGCACACACGCATGCACCCATACATGCATGCACATATGTACATATGTGTGCACATGCACATATATGTGTGTACCTACACACGTACATGTATGTATAAGCACACATATAACATTCCTATATTATCTATATTATATATACATATATAATATACACACAGGTAGATGCATATGCTGTATATATGTATATATATACATACATATACATAAACACATACATATACATACACACATACACACGTTTTTGGGGCACTCACAGAGGAAAAATACCCATACATATTAATGATAGCATCAGGCACACGTATAAATATACATGTATATATTTGAAATATTTATATATATAATATAAATTTACACAAACACATGCATGCACAATTATAAGCATGTTTGTTCATATATATATATATATATTCACATATTTGTTGATGTTTACTTGTTTCAGTTGTGTCTGACTCTCCATGACCCCGTTTGGAGGTTTCTTGGCAAAGATACTGTAGTGGTTTGCCATTTCCTTCTTCAGATCATTTTAGAGATGAGGAAACTGAGGCAAACAGAGTTAAGTGACTTTCCCAGGGTCACACAGTGTCTGAGGTTGAATTTGAACTAAGCTCCTCCTCACTCCAGGGTTGGTGCTCTATCCACTGCACCACTCTATCTTTTTATCTATCTATCTATCTATCTATCTATCTATCTATCTATCTATCTATCTATCTACCTACCTATCTGCCTGCCTGCCTGCCTGTCCGTCTGTCCGTCCATCTGTCCATCTATCCGTCCATCCATCTATCTATCTATCTATCTATCTATCTATCTATCTATCTATCTGTCTGTCTCTGTCTGTCCGTCCGTCCGTCTATCTACCTACCTACCTATCCTATGTATGTTTTCATATCAAGTCATATAGAAGAGGAACTATTATTTATTTTAATGATTAACTTTGAAAGAGTCAGGGTTAGACTAGACAGTGATTAGTGAGCAGACACATTTTGGGGATTTTGACTATCTTGGTATCTCCTTGTAACTTGATAATAAGGGGTTTTTGAATATTTTAGGGGGATAGTGCCATTCCCCAAGTGCTCCCAGAAAACAACCAGCCCTAGACTATGAAGGCTGCCCTGCTCCACCATCACTATTCTTTCTTCCTATGCCCACATCAAGCTGACTCATTCTTAATTAATTAGTTAATTCAACAATTGATTACCTACTCTTTGCAAAGCACTGCATTAAGATATCCCAGCCTGTATCCCCTTTTACTAACTAGTTCCAGATTATGTTAACTGCCGACATAGGTGGTGATTGATAAAAGTTTAAGGTGCTATTCTTGCTAAAGAGACATTCTCTTTTTCTAAGGGAAACTTGAAATTTTGAAGACTGGTCTTAAGATATCAAGTTACAGAGACAGGTAATTAGGCAGTGTGCTTATTTGGGGCAGCCAGGTGGCTAGAGTGCCAGGTTTGGAATTAGGAAGACTCATCTTCTTGAATTCAAATTTGGCCTCAGACATTTACTAACTGTGTGACCCTGGGTAAGTCACTTAACCCCATTTGACTCAATTTCCTCATCTGAAAAACAACCTGGAGAAGGAAATGACAAACTGTTCCAGTATCTTTGCCAAGAAAACCCCAAATGAGCCTATGAAGAGTCAGATAAGACTGAACCAACCAAACACCAACACATGTATATATATAAACATATATACATATATTCACATATGATCATTCTTCATATACGTATATGTAAATAAGCACATACACACATGTTATATATACACATTTAGATTTAAGAATTATGTATATAAAATTATATATACATATACACATCATCCAAATAACTCTGGAAATTCACTGCATAAATGAGTCACCCTGCAAAACTGTGGGAGGTCTAACTGCCAAGAAAGGCATTTGAGACAGTAGGTGTGCAGTGAAATTTAAGTTTCCAAGGAAGTGACATTTGCATGGGAAACTTTCTGTGGGCAAGAAGTCTTTCTCTTTCATCATTTACTAACCATATTTCCTCTGTAAACCTTTCTTGAAATGCTCAGTGAAGCAATTTCCCCTCCTTACTTATCACTGAGATTTCTCTAGCAATTCACCATTAGTTGATCTCAAGTTTGGATTTACCCTTGCTGCCCACTCCTAAAATGCATGACTTGTGTTTGATGTATACATTACAGAAAGCAGAGGATAAGTAAATTCATGAATCAAGATTTCTGATTATATGTCCATTGTGAAGAATAATCATGTGTTAGCTTAAGTAAGTCCCTGGGCTTTCATGAGACACTGATGCATAGACACGTTGACAAGGACTGGGTCCCTGTCATGAAATGCAAGCCTGTGGGATATTGTAAAATACTAGTGGAATTCAAACATGTTTACATTTACTTATGGGAATAATAATTTAATCATGATCAGAATTCACATTTATACAACACCTTAAATTTACAAAACACTTTGCTCACAACAGGCCTGTGAGACAGCTACTACTACAACTCTTATGATTCTTATTTTTATTTTTATTTATTTTATATTTATTATTCTTATTCTTATTACAGATGAGGAAATTGAGGCTCAAAATATTAAGCAATTTGGTCATAGTCATATGGCTAGTGAGTAGCTGACCTCAGAAATGAACCCCCATCTAATTCACTGAAGCAACTCCAGTGCTACTTTGGCTACAAAATACCTCCTTTACGAGGACAAATATTTAACAAAAACAAATAAATGAATAGACTTTCCTATAGAAATCATAAGAAAGCCTTAATTTGTGAATTAGTTTCCTAATTATTTTTCTAGGCTGCAAATATTTACCATAGTCATTTATTTTTCTAAGAGCCTTAAAAAAATTTATTGCTTCCCCCCCCCCACTGCCTTTACTCCTTCTTAATAACTGCCGCCCCCATTTAAACCTCTCTTATAAGAAAGAAAAAGGTAACCCAAAACATCCCAGCAACCACATTTGACAGCATCTGCAGCATTCTGCCCCATGAGAGGAAGGAATATCATCACCAATATTTTGGAATCAAGATTGGTCATGGCGTTCCATTCAAGTTCCTATGTACGTTAGCATTTTTCATTTATATTATTGTATATACTGTTCTCTTGATTCTTTCTGTTTTCTTCAGTTTTTTCTTCAATTATAAAGCAATTGTTTTTTTTTCCTCTCTCATCCCCCTCTTTCACTAAAAGAGAAAACTTTTGTGACAAACATGCCTACTCAAGCAAAACAAATACCCATGATGGCTATGTAAGAAATTGTTTCATATTTCATTGTTTGAAATCAAAGTTGATCATTGGGTTAATCAGTGTCCTTAAATCTTTCAAAATTATGTTTTTACAATTTTTTTTACAATATAAGTTATTCAATCTGCATCAGTTCATGTAAGTTTTCCTAAGTTTCTCTAAAATCACTTGTTTCCTTATTTTTTTATAGCATAATAGTATATCATCACATTTATATACTATAATTTGTTCAGTCACTTCCAAATGGATGGGCACCCCTTTTGTTTCCAGTTCTTTGCCACCAAAATGAGGACTGTTACAAATATTTTTGTCTTTATATGTGTCCCTTTCTTTTATCTCTTTGGAGATATAGTCCTCATAGTAGCATGACTGGATCAAAGAGTATTTACCAGTTTTGGGGAAGTAATACCTGGTCACTTTCTTGAATGGTTGAGCCGATTCACTGTTCCATCAGCAATGTATCAATGGGCCTCCCTATTTCCTCCTCTATTTGTGACTTTTTATATCCAAGTCATATCTGCCCCCTATATATCTACTTACGTCTTATTTTAATGGTCCCTCCTTCACATTGTAATAGGATTCAGAGCTGAAAAGAATCTTGAAAAGAGATTGTCTAGTCTAGGCTCTGGGTTATATAGACTGGTGCTGGCCCTGAGATTCCTGGGGTCTCTCTTTTCCACTAGCGGGCTCTAGCTCTGGGTTCACAAAGATTGGATTCAGTCTTGGGAAAATCTGACCTCCAAAAAGACCTCCATCTTTCTGACCTCCATCTTTTGGCATTAATGTCTGACCTCAGGCACTGTGTGACTCTGGGCAAGTCACTTTACCTCATTTGCCTCAGTGTCCTTACCTGTTGAGTTGAAGAAGGAAATGACAACCTCTCCAGTATCTTTGCCAAGAAAACCCTAAATGGAGTCACAAAAAGTCGGGCATGACTGAAGGGACTGAACAACAACCAAAAAGAGATGAGACAGGCTTTTTCCTTCCTCACTGTCTTTTGTCCCACTCCATAATCCTGGGGAAAAATCACTTAAAGCTTAAGTTTTATTTGTATTTAAGGCACCGGTTCTCAACCTGTGGGTCGAGGCTCCTTTGGGGTTGAATGACCCTTTCACAGGGGTCACAGGGGTCGCCTAAGATCATCAGAAAACACATATTTCCTGTGGTCTTAGGAACCAAGACACCGCTCCTCTATCCATGTCCAGGCAGGTCTGCCCACATGCAGACACATCCACATGCAAGTATTAAAGGGTCCTGGCATTAGGAAGGTTGAGAACCACTGATCTAAGGTCTCCCCCAAAGGGATTAATTATCAGGGTCCCTTCTAGAAAGTTATTCAATGCACAAAACAGATCGGGTAAAGGGCAACTGTTTATTCCTCCCCACACAAAAAGAAATGCCTAAAAGGGACACATTGACAACCTAAAACATGAAACAATACTCCAGTTTCTAGCATGCCATCTCAGGGAGTTGTTCCTTAAACGATTACAACATAAGACACTTAGTAGATTTGCTTAATATTTTTTTACCTTTTTACCTTTATGTAGCTCTGCACTATCAGAACAACTTCCTCACAGCTCTACTATATCCAGCACAGTTGTACGGTTTAGTAACCAGCTGAATAAGAAGAGAGATGGGGATGTATTCCATAGTCTGTTTATTACAGAACCATTTCATACAGAGCCAAAGATACAGGGAATTTACAAGGCTTATATTCCCTTAGCAAAAATTCTTATGTAACCAGAATGCAAGGACCCTCCTTTGGTCTCCACCACTCCCTACCCCAGCCCAAGGCTAATTATTCATTAAGACTTCTACCTAGGACTATATCCATAGGCACAAACAGGGAGTCACAAACAAGACTTGCTAATTAACTACCCTGAATTTTATCCTCTTGCATATCTGCCTAGTGACCTCATAGAAGAGGGTAGCATTTCCTTAATGGGGCCAGGGCACCCCTGAAAGTCTGGTCTGCAATGCAACTCCTGGCCCAGAGAGTGGCTTTTAATTTTTTCTGAGGAAGATGTAGTTCTGTCCCACCACAGTTGGCTCTGACTGAGGACCTCAGGAGCTCTTGAAAAACCCAGGTTGTGAATTTCAAGGCTGGGAATATCAGTCCCAGAACCACTTTTGGTTCCTTACTGTGGTAGCAGTAATACCTATTAAGATTGGAATGTCCCTGTCACCTAGCCTAGGTTAGCTTAGTTTTCCCCCTAACAAGATCAGGAAACCATCCCAGAGATTTAATCATTCTAGTGGACTAAGGCTCCAACTGTAGAAATATCTTCCTGGTTGCCTGAGGCATCAAAAGCCAAGCACATGAGTAGTCAGAACCTCTTGGTCTTGAGGGACTCTCAGCTGCCATTTGGTCCAGACGCTCAGCTGTACATATCTCTGTGTAGAGACAAGGGGAGCTGTGTCCGACTGAACCGATGCTGTATCTTGGCTGAATATCCTTCTCATGATATTGTTAAATAAACTTCCTTTTATAAAATATCATATAGGCTACAGGTGTATCACTTCATTCTGGTCCCAAGCCTGAACCACCAGACTGGCCTGAGTCAGATCTGAACACCTGTGCTCAGAGGAAGTAACCCAAAGAATAGTAGGCCTCCAGGAAATCAAGGTCCAGTTCAGGCTCACCTAGACAGAACCAGTGTTCATTGCCATGTATGATCATTTTTTACAGCTGGGTGCAGGGTAAGGGCTATCTTTCTTTCCCCCCCCTCCCCTGCCCCTGCCCAAATCCCAAGAAGTCCAAGAGAGTATTTTGTAGAATCCCCATAGCTCATCCGGGAGGAAGAGAGGGCAGAGTCATTCCTTTTAAGGTCTATAAGTGGATTGCTATTCCTGGCTCAGTGATCAGTCCTCTTTGACTTTTTCCTTCCTCCCCCCTGCCTCACACAAGACCAATAAACAGAGCTGTATCATCCTTCAGCACTGAATACATGTATTCCCAGAAATGGTCACCCAAGGTCATGCAGGTCATTGGTAGCAGAGCTGGTGTTTGAACTCAGTGCTGCTGAGTCCAAATCCAGGACTTTTTCTATCGTTTTACATACGTGTGCTTTGTGTATGTATGAATGTGCACACTGACTCTGTCATTGACTGTAAGCCTGTAGAGAGCAGGGATCATGGCCACATGTCTTTTAAAAGAGCATCTAACATTGGACCATACCGTGCAATTAAAGCTTGATCTTTCTGGTTAGTGATTTGTATTGAGTGATAAGTGACTGAGGCCATTAACCAACTAGGAGGCTATGTAGGGGGATGGGAGGTGAGGGGTGAATTGCTTTCTTCAAAGCTGCTTTTTGATAAGGAAAAGTAAGTCTGCAAATGTCCTCTCCTAGAACCAAGTGTCCATTTTCCTTCCCACATAAAAGGAAATGAAATGTGCGGAGCTCTAATAAAACATGAAAGGCTTAGGTGTAAGCTGGGAAGCCCGGCTTTGAATGGGATCCTGGCGGTCTCAGCTGGTTGGAGGTGTATCTATTATATGTCAAGCAATTAGAAACAGGTTTTCTATTAACTGGTTTACTTTGTTCGCAGCTACCAGTGAAATGGACCTCTTTCCCTGCCGGCCTCCCCCAGCCCCCCATCACAGCTTGGAATAAGTTACAGGTGTTAAGAGGACTTAGGTCTAACACCTAGATGTTGAATATGCACATGTATTCTGCAACCGCAGCTAAGAAATTGGCTCTAACACAGATGTGGAGTTGGTATGTTCATTCATTATTTGGCAATCACTGTTGAGCCCTTGCTACGGACAAGGCACTCTGCTACTCACTACAGGGCTACAGCACAGACATGGTCTTTGACCTTAAAAAGCTTAAAATCTAGCAGCAGGCACAAAAACATACACACATAGTAAAAATGTAAAGATATAGATGATCAAAGCTATAGGATCAGCGAAGGTTATATGTACTGTAGGATTTCAGGGGAGGGAGAAATCATTTCTGGTTGATGTCGTCAGGGAGGGTTTTTATTATGGAGGTGGCTTGGTTGCTGAGCCTTGAAAGATGGCATGGAGGCAGGAAAGTGTGAGTGTGTGTGTGTGTGTGTGTGTGTGTGTGTGTGTGTGTGCGTGTGCACGCGTGTAGACTAGCTTGGTTGGACTAGAGGGAGTGTGTCAGGGAGAAGTCAGAGATAAAATTGGAAAGGTAGGTCATGAACAGGTTTGGGAGGGCTTTGAATGTTAGCCTAAGGAAATCTGTAGCTAACTTAGTACTTTACTTCCCACTGTTTTCCTGCCTCATCTGATTCTATCAGCCCCAAATGATGGCTCCTTGCCAGTGGAACTTGAGAACGCTCTTCATTTTATTGGAACTAGATGGAAGCTTAACATTAGTACTGATGCTAGATCCAGAATCCATGGGTCTACCCAGTGAAGCAGATTTCCCTTGATTTCCCAAACTGTTATCTTAATGATATTGTTCTTAAAGGATGCCAAGGTGCACAAGGGTGATTAATAGGGACCGCTGTGTTATGTGGGAAGAATTCCAGGCGGAAAATTAGGATTAATGGGAGAAATCACAGCAACACTGATTTCTGCTTAATATGAGGGGGAACTTTCTAAGTAGATCTGTCCATTCATGGAGTGGGTTGCCTTGCAAAGTAGTTACCTCCCTATCCTGAGTGGTATGTAAGCAGAGACAGGAAAACCTTTGCTCAGGGATCTTGTAGAAGAGATTGCTAACTCCCACTAAGGGGGAGGTCAGAATAGATAACTTCTAGGTTTCTTCTAACTCTCAGATTCTATTATTTTGTAGACAATGGGAAACCACCACGTGGTTTTATTTTTTTTATTTTATTTTTTTTTTTTTTGCTTTTTTTTTTTGGAGGGCAGTTGGGGTTAAGTGACTTGCCCAAGGTCACACGGCTAGGTTTTTGTGTTAAGTGTCTGAGGCCGGATTTGAACTCAGGTACTCCTGACTCCAGGACCGGTGCTCTATTCACTGCGCCACCTAGCCGCCCCCACCACGTGGTTTTTATGTACTATGAGTCTAAGCTGTATATACACAATAAAACCTTTGAATGATCAATCTTGAAGGAAGAGCAGGAGAGACATTGGGAACAGGAAGACTAATTGAGAGACTTGCAATGTCCAGGCAAGAAGAAATTGAGTGGTTTTAAAACACAGTTCCTCAGGATGGCCAGACCTCCTTGGCTTATGAGATCTAAATTGGATTCTCCAAACTCTCATGGATTTTAGCTCATGTTTCCTTTTCTCATTCTGTGCTTCATCCTCCAAAGGGGTGAAAAAGCAGGCCCAATTAGCTAAGGAGAAAACTGAAGCCCAGAGAGGTGGCGAACTCCCCAAAGTCAAACAGTAGCCCAGGGAAACCAGCCCTTTGGGTCTTACTTGCTGAGGTCTGGCTGTTGATGAGGATGGGCTTGCTTTCAGGTCTTTTCCAGAAGAGGAGTTTAAGCTCAGCCTCCATTATCCACAAAACTTCCACCTTCTACCTTCCAATTCCAATTTGGAACTGCTAACGTTGCCTGCACAGGGAGCCGATGAAGGGGTTCTGGGAGAGTAGCAGATGGCCCAGCAAACTAGACCGTTAATCCAACCAAATTATGGCAACAGATGTTTGAAGATGTTTGCATACAAATTCAAACTGTTAGGTCTCTTGGAAGAACCAGTCTGAATGGGAAGGTTCAGCCTCTTTCTTAATTAAAGCAAAACAAACAAAAAAAAAACATTAAAAAGAAAGATCAGGTGATGGTGCTCAGCTGCCAGAGAGCTCTTTTGCTGGTGGTCATGGGGGACTTGGTCTGGTTCTTCACACGGAAGGCACCCACAACTGGACAGCATTGTCCATTCTGTGCCATTGTCCACTGTTCTGGACTGGCATTGGCAATGGGTCAGCCGGGTCCACAGACGGCTGATAGTGAATGGCCAGCTGCTTGGCGGGGGGCTTAGATCCAGGCTGGGCAGCGTGAAAGATTGGTGTGTGGTAATGATGTGCTGGCTAGGAAATGCCCACCAGCTATGGACAGGGCCCTCTCTGCTCCTTGGAAGGGGGAGCAGCAGCAACAGGAAGGGAGAGCGTTATTGATGCTCTCGCCTCAGGGAGAGAAAGTGGATAATGGATGTGGGATGCAGGCTGGGCTTTGTCATCAAACAAGGGGCCTGAAAGATGGTCCACTGGAATATTATCAGTCATGCCTTGATCAAGATGTAATACTCTGAAGGTCTTCTGTCTTCTTTCCTCCCCTCTCCTTGCTGCCCCCCACCTCCTCCGTCTCATAGCTTTCCCACTTTCTCCCTCTCCCTCTTCTGTCTCTTTCATTCCATCTCTCTTCCTCCTGTTTCCAATTTTTCATTTCTCTCTCCCTGAAATCTCTTCCTTTTTCTGTCCCTCTTCCTTTTCTCTCTTCTTCTCTCCCTTTCTCATTATGACTGTCCCTTCTTCTTACCTTTCCTCTTTACTACTTCTGCCTTCTTTTTTTTTAACTGACCTGAATTTTTATCACACCATCCCCTACAATATAAATTGTATGTGAAATAGTTTTTCCAAGTCACTTAACTGACTTTGTTTTATACTTCCAGTTTCTATCCTCTGTCACTTGGAAGAAACTTGAAAATGATAATGTGAGGTTAAGAAATTTAGATTAAACATTTGCTGCCTTTAGCTGTTTTCAGCCTCAGAGAACCTTGTAAACCCCAGACCAAGCACTTATACATGCGCCTCACAGGCCTCGATGCATTTTTCTTTCCTCTTATGCCAGGCACTGTACTGGCCATCCCCTGGACATGGTGCTGTGACAGAACTATGACAGATTCAGAGTTACATGGGACCTGCAAAGCCACTGAGTTTTCTCTGTTTTACAGTTGGAGAAATTGAAGCACAGAGAAGTTTTAAGTGACTTATCCAGGGTCATATATCTGGAGATCTGAACCCAGCTCCCTGTAACTCCTGAGTTACACTGGACTGTGTTTCTAACAGAGGGAGGTGTTGCTGTTCTTACTGGCTGGGCAGACATGAGACTGTGGAGGGCAGAGCAGGGGAGTGAAGGGGCAGAGAAAAAGCCTCCACCACAGAGCTTGTGTGGCCCTGGGAGACAAGTTCTCACCCCCTTCCATGCCTTAATTTTCACTTCTATAGAATGGGGGGAGGGAGGTGTTAACATTGGATAGTTTTCAACCCTCCATCCTTTGATCCAGTATTGTGCTTTTGATTTCTTCAAGGTGTGTGTGTGTGTGGGGGGGGTGGTGTATGGAAGACAATTAGCCTGCAAGGTCCCTCTTGATCTCTCCACCTCCCCACTCTTTTGTTTGTTTGTTTTTTGGTTTTTTTTTTGCAAGGGGAAGACAGAGCAATTGGAGTTAAGTAACTTGCCCAAGGTCAAACAGCTAGTAAGTGTTAAATGTCTGAGGCTGGATTTGAACTCAGGTCCTCCTGACTCCAGGGCCGGTGCTCTAATAAATGTGCCACCTAGCCACCCCTGTCTCCCCACTCTTACATCCTTTTTCTCATCTTCCT
This sequence comes from Pseudocheirus occidentalis, assembly GCA_028646575.1. Lineage (NCBI taxonomy): Eukaryota > Metazoa > Chordata > Mammalia > Diprotodontia > Pseudocheiridae > Pseudocheirus > Pseudocheirus occidentalis. Next base: position 282,827,967 of record CM053594.1, on the reverse strand, counting down.
CATTCGTTCTGTGGCTTCAATGATTAAGACCAGCTTTGACTGTGATTCCTTCCAGTGGGATTTGTATTTTAACAGGAATCAAACAAAAATTTAAACCAAGAGAACTAAGATAGACATTTCCAGGTTATAGAAGCAGGTAGGACTGGTCATAGGATGATAGGTGTAGAGGTCAGTCTCTTTATTTTACAGATGGAGAAACTCAGGTCCAGTTTGAAGTGAATTACTTGATTACACAGGAATTCAGCGCAGAGGCAGAATTTGAACCCAGGTTCTCTGATTCCAAAACCAGTATTCTTCCCCTGTAATCCACTGGCTTTTCATGTTGGCGACCGAGATATGTAAGGTGATAGGATCATGACTTTTTAGAAAGGGAAGGGACCTTTAAGGTCATCTACATGTCAATTATTGTGTCCACATTTGGGTACCAGTTTTAGAAGGGATATGGACAAGCTGTAGCATGTCTACCACACTCTCCAGTGTGGTGATCGGACTCAGAACCATACCATAGGAGGCTTGGTAGGAGGAATTAAGAATGATGAGCCTGTAGCAGAAAAGACTCAGGATGGGACATGATTGATGTATTCAAATATTTTAAAGGTTGTCATGTTCAAGAAGAATTGGACATGCCCTGGTTGGTGCTGGAGGGCACCAGTGGAGGGACCAGTGGAGTTACAAGGAAGCAGATTTTGACCCAACAATAATAAAAACCATCTGAACAATTAGTTACTTCTAGTTTCTTTCCTTTTCTCTTCTTCCCTTTGCTCTCCTTTTGTTCTCTTTAACAATAAACTATACTCCCCCTTGTCCCATATGAAATATTCCATGTGAAATGTTTATGTGTGTGCATGTGTGTGCATGTGTGTGTCTCTGTGTGTGTATTTCTGTTGGTCTTCAGATTGGATGGTCATTTGTCAGAGATATTGTAGAGGGGAAAGAGTGAATAGAATGCTAGGCTCAGAATCAGGAAGGCTTTGAATTCGAATTCTCCCTGATACTTATTAGCTCTGTTACCTCGGGCAAATGATTTAATTCCTATTAGTCTAAGTTTTCTGTAAAAATGAGGAAAATAACTACCTACATCATAGGCTTATTGTTAGGATCCAATGAGGCCGTGTGTGTGAAGTGCTATTCAAACCTTAATGAGCTGTACAAATGAAATGTTAGCTATTATTGAATGTGTGTTGGATTTGATGATCTTGGAGAGCCCTTCTAATTCTGAACTTTTATAGGTCTTCGTATTTTTTTAAATATAGAGACTTTAGGGAAGGGACCTAGTAGCAATTCAGTTTGTATGAAATACTATCATGCCTCGAAATATAGCTGACTGTACTGTCTGCTAATATTGGGGTCAAGGGAATGTAGGTGAAGCCTATGGATTATCCCTAACTAGTTAACAACATAATAAAACGTATGTGCCTGGTGTGGGGATACAAGCCAGTCTGTAATCCTCATTACGGGGAGAGGCTGATACTGGTAGATTGCTTGAGTTCAAGAAATCAAGTTTGCAGTGGGTTAAGCCAACATCAACATGGTGATCCCCCCAAAGTGGGGGCCGGAGTCACCAGTAAGGTGGGAACCAGCCCAGGCTGGAGATGGAGTCAGACAGAGCTCCTGTGCCAATCAGCAGGCGAAAGGGCCCATAGGTGGCTGCTGCACTTTCTGCCTTTGGTGAGACAGGGAGACTTAGTTTCAAAACAACCACACCAGTAAAACAAAACCAGTAATAAAATGTGGACTGGCTCCGTGACTGGAAGCTGGTCTCAGAGTCAGGAAGGCTCTGATCAGGTTTGACTCATAAGACTATGTGACCCTGGGTGGTCACTTAACAATTTAATGCCCCTCTTTGAGGCTACATGTTGCAGAGAAGGTTTTCCTGGATTGCTAGAGGGAGATTCCACATACCAATGAAATCATAGGTCTGGGTCAAAATAAGCGTATGTTTCAACACATCTCTCACCTGAGTCTTTTTTAAAACTTGGTTACCTAAAAGGAAAAAGTTAGGTGAGCTGAATTTCTTCCTTTTTCACATCAATCATTTGAAAGGGGGGCCGATGAACAGAAAAAGAGGGAGATGATGAATTCCTAGGGGAAGAGGAGAATTGATTGACCTAGATTACAGTTCACTCTGAATAATAAATAACTGGACACAATTGCTCATCATTTTAAGCTCAATCACTGGAAACTGTGGGCCAAAAAGCCTTTGGGGCTATTTCTGACTCTAGTCATAAGGAGTGTGGAGAGGGGAATAGAAAAGCTTGACACCCAGAAAGAGTTGTTCAGTCATTTCAGTCCCGTCTGATTCTTCATGACCCCATTTTTTTTTGGCAAAGATAACAGAGCAATTTCCCATTTTCTTCTTTAGTTTATTTTACAGAGAAAATAGCACGCAAGGTTAAGTGACTTGCCCAGGGTCACACAGCTAATAAGTGTCTGAGATAAGAATTGAACTCAGGTCTTCTTGACTCCAAAACTCTATCTACCGCACCACCCAACTGCCCCTGCCTAAAATAACATGGATTTTAATAAGTAACAGAGCTGGGATTTGAACTCAAACCTTCTGACTCCAAATCCAGCATCCTCTGGTCCTAATCTCTACCTCTGCTCCTTCCAATAATAGCCAAGCTTGGAAAGGCTCATCACCAGTTTGGATAAAGGATGATGCATTTTTTTTAGCTATGGAAACTCATTTACCAAGAATTTTAGGAAGGGATGCGCCATAATGATAAGTTGAGGGAGCTCTTCAATACTGAAGTCTATTGATACAGGAACTGATACACTGTAGCAGCCAACAAAACCCGACTCTATCAGCAATTTTTGAGCCATATTCTACAACGCTAAGAGATGCTTTAAAATGCTCAGTCTTAATGACAACCTCCAGGCCCGCTGTTTTTGGTCCTGCCAGGCACTGATCTATGATCTCTAACAGCTGAGCCAGTCCCTCATGATGAATCACAACAGCTGGGAGGATCTCAAGGTATTAGGCGCCCCTCAGACTCCTTGGGCCACAGAGGCTGCTGCCTTTGTGTGAAGGATGTCAGGGTCCAGAAAAGCATTCTCCAACCTGAGGTGGAGGTAGGTGATGTGGTTCAGTGGGGAGAGACATGGATTTGGAATCAGGAGACCCAGGCCCATATTTCTGTTCTTGCACTTACTGGCTCTGTAATTTCAGGCAAGTCACTTAACTTCTGTGGGGCCCAGTTTCCTCATCTGTAAAATGAGTTGAGTGGACCAGATGCCCCCTCACGTCCCTTCCAGCCCTAGGATACTTTGATTAGCTGATCTCTCAGGTTCCTTCTGCCTCCAAGTCTAGTATTCTTTGAACTTGGTTACCCCTACTAGAGGGAAACAGGCCCAGACACACTCAGGTGCAAACCCACCAACCCAACTAAAAAGAAGACTTCTGAGACAGGAAGAGTCTCTTAGGACTAAGCTGGTAGGGCTGCCTTCTCTGGCCTTTCTGCCTTCTCAGCCCCGCCACAGCCAAGCTCTGGAATCCAGGGTCCAGCCAGGTAGCCTGTGGGAGCCTTAGCAGCTTGTTATCAAGTCCTAATCTCAGATAAAGGCCCAGATGCCCATCGTATCTCCTCAATAGGAACATCACAGATCTCAGCATGTGAGAGCCGGAGGGGGACTTAGAGATAATTTAGTCTAATCCCTTTATTTCAAACTTAAATTTTATTGTTATCAATTAAAAACATTTATTTTCTCTCTCCCTCCTCTTCTCTACACTGAGAAAAAAGAAAACTAAAACAAAACTCTTGTAAGAATTATGTATAGTCAGGGTGGCTAGGTGGTACAGTAAATAAACACTTGCCCTGGAGTCAGGAGGACCTGAGTTCAAATCCAGCCTCAGACACTTAACACTTACTAGCCATGTGACTTTGGGCAGGTCACTTAGCCCCAATTACCTTGCCTTTCCCCCCTCCAAAAAGCAAAAAAATAAAAAAGAATTATGCATAGTCAACCAAAATAAATTCTTGTCTTTTAAAAAAATTATTTTTAATTTTTAACATTTACTTCCATAAATTTACAATTTTCTCCATCTCTTTCATCTTCCCCCCCTAAAGACAGCATGCAATCTGATATAGGCTTTACATATACTTATTAAACATATCTTCACATTAGTCATGTTGTATAGAAGAATTAGAATGAATGGAAGAAACCAGGAGAAGGAAAAAACAAAACAAAGAGAGCAAATAGTTCGCTTCAATCTGCATTCAGACGCCATATTTTTTCCTGTGGATGTGGACGGCATTTTCTGTCATGAGTCTTTTTTTTTTTTTGAGGGGCAATTGGGGTTAAGTGACTTGCCTAAGGTCACACAGCTAGTGTTAAGTGTCTGATGCTAGATTTGAACTCAGGTCCTCCTGACTCCAGGACCAGTGCTCTATTCCCTGCACCACTTAACCACGCCTCTGTCACGAGTCTTTTGGAGTTGTTTTAGGTTCTTGCATTGTTGAGAAGAGCTAAGTCTATCATCACACAATGCGCTGTTACTGAGTACAGTGTTTGGTTCTGCTGACTACAAATCCCCATCTTGACCATGCACACTTGCCCACTAGAGTAAAAATATGTGCCCCATTTTGCATTTGAGAATATAATTTCTATTTCAAGAAATGAGTACCACACCACATTATCAGTCCTCTGGATTATCCAATCCTTTTGTTTTTCATCAAAGAAGATGCGGCCCAGAGAGAAGGGACCAGCCTCTTTTCACGAAGATAATGTGAGTGTCGAGTTAGACTTGGACACCCCTTCTGGCCTCCAGTCCAGTGCTCTCTCTGCTACTAACTCCTTACCTGTGGAAGGTTCATTCACTATGTGGGTCACTTGGGAAACTATTCATTTTTCCAGTCCCAGACTTATCCCCTATTCCCAGGCAAGCAGGCCACAAGTTCAAGATGGGGACAAGTGGTACCAAGCAAGGTATGTGGCTACTTGAGTGGGAAAACATCCTTCACTCATAAAAACATGACAGGTCATAGGGAAAGAGTAAAAGTGAAATTTGGCCTTGGTAATCCTATTCTCACCTTTTGTAACTTTTGTGCTATGTCTTCCCACTCACAATCCCCCCTAAAGGTAGCCTGTTGTTTCTTTTCTTTTCTTTTTTTGCTTTTTGGAGGGCAGTTGGGGTTAAGTGACTTGCCCAAGGTCCCACGGCTAGTTTTTTTTTAAGTGTTAAGTGTCTGAGGCTGGATTTGAACTCAAGTATTCCTGACTCCAGGGTCAGTGTTCTGTTCACGTCTGGGCCGGAAGGAATGTGAGCGGACGTTTGGGCCAATCCCCTCATTTTTATAGGTGAGGATGCTCAAGCCCAGAGAGGTGACTTGGGCACGTATCTAGGAAGGGCCAGATCCTGGATCTGGATCCGGGTCTTTTGACTTCAAAGTCCAGTGCTCTTTGCTTGTGAGTTTCATGAAAGTAAAGACAATTTAATTTTATCATTATTATCTCCAGGGCCTGGTTCTCCATAGATGCTTGTTGGTTTACTGCCTTTTCTGAGTTTCTTTTCCTAGGGAAATTAGCAGCATGTACATACATATATGTACGTGCACACGTACACACACACACACATATATATAATATGATATATTTTATATATGCATATATAAAATATATGTATATATAAAATGATGGACTAAAAAAATCTTTGTCCCCTGGTAAAGTTATTCCAAGAATCCCAGGTGAGGAAATTTTCAGGAGTGGGGAAAGGCAGGGACTGCTGGAATCATGCTCCATGGGTGACCACCTATTCTGCCTAATATTAAGCCAAATATTCATTCATGTTGAATGAATGAATACACGTTGGCTCAAGGGGACCAGAAACTGTATTAAGATGCTGGACGAATGTAGCAAGGGAGGGTGTGTGTGTGTGTGTGTGTGCGCGCACGCGTGTACGTGTGTATGGGGTGGTGAGTACTGAGCTAAGGGGCAGAAGTGGTCAACAGGCATTTCACCATCTCCTTCAATATCTACCTCCCCAATCCTATTGATCAGCCTGCCATCTTAATTTGGCTGGCTCCTATAATGGGCTGGTGAACCCAAAGGACAATTCTCATCCAGAGAGCTTTGGTCAGGTGGCAGATGAGTTTTATTATTTGATGATCCATAAAACTCACTTTGTGGCCGCACCTTTTATTGACTCCCCAAATTGCTTCTCCTCGATTCGCAGAGGGATAATAAAACATTTGCCTGATTAGTTTTCCTGTGTCAGGAGCTGCTTAGAAGAAGTGAAGAAATGTGTGTGTGTGTGTGTATGTGTGTGTGTGTGTGTGTGTGTGTGTGTGTGTGTGTGTGTGTGTGTGTGTGTGTGTGTGTGGTATGGTGTGGCTGTGAAACAGGAAGAAAGAGGTGGCAAAGCTGTCCTGAGCCTCTGAAAGAGATTCTTCCAGCAGACTCCCTCCCTTTTCTTCCCCCTACCTCAAACTGCAACAGGTGGATTTCCTGCTGTCAGAACTTAACTTCAATATACTGTGAATTCCAAGTTTTATAAGATTCAGAGGCATAAGGGATCCCAGAGATTATTTAGGGTCCCTTTATAGCAGTACCCTCATTTTACAGATAAGGGACCTGAGGCTTTCATAGGTCACTTGTTAAGTGACACCAGATGTTGTTACATGGGTAGTAAGTAGGAGAGCTGAGGTTTGAATTCAGCTTTTCTGTCTCCTGATCTATGGCCCTTTGCTGTCATACTGTAACAATAATAACAGTGCACATTTATGGAGAGCTTTAAGGATTACAAATTACTTTACATATCTTACCACAACAACCCTGAGAAGTAGATGTGATTATTAATCCCCATTAGGGCTTTTAAAACTTTTTCCCCTCGCAAGCCATTCTTGCCCAAGAAATTTTTACATGACCCAGGGTATATAGGTATATAACATAGGTATACATGTTAAACATTTACTGATAATAAATCATAAAGAAATTTATTTTAAAACAATTCGTTGGTATACATATAATTGTACTATCTATTAAAGACAAAAGCAAATTTGCATACCAATGAGGTGGATGTGCTTGTTTATTTTTATATAAAGAATTAAATCTTGGTGGAATATTTGATGCAGGATATAGAGCAATTTCAATTCAGAGCTGATCAATATTTTGATTTTATAGTTGTCAATGTTGAGAATGCTGCTTCGCATAAACATATAGTATATAGTTTATAGTATAGTATGTATGAATCCACGGCTGGTGCTCTATTCACTGCCCCACCCAGCCACCCCTATTTTTTAATTTGGCTAAGTGTTTTTGAGGTTATTTGACATAGGTTAGAGGAAGAAGAAAGGAAGGATATCAGAAAAACAGAGAGCACCAAATTCTAAGTCTTCAACAAGGCAATGAGTCTTTGGTCCTTTTACAGAGCCCATTTCAAACCTGGGACTGTGGTCTCTCAATGGGTCCTTGGCCCAAGCTTGCCATTTTTTCTAAGATCCACACCAGACTCTTTCCTCTTCTCATTGCTTGTCCTGGGGTCAAACTCTTAACCTCTCTTTATCTGAATTTCCTCATCTGTAAAATGAGCATAATAATACCTATCTAGCCCATCTATGCCTTAGAATTGTGGGGATAAAAATGACATGATGGATCTGAAATTAGTTTGGAAACATGAAACTTCCACACAAAGCCCTCTTGGTTAAGTCAGTTCAGTTCAGAAATAGGGACTAGACCCAGGAGGAGAATTCCCTCTACCCGGGCAGGTTTGCATCTTCCCTGGAAATTATCATCTTAGAGAGTTGTCAAAGTCTGAAGAAACTCCCCCAGCCTGTAGGTTCATGCCAGTGGGTAAGGCTTTGACCCTGAGTCTCTACTGCCAGTTGTTTGACTACTCTATCACACTACCCTGCCTTAGTAAATATTTCTAGAGAAGCATAGAGTCACTGATGAGACGAAGTTATAATTCGTGTGCAGGAAAGGATTATCTTTGAAAAAAAATTATGATGCTGGCAGAGTTTGTCCTTACACCGCTGCCCCTTCCCTCACCCCCCTGCCCTCACCCCCTGCACCCTATGTCTGTGTTCCTTTTGCTATTTCCTCTTCGCATCCTGCCTTTTGGCGATCCTTTTAATATCCTACATAATTCTAACCTCTCTAGAAGCATCTCATTTTCCTACAAGAACTTTTTTTCCTTCCTTTCAACACCCCTATTTTCTCAGTCCCATAGATTTTAGCTGAGATTACTAGCTAAGGCAGGGATTCTTAACTTGGGTTCCACAGAACCCCAGTGAGTACATGGATTGATTTTAGGGGGCTCTTTGTAATCTTATGCATTTATAAACCTTATTCTGAGAAAGGATCCATGGGCTTCCCCAGACTGCTCGAGGGGTCCATGACACTGAAGAGTCCAAAGCCTCTGAACTAAGGGAAAACAAGCTAATTAAGTCTAATCATGCTAATTTGAGAATGACTGATTCTACAGGTTCCTGGGAAACTTTTAAAAAAGAGGTTTATTAACCAAAATGATACTCTAATTGCTAAAATTTCAAGTGATAAGAGAAAAGTATTTGGGAAACATTCAAATATATCCCTCAGGCAACTACAAACTGCCAGCGCTTTGCTTCTCTCTGTACCCTCCTGTTTCTCTGTGTGTCGTTCTCTCCCTTCATAGATACCAACTGCTTAGGGTGTACTTTTATCTTCACCCCTCACCTCCTTCTGGCAGTAATTCCATATCCCAGAGCCTGGTTCTCTGCTAGGGCTAATTGGATTTTACCCAGTATAATTTAATAGAAGAACTGAATGGTGATTGAGATGATCTGGCTTTTAGTCTTGCCACTGTCATGAATTAGCTGTATGACCTTAGTTAAGTTACTTTCAGGGTTGTGCAGGAGCCAGCTTGAACCGCTCATGAGAGCTGATTGTTAAATTTTCAGTGTAAACATTAACACTTCAGAAATCAGCAAATGCTATAAATTAAGGCTTGATTTATGGTTTCGTTAGACCTAAGAAAGTGATGGAGTAAATGTTAACATAGCAGGATAAACTTAAAATTGTGACACAAGTGCACTTTTTTTTAAAAGAGCTGCTTGTTAAACATTGACCAGAATGCTCCTGGTCTTACTTCTAGGTCTGGGTCTCCTTTCCTGTAAAATGAAGGAATTGGGTTAGAAGACATATAAGGTCAGCGGTTCTCAAGCTGTGGGTCGCAACCCCTTTGGGGGTCAAACGACCCTTTCACAGGGGTCACCTAAGACCATCAGAAAATACATATTTCCAATGGTCTTAGGAACCAACACACCACTCCTATATCCATCTCCAGGCAGGTCTGTCCACACGCAGATATGCCCACATACAAGTATTAAAGCATTGCGGCATTAGGAAGGTTGAGAACCACTGTCCAAGGTCTTTTTCATTTCTAAAATTCTACAATAACCTAATCTGTACTAAGAGAATAGTAGCTGACAATAATTTAATGGATCACCCAAACCACAGAACACATCTGTATTTTAAAAGGAGCCTGGATGTTTTAATTCAAGGTGAACTTCTCTTGGTGGAATTTCAGGTATCATGGTAGATATTAGGAAGACAGTTTTCACCAGGAGGACTTTTCAATACATTACAGTGGCTGTTGAATACTCCCAACTAGCCAGTGGGTATGGCTGTAGGGATCTGGGAGCATTTATTCCTCTCTCACAGTCCCCAAGTAGATGGAGCCTTTACTCATCATTCTGACAGGCCCCGGGAAATGCTCAGGATCTCCTGGTCTCTGTAGGTACCAAATTAGCAGATGGACAGAGCATAGTGAGTAGATGTTCTGAACAGACTGAGAGTCTCCATGATATATAGTCTCCCCAGAGTGAATCAGCTGTAAGATTTCTTCCTGGGATGTTCCCCAGAGATGCATCCCTGAGTTTAGTTAAAGATACTCACCCTATTCATTTATCATTGGCTTGTTGTCTAATTGCCTAATCCATACACACTGTTCTAGTTAAATAGTAAGATTCTGCTCTGTTCTGTAATCTGTGGAAAGCCAATGGCCTCAGTTAAGGAGAAAAGTTTTTGTGGCTAGGGGATAGGCGAATGATGATGATGATATTTATATAGCATTTTAAGGCTTGAAAAGCATATCCTAACTTATTTCAGTGTGAGCATTTACATTTCAGAAATCAGGAATTGCTACAAATCAGGGCTTGATTTATTATTTTGCAAAACTTAAGAAAATGACGGAGAAAATGTTAACATAGTAGGATAAGCTTAAAAATGTGACATGAATGAACTTTTGTTTTAAAGACCTGGTTATTAAACGTTGACCAGCATGCCCCTGGTCTCACTTCTAGGCCTGAGTCTCCTTTCCTATGAAATGAAGGAATTGGGAACAACCCTGGTAAGGTAAGTACTATTATTATCACCTCCATTTTTGTCATTCTGGTGAGAAAATTGAAGCAGATACAGGTTAAATGACTTTCCCAGAGTCACACAGCTAGTAAGTATCTGAAGCAGAATTTGAACTCAGATCTTCCTGACTCCAGGTTTAGGACTTTATCATTATGCCATCTAGCTGAATGGTTAAAAATTGTGTCTTCTTCTGGTCCCTCTGACCACCACCTTCCTTTTCTGGTCAGTATGGTTAAGTTTGTGAATAGCCAGTATAAAGTAGCAGTAGCTGGAAGGCAGATGGCAAAGGGGAAACCTAGAAGTCATGTATGAACTGTCCCAAAGAACAAAGGAGCGTAATTTGCAAACTGCATGAGACATTCACCAAAAATTATGCCCTGTTAACATGTGCTGAATCAGGGGAAGCCACCTCCGCACTACCGTTGGGGACTTTGCTCCTATGATGTGTAAATCTCAGACACATTCCATACATCTTCAGAAAGACCAGCAGAACACCCAATGGTGGTGATGCTTTTAAGATGATGTGGTCGTGTTAACATTACAATTTTCCCAACAACTTTGAGATGATTTGGATGTTAGTGGAGTAACCCCAAGGTGGCACACGTAAGAGTTAGTCTGTTGCCTGCCAAACCTAGGAGTTTGTTCTGCTTCTCAGCACTGGTCCCTCTCCACGGGGTCCAGGCTGCTGAGCATTCCCAATTCTAGTCCACGGTTACGTGGCTACGTGGCTACGTGATTCTGTGCCTTTCCCCCTCTGCATTCTCTTTCTCGTGCTACCTGCCTTCTTTCACTGCCCCCCATCCCCTGTATTTACCCCCTTCCCCTGCTTTTCATCACTTGTCTCTGTACTTTTTTGTGCCATTTCCCCCTACATCCTCTTAAAGTGTGATCACCGCCCCGTTTTCCATTGTAATTGCAGTCTTTCCCTGTGTGTACCCAAAGGACCAGGTGAGGTGTGTCTGCTGTCATTTCATAATTTCATAAATTAATGATCAATTCACTGCCTTTACAATTATTGTCTCATTTAATCCACACCAACTTCAGGAGAAAGGCGCTGTTATTATCCCGATTTTACAGGTGAGGAAACTGAGGTAGATAAAGGTTATAAATGACATGGGTCACATGTAAGTGTTTGAGGCTGGATTCAAACTCAGTTCTTTTTGACTCCAGGCACAACATTTTCTAGCATGAGGAACTGGTCTAACAAACCTGTGAGGTTTGTCTTCAGTAAATCTGGCCACTCTTTCTCTGTCTTCAGTAAAATCTCTCTTTGCTTTCTTCCTTCCACACTCTTCTTTTGAATTTTCCTGGTGACTAGTGTCACATGTATATATGTAATATGTATGTATTAACAGGCCATGTGGTAAAGTAGAAAGAATACTGACCCCAGAATCAAAGGACCTGGGTTCAAATTACATATCTGGCACTGCCTGTGGGACACTGGACAATTCATGTAAACTCTCTGAGCCTCAATTTCCTCATACTAAAAATTAGTAGGTTAATCTAGATCAAAGGTTCTCAAATTTATTTGGCCTACCACCCCCTTTAAAAAAATTACTCAGCACCCCCCTGGAAATCTACTTTCTTTAACCTTTTAATGGTTTTTTTTAAAAACTTGCATAATTTAAAAAATATACTTTTTAAAAAAAAAAGATACAACTTAAATTTGATAGTTTATTGTAAATTTGTGGGGGTTCTTCCTGCAGTGAAATTTTGAGATGCAATATTGCGTCATGTAACCATATAGTATTGTGTTGTGAACAATTCATTACACCTACATATTCCTGCTGGACTTCCTGACAATGTGTGACACTCTCACCTGTCAACCTGCTAACACTTGCTTGTTAAGACCTGTGGCATATAGTAGGCATTATATAAAAGCTTTTCCCCCTTCCCCTATTGAAGTTCTTCTTTGGACCTGACCATTAAAGCCTAAAGCACTAGTAGTTAAATATGCTCATTCTTTGGGGAGGGCTTGATTGGAAAGAGCACTGGGGTTAGAATCAAGAAATGAACGTTAGAATTCTGCACTCAACACTTTAGAAGACTGTGTGCCAGTTCTTACCTGTACAATGCTGAGTAAATTACTTCCCATCTCTGTGCCCCAGTTTCCTTAACTGTAAAAAGAAGAAGTTCGATTAGATGATCTTTGAAATCCATATCCTTCCAGCTCTTTGAGACCAGATCCTTCTATGAGCTGTAGAAATAACCAAAGAGATCTGGGAGGCCATCTGTCCAGTTAGGTAGGGGAGGCAGCATGGGAGGCTGGAAAGATCACTTTATTTGGAGTCAGAGGACTTGGGTCATTTCCCATTCTACGTCTTGCTAATTATATGACCTTGAGCTAGTAGTTCAGTCTATTTGGGTCTGATAGGTAAGTTATGGAGTTGGATTAGGTGATTGCTAAGATCTCTTTCCAGTTAAATCTAGGATCCCGTCTTCTCTCTCAGCCTCAGTTTCAACATGTGTCAAGTAGGGCTGAGGGTGGACTAGATGACCTCAAAGGCTTATTCCACCTCTAAGTCTATCACCAAGCTGGAGAATATGGTTTTTATTAGGAAACAAAAGAAAAAAAAAGAAAAAATTACCAAGGGCGTGACTTTAAAAGAATGTTAGATTTTTATTTTTGACTCAGAAGGAAAAGTTCCAGATGAGCAACGGCAGCATCCCTGGAGAAAGCGTGGCTTCCCAGAAGAGACTAGTTTGATGGATACAGTGCTCACCTGAATGTGCAAGTCTTGGAGTTAAGCGTGTAAATTCTGGTGTTAAAAGCAGACATACAAAACCCCTGACCTCTTGTAACCCACAGGGCTCCTTCATTTATAATCCTAGCCTCCAAGAGTTTGATAGAACAAGTTGCCTTTGAGCATACACCTGGTTTATTTTTTAAGAGTGAACAGACCTTTCCTTCTTAGTCCAGACGCTAGGCTGCATTGTAAAAATAGCTGTCCGTTACAACTAAGAGAATTATTGATCTCCATGAATGCTTTCCCCATCCCCCTCGCCCCACGGTCCGTGTACGTATGCCAAGGAGTCAGAGACAACTAGGAATCTTGAGGTCCTGTTCAACTTCAGTTGAAGGTGGGAAGTGAGGGTGGGGTTGCGTGGGAGCAGAGAAGACCGTCTGGCCTAGTGTAGACATACTGGGAGAGGGGTGGACCCACCCTCCAGCGTGCAGCTCATGTTCTCAAGGCAGGAACACTGGTTCCTATCCTTTGTTTGCCCCACTTGGGAACGTCACACTGAGAAACAGGATAGACTGGCTCTTTCTTCTGTGGCATGATGGATTCATGACACTCAAACCTACCTGAGCAATTGTGTGGTGGTAACAGAAGGTAAGGGGGCCTGCAGTGGGGGGAGGCCAGGGACAGATCATCATGGCAACAGGATCTCAAGGTGGTAACCTAAGGCTGGGCAAGGGAACAGGCCATGGTAGTTGGAGGCAATGGTCCTGGCCAGCAAAGAACTGTGGATTGTGGGAATAGTGGGTGCAAGGACTACTCACTAGGGAAGGAAACTACCCCTCCTGCCCTATTGATAACTGCCAAAGGTGTCCATCTCTGCCATCTCTTAGGAGTTTCCACAGCATAACAACATGGTGACCAGCTCCCATTGCTGAAGGCCTTAGGCAAATAACCTTGTTCACCTTTCTAGATCTGCTGTGGGCTGGCATCCTGGATATGAAGATGACTAGGCAAAAGCATGCTTCCCGAAAAAGGACAAAAGAAAAGAATAGAAAGAGTTGCTCCAAGCAGCCGTGGAAATAGATACTGATCCCAGTGCCCAGGACTTAGCAGAAAACAGGGTGGGCCTAATGGAAACCAGGCAGCAGGCCTAATGAGGAGCAGGCACTGTGCCGAAGAGAAATGGACTCCATTCTGTCTCTCCTTCCTTGTTCCTTTTGATAAGGTTCTGAAAGAATCCCAGGGAATACTCTGGGTTTAGGGGGTAGGATTAGGGAGCTGTAGGCCAACTTTAGTCTCATGGCTAAAGGAGAGTATGGGAGACCATTAGGGAAGACCTTGGCCTCGACCTTGAAATTCATCTTAACTTCTCCAGATTTCCCTCTTTCTGAAAATAAACTCCAATGTGTCCTTTCAGACAATGGAACAATCCATTCCAGTGCTCCCTCCCTGGCCATTACAGTTAACTATGAGTCTCAAATATTTATTAGGACACATAGTAGGTACCTAAGAAATACTTCCTTATTGCTAAGCGCTCTCCTCATTTGTGTGGGAATGTTTGAATGTTTCTCAGTTTGAAGAAGAGCTGGATGATCTATCCAGAATATACAAAATTTGCTCCTCCAAGCCCCTTCTCAATTGTAGGTTTTCACTTGGCCACCTGCTTATAGAAGAGCTTTTGGAAGACCTGGGAGCCAAAATGGGTCCTTGACCTTTGAGTAGAACCCAAGCTATGGTGTTTATGAAAAAATAAAATCACCATACCTTAGATTCCTAAGGATGGACTGCATGTCTACACTGAGGGGCTGGTTTATGTAGGTTAGTGCCCAAGGTGGCAGGAAGTGAGGTAAAGGGGTATCTTGCTTGGAAGCTCAGTCCTTACAATGTCCATGACAACATTCTTGAGCGTTTCTGGTCCATATTGAACTTTCCTTCCTGGCCTCTAGAACACTTGCCTTTGGCAGTACTTCTATGTTATGTTGTAATAACAGAATATTAGAGTTGGAAAGAACCTTAACAATTATCTGGTCTAATTCCTTCATTTTAAAGATGAGGAAAATGAGGATGAGAAAGGAGATGACTGCTCTGAGATGGCACTAGCCAGGGCTGTCTCTGTGCATAGCTAGGACAGTGTAATCCTGAGGCTGAGCAGCATTCTGCACCTGCACTCCCACCCCACCTCCCCCCCGCCCCATGTCAAGAAAGCCTTAGGGTAATGGCGGTTTCTGGAACCCTGGTTTTTTAGGATAAGTTGGAAGGAACCTACTCCAACCTGTGTAAGAGGGTTAGACCTGGCTCCAGTCAAACCAGTATTTTCCCTTTCTCCCAACCTTGGATGACTTTTGTTTCCTCACCTCCTCGCCTGTCCTCACATTCTTTCTCTTGGAGTTCCCTCCTCACTTCCCTCAGCAGTGGTTCTCAACCTTCCTAATGCCATGACCCTTTAATACAGTTCCTCATGTTGTGGTGACCCCCCCAACCATAAAATTATTTTCATTGCTACTTCATAACTGTAATTTTGCTACTATTATGAATCAATCTGATATGCAGAATGTATTTTCATTGTTATAAATTGGACATAACCCACGGGTTGAAAACAGCTGCTCCAGAGAATTTCTGAGAAGTTGTCATCCAGCTTCCCTTTGGGGACTTCTGGTGAAAGAAAGCTCACTGCCTTTTGAGGAAGCTCCTTCCTACCCTCCAATAGCTCCAATTATCAAGAAAGTTCTCCTTACCCTGAACTGAAACCAACCTCTTGGTTGCTCATGGTACACCAATCAAACAAGGCTAATATCTCCTCTGGTAGCTCTTCAAATACTGGAACGTACTTTCTCCGCCAAATCTCCCATTCTCCTGGCTAAGCATCTCTAACAGAAGCACAGACTTAGAATCTCAGAGTTGGCCATGGTCTCAGAAGCCTGTACGTGTTGTTGCTGTTTTTTCAATCATTTTAGTCATGTCCAACTCTTTACCCATTTGGATTTTCTTGGCAAAGATACTAGAGCAGTTTGCCATTTCTTTTTTCAGCTCATTTCAAAAATAAGAAAACTGAGGCCAACAGGGCTAAGTGACTTGCCCAGGGTCACTCAGCTAGTAAGTGTCTGAGGCACTTTTGAAGTCAGGAAGATGAGTCTTCCTGACTCCAGGCTGGGCACTCTGTCTACTGCATGCATTACCTAGCTGTCCCACACACCACTTGTTCAAAGGCTTCTATCTCCTCCTGAGGCAGCCATATTCAGAGAGCTCTGACCACTATACAGTTTACCCTCATTTCAATCCTAAATCTACCAATCAATAGCTTCCAGCCATGGTTCTTAGACTAGACCAGGGGTGGGGGACTTGTGGCCTTGAGGCCACCACACCTGAGGACTTAGAGGGCCACATGTGGCCTCGAGGCCACAGGTTCCCCATCCCTGGACTAGACCAATAGCCCTCCCCCCCATTTTCCCTGCCACATTCGTGTCAAGAAGACCTTTCAGTTTGTTTTCTCCTTAGATTTTGATTCCCAAAGATCTCACGACAGGACGCCTTCTCTCTCCCCTCACAACCTCCATCCCTGCTTCCTGGCAACTTTATCTTCTTTTTACCATTATATACTGAGGGAAAAAAAACCCCAATGGTCATTAGGGGAAAGGTGTGTGTGCGCATGTGCGTGTGCATGTGCATGTGTGTGTGTATGTGTATGTGTGCTGAGTGGTGGGAGGCTCTCATTGCTGTTACTTTCCTTCAGACCCCAACTTTTTATCATTAACCTGAATGAAGGAATTGAGCAACAATAAATATGGGACCTGGTCTATCTATCATATATAAGCCAACTCTCATCAGTGATTAACTGAGGGAGGGGTTGATCTCATGTTTCCTTCACTTATTTACATCCATCCCCATATCACAGAAGGCTTGTTGGAATTAAAAATTAATCACCTTTTCAGTGAAGCTGAGCTACTTTCAGAAGTGTGTGTGGTTGCAGGGTGGTGATGATTGTTTCAGGACCTTTCTCCCTTCCCCCATCACCTCCTTCACATGTTCTCAGACCAGAGACTCTGTAGGCTGTGGCCATGTACACAAGGACCTCCTGCTAGCCCTGAGTCTGATGATCAGGAACAGAAAGGATTCCCTTGGATTTAGAGCTAGAAATCACCTGACAGATCACTGAGTTGCATCATTTTAGCGAAGGCAAAGCTGAAGCCAAGGCAGGTACAGTGATTTGCCTAATAAAACACAGGTAGGAAGTAGCAGCAAAGGGATTTGAACTGATTCTCACTCTGCAACTCATCCTTTCCCTACCACAACTACTCTCCCTTACCTCTTTGCTAATAGGGGTCCTGAAGAACTTTCAGTATTTTTGGAAATGTAGAAGCTTCAGTTCTAACAGGAAGGATACTTAGCCTGTGATTTCATTGATAAAGGAACTCCAGTATGAAGAAATTCCTTCTTACAATGTAGAACAGTATATTCACTGTAAATAATAATTTTAGAGAGTTGCCTCTTTTTGTATCCCCAGCATTTAGGACAGTACCCGACACATAGGAAGAATATAATAAATATTTATTGAATTGATTTGAGAGGTTGAATGATTTGTCCAGGGTAACACAGCTAGTATGTGTGGTCAACTCAGTTCTTCTAGGCTCTGAAAGCTGTTTTCAACCCACTATGCTATGCTACCTATTTTTTAAACAACAAAAAAATTTACTTCCCTTTGCCCTCCTTGTCTTGACCTGCCTTCCTTTGCCTTTTCTCTCCTCTCCTTTCCTCTCGACTCTTATCCTCTTCCCTTCCCTTCCCTTCCCTTCCCTTCCCTTCCCTTCCCTTCCTTTTTTAGCAGATTGGATTATTTTACAAATAAATGGACAAATAACACAAAACAGAAACAAACACCCCAAGCTCATTTATCAAGACCTAGGGTTAAGGAAGACCTTCCTCTCTCATCAGTTCAGTTCATGGCGCCCTTGCTGCGATTGAATTATGATCTTCACCCTCTGGACACAGCACCTATATTTGTATGTTATATTGTATATATGTGTACACATATATACATGCATGGATATATACATAAATGCACACAGAGTATATATGTACACATGTACACATACTTATAAGCATCTGTGTGTGTATGTTTATGTATGTACATCCTGGTAGATCTCTCTAAGATCTAGCTCCAGCCTTCTCTAAGGGACATTGTGGTTTCTAGCTTGAGCGAAGGAAAAGAAAGGCCGTGCCCCCAAACTCTTTCTTTCCCTTGCCTTTCTCCAAGAAAGATATTGAAATAGGATTATATCTGTACTGCCCCTTCTCCAATATTTCTGATCTAGGGTACAATAGGTGCAGAACAAAAGCTGTTTTCCTGGTCTCTCTTAAGGCTGGGAGCAAGGCCTATACTGTGCCAGCTGAGCTCTTTCTGACCAAACTCTGATCACAGAAAACACTATCACAAATAATGAATAGAGTAAACTCATTTATTCAAGCAAACAGCCAACATAAATTGTAGAAATTATACAGTAGGTTAGAATATATTACAAAATAAACAAGAGCGAGTGAACTCTTTTAGTAGGAGTATGACAGAATCTCAGCTCAAATCAAGAGAAGGGCCCTGATCACACTCAAGGGGAAATCTTGCACAACCCCCCAAAAGTAAACAAGCTGGGAGTCAGGGACCTGTTGGAGAGCCAGCCTCCTCTCTGTGTCTGAAGCTTCCAAGTCTTTATCTTTCTCCTCCCTGGAGTGTTCTCTGCCTAGATGTCTCTGCTAGCCAAAGCTCTGAACCTAATCTCCCTTAGACTTTATACAGGTATGAAATCATGCTCTGCTTCTCTTAGTTAATTAATTCACTTCTCCTCCTGCATATGTAGCTGCATCCAAAATGCCCAGAGTGGCTGGAAGCCTATACATTGGAAACAAATAATGTGTCTAGTCCCAAATATGATGCCATGTGGGTATATATAGAGAAGACCTAATTTCTCAACCTAGTTCTGGAGACAAGGTGCATACATAGAAAATTACATATGGCCCAGTGAGGCCATAGATAGCTGGTGCCATAGGAGTTCCAAGGAAGGAGGGCTCACTCTAGGTTCTGGTGGTCAGAGCATCCTTCCTAGGTGAGGTAGAATTTGAATAAGACCTTCAAAGACAGGGAGGATTCTTATGGGTAGAGTGAAGTGGGGAGAATACTGACTTTAAGGGGGAAAACAATGTGAACTAAGGCACAGCAGTGAAAGCATACAAGGCATTCATGTTTGGAAGAGAGGGAGAATACTGGTTTGAGCTGGAGCTGGGTCTGGTCCTGGGTTACTGGTACTCCTAGGGAAAATGAACTGTCATTCCTGTAAGCTATAGTATTTCCTATACTCCCCTTCACCCATTAACACATGACATCCCAGACTCCAACCAGGTTGATGAAGACCTTGGTTAAGTTTTGGCTAAGTTTTGGTTAAGTTTCAAGAAAATAAGAATCCTTGACTCTTCTGAATGACCCTTCCCATTGCCCCTAGCATTTTGTAATATTCTGCAAATAGTGAGGTGTTCAATACTTGTTGTTGCCAAGAAGTCCCACTGCTAAGCCCTTATACTAAGAAAGCTTTTTTAAAGGCCCCATATACACTAAAATACTCATAGCAGCACATTTTGTAGCCTCAAACAAACACCCCAAACTGGAAACAAAATAGATGCTCATTTATTGGACAGTGGCTAAACAAATTGTTGTATTTAATGAATATGAAGAATACAGAGAAGCATTGGGAGATTTATATGAACCGATGTGAAGTGAAATAAGCACCATATAATTATAATGATTGAGCAGCTAGACTGTACAGTGGATAAAGCCCTGGTCCTGGATTGAGGAAGACCTGAGTTCAAATGTGGCCTCAGAAACTTACTAGCTGTGTGATCCTGGGTTAGCCATTTAACCCACTGATCAGAGATCAGTGCTGGGTTCATTAAAATTCCCAGTTAGTGATTGCACAAGGGAGATAGACTGTGATTCAGAAGTCATTCTTGGACATTTCCTGATTTCCCAGGTTAATTATTAGGTAGGTTCTTACTAACTAAATTGTTCAACAACAACAGCAACAACAATCAAAGGCTGATGATAAGGAGGACACAAACCTATAAATGTAAAGAAAGAGGTTTTTTATTTTTATTAATGATCTTCACTTACTTACCAAAGCGAACAAGTCCCCTCCAGTGTGACCCCTTTTCTCCCTTCCTCTCCCGTCTCTAACATCCTTAACAAAACCATTTAAATAATTGTGGAATGCTGAATGATTATTGATACATTAATGAGTGCTCAATGGCCATTAGCCTGCATTTTTTTTTAAACAACTAAAATCAGATGTTACAACATCCATTATGCTCTGGATGGTAAATTGCTGGGGCCCCAACATGCATAAACACCACTGAGTCTGCATTATCAGATATTTAAGCCCTTTAAAAATTGCCAAACCTCGGGAAAAAAAAATCTTCTTTTAGGACTCCATTCCTGCACTGCCATTGTAGACACTAATCTCCCCATTAAGGCCTCTCTACCTAGTCTCAGCATGGTGCTCAGGGTCTGAGTTTAGACCAAAGTACCAGCTTTCAGGCCCATTAAAGGCTCAGGACAAAAACAAAGATGATTTTCTTTTAAGGGAAGCAGGCTAAGCTGGTAAACTAGCCAATCACTTTCTTTAGCTGACTTTTACTTAAAATATTTTTGTGTCAGTGTGTGTGTGTGTGTGTGTGTGTGTGTGTGTGTGTATGTATAAAACCACTCTTGGTTAGAAGAGGTTGGGGAGGGAAAGCTAAATTCTGCATGCCTTGGTTTAAACCAGACAGGCCATCGCTGAGGAAAATCACAAAATGGGTGAAATATTGACTTCCAAGTTCTGATATCTGCACTCCTCACATTTCAGTGCCTTCCTAATGCCCTCATGCTGTCCAATATGCCCTGGCTAACATTCCCTGGGCAGCACTGAATGTTCCTGACCTTTCTGTCCCTTAAGAACTTCCTCATTCCTATTCCCATACCCTCAGAATTTTGTTCTCTGCAGGGGTTGATCTGATGAATCCATTTGTTCTAAGATATGTATCAATTCAAATCTCTGTCCAGAGGTACCTGCACTTGCTTCATAGGGTTAGCCTTAACTCCAGGGATGCTCATTCCTCAGTCCATGCTGAAGTCTATGGGCTAATGGAAATTAGCACAGGGAAGCCGAGAAGTTCCTCACCTAAAAGTGGCTTGGAGCAGTGATGTCTTCTTTGGATCACCCCCATAGCCCAACCGAGGCCCTCTACTCATCTGACCCTTTTAAAGAAATCAAACATGGGAAAAAGGCTTCCAGTGACCATTCATCTAACGGTAGCTGAATGAAAAGAGTCCAACTGGGAACAATGTTGTTTTGCACTTGTTTTAAAAAATACTTTTGTTTTAATTTTATTTTCATTTCCTAATATAATCCTTTCAATCCTTCTGTCAGAAAGCCATTGATTATAAAAGGTAAAGGGAAAAAATTAAAAAAAATAAAAGCCGTTGATTATATAAAGGAAAAGGGAAAAAAAACAATTCAACAAAACCAACAGGTCATTCCAGTTCAATACTATGTTCATTGTTTCATGTCCCTTGTCCTGTTCCCCCGCTCCCCCACTATTGAAGACAGGGAAGTGCTTATCTTCTTTTATCTCTTATCCTCTTTAAGGCCAAACTTGATCATTATAATTTTTTTGTTGTTCTTTAGTAATTTTTCAGCTCTTCATGAACTCATTTGGAGTTTTCTTGGCAAACTGGAAGAGTTTGCCATTTCCTTCTCCATATCATTTTACAGATGAAGAACTGAAGCAAACAGGGTTAAATGGCTAACCCAGGATCACACAGCTAATAAGTTTCTGAGGCCACATTTGAACTCAGGTCTTCCTCAATCCAGGACCAGGGCTTTATCCACTGTACAGTCTAGCTGCTCAATCATTATAATTATACGGTGCTTACTTCACTTCATCGGTTCATACAAATCTCCCAATGCTTCTCTGTATTCCTCATATTCATTAAATACCACAATTTCTTTAGCCACTGTCCAATTAATGAGCATCTCTTTTGTTTCCAGTTTGGGGTGTTTTTTTGAAGCTACAAAATGTGCTGCTATGAGTATTTTAGTGTATATGGGGCCTTTAAAAAAGCTTTCTTAGTATAAGGGCTTAGCAGCGGGACCTCTTGGCAACAACAAGTATTGAACACCTCACTATTTGCAGAACATTACAAAATGCTAGGCGCAATGGGAAGGGTCATTCAAAAGAGTCAAGGATTCTTATTTTCTCAAAGCTCCAGGTATAGGAATGTAACCATATGATTTAAGATCTAAAGCCCAACTAAAGTAATTTTGGGGCATTTCCTGATTCTTTCTAAGCTAATACTTGCCTAGTTATGACCTTGGGACATGTAAACCAGTGGTGTCAAATTACAAAAAAAGATTATCGTGGGTCCAATTTTGACTTATTTAATAAAATAAATAAAAATACCATGCAATATAGATAATGTAAATTTGTGATTTTCTATTTCCCAATTACATTTTAATTTGGTTCAGGTTAGACGCAGGGGGTTTTGTGCACCCCTGACATAAGTCATTTCTCATTGATTCTGCCCTTGGAGAACCACCTCTACCTGGAATGTAAAGTATATATAGTTAGAAGTCTTGTGAAATAAGGCTCAAAAAGTAGATTTGAGCTGAACTGGGGAGGTCTTAAATGCCAAGCTAAGGAGTGGATTTTCTATCGTATAATTGATAGACAGCCGTTAAATGGGTTTTTCTTATAAGCAAGATAGTGATATGACAAGAACCTTAGGTGAATGGCTTTGGAAGGTATACTATTCTTTGTCTAGAGCAGCAGTTCTCAACCTGTGGGTTATGTTCAATTTATAACAATGAAAATACATCCTGCATATCAGATATTTACATTATGATTCATAACAGTAGCAAAATCACAGTTATGAAGTTGCAACAAAGATAATTTTATGGTTGGGGGTCACCATAACACAAGGAACTGTATTCAAGGGTCCTGGCATTAGGAAGGTTGAGAACACTGGTCTAGAGGCTCAGATTCACATCAACCCCATCCCCCAATCTCCTCACCCTTGGCTCTAAGCCATGACTCAGAAGGCTCTATATAGGTCCACATTGGATTCCATTTTTGAAGCTGTTGTATTGGGCTTGTAACTCAGATCTTCTGCCTTTGTCTTGCCTTGTGTTTGGCCTGGATCATGGAATGGCAGAGTTGCAGATCTGGAAAGGAGTGCAGAGGCCATTTGTACATGAAAAAGGACCTCTTCTTCAACATACCTAAAAAGTGGTCACCTAGCTTCAACTTAAACACATGGGGGGGCTTCACTCCCTCCCAACTTTTGGAGGGCTGAAATTATTTGGATTTCTTTTCCTTCTGTCAAGCAAGGAAAACGGCATTTTCATAATTTCCATATATTGCTTCTTGCTCAGTCTTCTGGGGCCAAACAGAAACAATTTAATCTCTTTTCCATATAATAGACCTGCAGATACTTAAAGGCATAGTTGTCTATTATAACCTGTATAACTTTGCCATTTATATTGATGGTTGGCTTAAATATATAGGCTTATTCTCTATTCAGTGTTCGTGATAGTCTTTTGTATCAGTGTTTGGTGGAAAGGCATTGTCTCTAAGTCATGTACCCCCCAAGCCATCTCTTTTCCAAGCTAAACAGCTTTAGATCCTACAACCAATTTGTGTTATAGTGTTAATTTGAAGTGTTTTACTGTCTTGATTGTACTCTTTTGGATGATCTTCAATTTATGAATGTCCTTCCTAAAATGTGGTGCCCAGAACTGAAAGTAATACTTTAGAAGTGACCTGACCAGGGCAGGTACAGCAGGACTATCTCTTCTATATTCTTGTACATAATGCTCCTCTTAATACAGCCTAAGGCTGCATTAGTCTTTTATTTTTGCTGTCATACCAAACCATTGTGTAATATATTATATCTCTGGTCCTTGGTTACTTGCATCCTTTGGATGGATCTACAACCCTTTGTTTTCGAGTCACCTCATTTGGGTTTCTGATCCCAATGGCCTGACCTCCTGGATTTGACTCTTTACATGGACCCAGGTTATGTACCTGTTCTCTGCCTAATTATCCTCTGTGGGTATGACCTCTAAGAAACATGAAACTTTCATTATCTCTCATTTAATTGAACTCTGGGTCTTGGCACTGTCCACTTCCCTTTTTACTTTCCCTGTCCTAGTATCACAGCATCACAAATTTAGAGCTGGAAAGGACTTTAGTGATAGCCTAGTCAAGCTCTTTCATTTTATAGATAAAGGAATTGAGATCTAGAGAGGGTAAATGAATTCCCCAAGGTTATATAGATAAGAAGGGGATTTGAACCTGGGTCCTCTAACTCCAAAGTCATTCAGTTTTCCACCATGATGCCTCTTTTTGCTGCCTAAATCCTCACGTGGAACTTTATCTTCTTTAAAAAAAACATTTTTTTCTATCATTTCCCATTTTATCTATCACCGCCAAATTCTCCTCAATAGCCAACCTTTGTAATAGAGAAGAAAAGTGGAAGAAAAAAAGGCTTGACAAGACTAATCAGCAATCATTTTGCTCTGTTTTGCTCTAAGTTCTCCAGCAGTTTGCTCAGTTTTATATCTTCCTTTTATTTATCTTTTTGTTATATTTGTCCTTATCCAAGAGAATATCAAACTCTCTAGTATTTGTGTTACTAAGGATTTTTTATAATTCAATAATTTTTTCATTTATGAATTTAGATGCTGCTTGCAACATGTATAGTTAATATCAATATTGGTTCATTGTCTAAATGATTCTTTTAAGCATAATGTCATTTCCTTTTGGGGGCAACTAGGTAGTGCAGAGATTAGAGCATTGGCTCTGGAGTCAGAAGGGCCTGAGTTCAAATTTGACTTCACTTACTGTGTGACCCTGGGCAAGTCTCTTAACTCTGCCTCTGTTCCTCATCTATAAAATGTGCTGGAGGACATGGCAAGTCCTTCCAGTATCTTTGCCAAGAAAAACCCAAATGGGGTCATGGAGAGTCAGACACAACTGAAACAACTCAATAAGCTTCCTTTTTTTAGGGCAATGAGGTGACACAGAGGATGGAACGCCAGGCCTGGAGTCAGGAAAGCTCTTTCTGAGTTAAAATCTAGCCTCAGATACCTACCAGCTGTGTGACCCTGGACAAGTCATTTAACCCTGTTTCCTCATCTTTGTAAAATGAGCTGGAGAAGGAAATATCAAACCTCTCTAATATCTTTGCCAAGAAAACCCCAGATGGGGTCACAAAGCATTGATGTTACCAAAATGACTGAACATGCAATTTCCTAATTTATATCCATTGGTATTATGAATTTTATTTTTACTTTGTCTGGTAGCATAACTCACCACTTGCTCTTTCTGATTCACCTGATCCCTTCATTCTGTTTTTATGTGTCTTTACTTTTTAAATGCATTTCTTGTAAAGAACAAGCATTTGTTTTCTTCTCTGTTCTGATGCTTTCTTTCATTTTTAACAGTGTTTAGTCTGTTCACATTTAAAGTTACAAGAGTGAGCTATGTTTCCTTTCTTTTGTCTCTTTATTTTTCTTTTTAAATAATCCTTTGTCAATACTTGATATTGTCTTTTAGTTTTTATTAAACTATGCAGCCCTATTCCCTCATTCTATCCTCCTTATTATCTCTTTCTTTTTTAAAAATCAACTCTTCCTTAGTTTTTGATTGAGAGATTATGGAGAGTTTTCTTATGTTATTTCTTCAGTTAAGATGTTTAGAGTTTTTCATTATTTGTCATCCTCTGCTGAGAGACCAATGATCCTTAAGTTGTCTGTTTATTCCATTTTTGAGTTCATAAACTTTGGCTTACATAAAGATCACATGTTCTTTTAAAGTTTTGTTTTTCTTCTGCCAGATTTTCCTCCACTTTAGTATTTTTGTATTCCAAATCTTTTGTTCTCTCTCTCTCTCTTTTTTTTTTTTAGCAAAACTATGGCTTCAGGTATTTTTTTTCTAATCTGTTCATTGATTTCTTAATTTCTGCTTTGAGAGTTATAAATTCTTTTCTTATGTAGTTCATTTCTCATTTAAGCAATCCTGGAGTTTCTTCTTGCTGCTTAATGCTTCTTTGGGAATTGACAGGGAGTTTATGATAGTGTGTGTGGTGGGAGGTGGGATGGGCTGCTAGTAGTAGTAGTGACACACAGGGGAGAGGGTGTCCATGAAGTCTCTGCAGCTGGAGAAGGTCCCAAGATGGGCCCCAGATATAGGCACATGGGTCAATTCAAGTATCCCAGTCCTGAATATGGAGGCTGGTGGGTGGGGGATACTGAGTAAGTACCTTAAGGATGACTTTTCTCTGATGTTAATTTACAAGGGTTTTACCTGTTGGGGTTCTCTCTCTTTTGATGGATGGATTCAGATGTAACTCCTCTATCTGTAAAATCCAGTTCACCTTTTGAGGGGAAGATACTGTGGGGTACAATTGAGCAGTTAAAAAGACCGCAGAAAATGTCTAGTCCATCATTTTATTGGTCCTATGAAACAGAAGCTTGAATCTGTCTTTTTCTCTAATTATAACCTTCTCCCCCAATTGTGAATCTATCTCACATCTTCCAGGAACCTGGTGTCTGAGTCAGAACTGGGGGAGACTTTTTCCCCAGTTATTGGGTTGAAATTTTGCCCAGGGAGATAAGTACTGTCCCTACTGCCTCTGTTTCCCCTGACCATTTCTAGTGGATGAAGGGTGGCCAATGAAAGCCATGAATTGAAGACAAGCAGGGCTACTCTGCTCCCAAGTAGTCAACATGAGGATAATCTAGTTATGAAAAACAGAAAGCTTGACCAGATGGCATTATTCTCTAAGCAATTTAATTTCATCATTAGTATTCTAAAAAGAAGAGAAATTGGGGGTGTTTCAAGAGATACACTTTCTGTGCCATTTTTAAAAAAACTAGGTCTATCAATCTATTGTTGATAGGCAACAGAGGCTGAAAGACCCCTGCCCTGTAGTCTTCTTCAGCCTGTTTGCATCTGGCATGGACAATGGTTAGGGCACTGACGAGAACAGAACTGCCTCCCCCATTGAATGGACAGGCTGTGAATTTCCTTATGTCCTTAGCAGCCCCACCACTAACTTGTTAAAATCTCATCTAGCTTGGGGCTGTTTGGACACTTCCCTCAATCCCCAGTCCCCCTCAAGTTTCCACTTGTCATTTTCCCTTCTTTAGGCCTCCCAGCCTTCCACCTAGCTGGGTGACATCTGTGAATGGATTTCTAATTACACATATAAATCAGCATGATTGGAAATTCTTGAGATTTTATTGGGAAGGAAATTTATAGTGATTAAGACCAATTAATTTGGGTGTTCTATTAATCCTGGTGAGGTCTGGACTACCCTGTCTCATTGAAGATATGTAGGTGAGGCTGGGTTAGATCGAGGAGTCACCAGGGCCGTGTACTGATTTTTCAGGTTACAAACCTATATCCCACATTTTAAATACCATCCCCTTCTCCCAACCCTCCGGCCATATTTCTTGTTTTGCATCTAAAAATAGAAATCTGGGCTTTCACTAAAGATTCAGAAACACTAAAAGGAATCTTTTTAATCAAAATAAAGAACTCTTTTTAATTACTCAGCCTCCCTCACAGTTGGAGGTAATAATTGTCGCATGCTCTTAAGTAGGGCTGTTATTAGATTTCCCTGGGGCTTCTCTATTTTCTAGGATTTAGCAACACTGGCTTTTGAATGCCAGAAGAGATGGAATCAACTCTGTCTTTTTATGTTTTCAGTGCTAAGGACTCCCCCCATGGGAAGGGGATGGGGGAGTGGGGAGGGGTGGAATGACTCAGGGTGTGACCAAATAGGGAATGAGGGTATTGGGGGAGGGGTCTGTGTATGCCCTTTCCCCTCCATGCTTCCACTACTCCAAAATCTCCCTCATGTCTCCATGGGCATGTGCAAAGCCATGTTTAAAGCCAACTGTAATTTGGACCCATCCTTTTCATTTAGCTTTGTTTCATATAAATGACTAATATGTGCCCTCTGTTTTAGCCAGGCTGACCTCATGATACCCTGCCTCCCTCTCCTCCCACCCTCTGGATCCATTTCTTATTCCATATCAGGGGTTAGGAACCTTCGTCCTGGAGGCCACATGTGGCCCTCTAGGCCCTCAAATATGGCCCTTTGACTGAATCTAAACTTCACAGAACAAATACCCTTAATGAAAGGATTTTTTTTCTGTAAAACTTGGACTCAGTCAAAAGGTCTCACCCAAGGACCTAGAAGGCACAGGTGGTCTCCAGGTTGCAGGTTCCCCACCCCTGTTCCAGATAGTTGGTACTGTGTTGGCAAACCTTTGAAGAAATAATTGTCCTAATCCTCCCCCTGCCCCTGCCCCCAGCTTGAGCTTTTCTGGCCTATCCCCGCCTGGATACCCTCTAGCCTCCTCTCTCCTATTTGCAGTGCATTCAGCCCTTCCTTCCCAACTTGGCTCAAGCCCCAACTCCTATTATGTTCTCAGTCCTCTCAATCCCAGGGGCTCACCGTGATCTTTTGCTTCTCAGAGATTCTTTAATACTTATTTCTGTCCTACTCATTCGCTCCTTTTACACTACTGTGAGTTTTAGTTTAATTTTAATTTCTTCTATATAGGTCATATCTCCCAAGTGAGATTCCAAGTTCCTGAAGGGCCAGGACCTTCCCATTTCTTTTCCTCCTGTATCCTTCACAGCACCTAGAAAAACATCTTGTCCACTTTGCTCAATTGTGACACGGATGAAGTCTGTCTTTGGCACATTCTACTCCTTCCAACTATTGCCCAGAGCCTCCCATTTATTGTTCAGCCTCCATGTTGTCTTTTCTGGACAGTGTGCAGAGCTGGAACAAGAGTGGGGCCACCAGGGTTTGATGAGGGTGCTTACGTTATATACTCTTCTTCAGCAGATGTACATACATATACACACACATATATACCTGCTGATAAATGATAGTTTTAGGTTAAATTAATACTTTCCTCAGTTTGAGAGGTGAAGGCAACTATCTAGACCAGAATGGTTTGTACTAAAAAATCCATATGGGAAAACTGGCTGGCTTGTCATACCCACATAATTGTGTGTTTATATGTATATATGTGCATATACATACATATATATACATATAAACTGTCCCATGCTTTTCAGTAGGGCTGTTATTAGATTTCCCTGGGGCTTCTCTATTTTTGAGAATTTAGCAACACTGGCTTTTGAATGTCCATCGAGGGGAATGACTCAGGGTGTAACCAAGCAGGGAAGGAGGGTATTGGGGGAAGGTTATTAAGGGAATTTGTTCTATGAAGTTTAGACTCAGTCAAAGGGCTGCACTTGAGGACCTAGAGGGCCACATGTGGCCCACCCTGATCTGGAATAAGGAATGGACCTGAAGGGTGGGAGGAGAGGGAGGCAGGGTATCATGAGGTTAGCCTGACTAAAACAGAGGGTTCATATGCATGTACGTATGTATGTATGTATGTGTGTATGTATACACATAACTGAGCTTGGCACCTAATTTAAGACAGGAAGCTACCAGATAATCAGTGTCTTTCCTATGGGAACTCCATGTGAGTTCCTCCCTAGCCCAGCCCAGCCCAGCCTTTTCCCCACCTTAATTAAGGACAAGGAAGAGGAAGGTGACAAACATTTATTAAATGGCTACTATATGACAAGTACTGTTTTAAGTACTTTATACAAATTTTAATCTTTATCTTCACAACCTGTGAGGTAGGTGACATTATTACCTTCATTTTTATAGTTGAAGAAACAGAAGCAGATGGAGAGTAAGTGATTTGCCTGGTGCCATATAGCTCTATCTATGAGACTGGACACGAATTCAAATCTTCCCGACTCTAGGCCCAGTAATATCTGCCGTGCCGCCTCACCACTCTTCAACCTTGGATTTCAGGTATGTTTCTTCTAAACACAGCCGATGGTGGAGCCTCTTACCTCGTGGGTGCTTTGTGCCCTGACTTCTGAAGTTTCTTCTCATAGTGTCTTCCTTTGGCTCAACTGAATTTGTTGGTTTGAGGGGTTGTTCTAGGTACTGGAATGGCTAGTTTCGTCTCTGGTCATTCCACTTGCTTTCAATCTTTCCATGCTTCCTGTCTCATCAGAATTGACTATCTGCCTCTGCTGGGTGATAAATGAATTTTAAACTAACCTTTCCTCATGTGTTAGCTGGCCGAGGGGCTCTTCCCCCAGGAGAGAGAATGAATTAACTAATTAAAATGTCCATAGTACAATAGACTAAAGGAATTCATTTCAGGAAGCTCAAAAAATGCCATTAATAGCACTCTCCATGACAAGGAGAGAATCACAGTCTCTTAGGGGTAGAAGGGACCTCAGAAGTCATCCAATGGAATCTCCCACTCAGTGCAATAATCTTTTTTATAAGTCACCTTGCAGTTTGTCCATCCAGCCTTTGCTTAATGTGCATCCGATGATGGAAAGGTCACTACTTGTTAGAAAAGTCTTTTTTATATTGAGAGAAAATTTCCCTGCCCCACCCCTTTTCTTCAAATTCCACACTTTGCTCATAGTGTTGCTTTATAGAACCACAGAGAATAAGTCTACACCTCCTTCCACCTGATACAACTTCATATATTTGAAGACCATTCTATACCTCATAAGCTTTCTCTTCTTTAGGTTAAACATCCCTGGTGCCTTCAACAGGTCTTCCTGTCAGCATGGTTACCACACCAAGGGAACTTCTTACCCTTTCAATGCAATTCAACAAACATTAAACACCTACTATGTGCAAAGTACATAGTAAATAAATTTTAAATGAATATGTTATAAAATAAAATATTTTTATTTTTAAATAATAATTTAAACATCATAAAATAAATAATTTAAATAAAACAAAAATACATATATTAAATAAATATTTTATTTTATTAAAAAAATTTAAAATTATATTGTTCTTGATATAAAGGAATATAAAGGCTTATACCGTTCATAATTTACAATGTTTTTACATATATTCATTTCAAGGCAGAATATAATTGGGTCATAGGAGTCGCTTCCCTCTCTGATCCATCCTTCACATAGCTGCCATATTGCTGTTCCTAAAATTTGCTTCTGATTCACACGCTTTTGTGGCTCCCCTCCTTTGATACTGAAAGTCCTTCATGATCTGTCTCCAGCTGAGCCTTCCATATTTGTTTTTTACAGTACTCCCCCTTGCTCCCTCCATGTTCCAACTGAGCAGGCCTTCTTCTTTTATACGCATGCAGTGATGCCTCTCCAGCCTTTGGGCTTCTGCAGAGCCTAGCTCAGATATCTGGAATGATATCTCTCCTATCCCACTTCTTAGAATTCTTAGCCTCTTTTAAAAGTGAAATCAGGTGCCCCCCTTCTACATTGGGCCTTTCCTGATCCCTTTGTTAATTCCACTCCTGAAATTATTTTTTATTTACTTACCCACATACACGTTGAACCCCTCCATTAGAATATAAGATTCTTGAGGGAAGGGACTGTTTTGTTTTTTATCTCCTCAGGACCTACAACATTGTTGTTCAGTTGTTTCAGTCATGTCTGATTCTTCATGACCCCATTTGGGTTTTTTTTGGCAAAGATGCTAGAATGTTTTGACATCTCCTTCTCTACCTTCTTTTATAGATGAGGACTGGGAAACGGGGTTAAGTGACTTGCCCAAGGTCACACAGCTAATAAGTGTCTGAGGTTAAATTTTCATTCAGGTATTCCTACTCCAGACCCAGCACTCTGTACATTCTTTCATCTAGCTGCCCCCCTAGAACATTGCCTGGCACATAGTAGGTATTTTATTTATTTATTTATTCATTCCAAACAAAAGTCAATCAGTCAGTCAGTGTGAGAGACAGTAAAGAGTTAAGTTTCCACAGAACTGCTAGAAATTGCTGAAGCAAGACTGATAAAGGGAGTTAGTAGATAGCAGAGGGACCCAAGCAATCAGAAATCTGACAATGAGAGACCCTCAGAGTAAGATAGGGACCGATCCGGCTTAAACTGGTGGGGGTCAATAACCTAAAATTACTATTGCACATGCTTAATAAACCTCATGCATATAATTCACCCCCCCATAAAATTAGAGCCTCATTAATAAATAGAACATGGAATGCATGATAATATATGATGAAGGGAGGGGGTCATGCCTGTACATATCTAGGAGAACTATGTAATGGGCCTATAATGAAGATTGTAACCCAGAAGAGAATGGACAAATCTGTCCTCTGATGGGAGGTATCCACACCAAACTCATAGTATAAACTTTTATCTGTTTTGTACTCAACATTCCTCCTTCCCAAAGACAGGGGGAATTCACTTCTGTCCAGAAATATTCAACTCCTTTGAACTTCTCCTCAATAAGCTTCTTTTGACACACACATTTCAGCTGTGTTTCTAAGAGTCAGCAAACATTTCTTGGGTACTATCTTGTGTGCTAAGTGAACATAAGCTAGCAAGTAGGGTGCACTTGAAACATTTGTTGAAGTGGGAATATAGAGATTCTGGGATGTGGAGGGGAGAGGAGGAAACTCATGAAAAGTAGTATCAATCTTATTCAATATTGTAAAATAAGAGGGAAGACAATTTTCTGAGAGAGAGGTTAGAGTTGGAGACTTGGAGAAAAGAGACAAAGGTTTGGAAGAGTGGCTAGACCCAGCCACAGTAGGGCACCATTAGAGATATATGACTGCTGTGCAATGCAATAGTCCAATTGAAGTTAGTTAGCCTGAAATTGAGTGAACTAGGTGGTTCAAGGGATAGAGTGACAGTCCTGGAGTCAGGACCTGTGTTCAAATCTGACCTTAAACACTTACTAGCTGAGCGACCCTGGGCAAGTCATTTACCCCTGTCTACCTCAGTTTCCTCATCTGTAAAAATTATCTAGAGAAGTAAATGACAAACCATTCTAGTATCTTTGCCAAGAAATCCCAAATGGGGTCATGAAGAGTTGGACATGACTGAAGAACAAACTTGGAATTGTTGTGGATCCAACCAGAATAGTTTTGTGATTTTCTCTAGCTCTGTGGGTTGGGAGTAGCAGACCCTTTTTCACCCCACTTAGCAGCTTTCCTACCTGTAGATCCTGCTCCTGTTGTCTCATGGTGCCCTGTTCCCAGCAAGGATAGATTGGATAAACTTGTTGAAGTTACAGGGAGAGGGCAGTGGTGAACCCTAAGTAACATACCTTAATGATGGGGTTTGGGGCATTGATAGGTAAGTTATTTGGCAGCAGGAGATCACTTCTTCAGAAGTCCTCATGGTTAGTCTGGTCTTGTTTGGCAGCTAACAGGAATGTACATTTCATAAACCCCCTTTAGTGTGAATTTGTCTTGGACGTGGACTAAACCAGCTGACAGAGCCTCTACTTCTGTGGGACACAGACTCAGTTCCTTTAAATCAGTCTGATAATTGCACCAACCTTGCTTTCAAAGCTGTACATTAAACAAAACAAACACTTGAGTTCCGTTTCACAAACGAGCAAACATTTCCCCTGAGCAATTACCAGTCAGACAGCTCATAATTACTGCATGTGACACTTTTTAATGCTGACTATGCTTATTTATGGAAAACGATGTTTATACTAATATTAAGAGCTCATTAAACCCGCAGGCACATATGAGACCATCCTAAAGAAAGTGCAACATTTGCAGTATAGAAAAGACACATCTGTTTCAGGAACTCCAGTGATGAGTGTGCAAACTGTTGTACAGGTAGAGGGGTCCTTTAACTGAGAAGAGAAAATCCATACACTGGCCTTTGGAAGTCCTGTCCTTCCCAAGTACATAAATCTTCCACCCCTCTACACATGCATTGCTGGTCTCACATGTATGTAGAACAGGTGAAGAAGGAGGGTCATTGAATAACCTCACTTGCTTGAAGGTACCTTCTTGATTCACCTGTCAGTGCCTGAAATTAGAGTTGTTCCTTTGGGGTAAGGTATTGAAGGTCACTGTTAAAATGCATAAGTCTTACCTAGAAAGCTAACTTATGAGGCTTCATGACATTGGAGCAGAAAAAGCACAAAATTCTCACCTGCTTAACATTTGTCTGACCCTGGGCAATTCTTCCACATTCCAAACAAAAGACTTCGACTAGCTGATCTTTACTGTCTTTAACTTCTTCAAAACTAATCTCACTAGTGAGATACAAAAGGTATGAAAGTTTTGTGACTTTTCTCTCATAATCTCAGAGTTGGTCCAAAAGAATTGGACCAATTCACAGTTCTAACTAATCATTCAATAAGCATTTATTAATATATTAAACTCTACCAGTGGTATATTAATTCCTGTCTTCCTGTAGCTCCAATCAAAACTGTTTTTAATTTTATACAATTTGTCTATTCAGCGGATGAAAGGTGAAACTTCAGAGTAGTTTTTTGGACATCTATTTCTTATATCATCAGAGTTATTCCCAGGGTCCCTCTCCCTCCCATAGAACCATGTCATGAAACAAATAGAATTTTTGAGGGAAGGAAAAAATCCACACAACTAATAATATGTTGAAGAAATCTGAAAACATTTACAGTGCACAACTCCTGTGGATTTACTATTTCTACAAATGGGTAATTGGCAGTGTCTTCTCATATCTCTTCATTCAAGGCATGCTTGATATTTATTATTTTGTTATATTTGCTTTTAATTTTTTTGGTGTATGGTTGTTTTTCCATTTATATTGTTGTAGTTATTATGTATATTGTTTTCAGGGCTCTGATTAATCCACTCTGTATCGGTTCATATAGATTTTTCTATGCTTATCTGCTTCTTATGTATGCATCATCACATCCATGTATTCCTTTGTCCCACCTATGTTTCTGTTGCCAAGGAGATTTGAGAAGCAAATAATCTCTTCAGGTCTGTTTTTTCCCTAAGAATGATTCAAATTCTTCTTTATTATTGAACATCCTCTTTTCATTTATGGTTAAGCTCAGATTTGTAGGGTAGGTCTGCATCCTGAGCTTTATTGTCCTTTAGAATATATTGTTCCATTCCCTCCTGCATTTTCCTTTGGGTTCAGAATAGTCTTGTGCTATATGAATTTCCTTTCCTTTGTACTTGAAGCTCTTTCTCCTGTTTGTTTGCAGAATTTACTGTTTCTTAATTGAATTGTTAAATTTAGCCCATTATCTCAGAGTTTGCAGGCTTTTTTCCCCCTTCCTTTCTCTTTGTTGATCTATGAATTTTTTTCAATAGGTATTTCATTTTCTGTGTTCAGAAGTTCTGGAATGTTCTCTTTTTATTATTCTTGCATTGTGGTGTTCAGGGTTTCTTTCTCCTTTTGTGTTCTTCTGGGAGACTTATGATTCTTAGGTTGTGTTTATATCTCCTGTCTTCAACATTACTATGTTTTGCTTGGATAACAAATCCATTTTCTTTTAATGTTATTGCTTTTTGCTACTCATCTTCTAGATTGTTGTTTATTCTGTATTTGAATGCCCAATATTTTTATCTCTCTTTTGTTTCTTTGGTGAACCTGCCATCACAGATTCATTTTAAAAATTTTTTCCCCTTGTTTTGCCCATCATGTACAGGCCATGAATTCTGCTCTCATAGTCATCATTTATCTTTTAAGCCACCCAAAAATAACATGCCATGGTTCCACATTCTCCTCATATTCCACAGGATTCTCTTTCTCATCAAATGCAGCATTTATTTGCAGTATTTATTCATAGATGCCAGAACTCTTTACTAGATCTGGAGGCCATATTTCCTTCTGTTAATATTTTTTCCCATTGCTTTATCTGCTTATGTTCATGGTCTTTCAGCTTTCTTTCTAAGGTCTTTGGTAATTTCAGTTCTTCTCCTTCCTCTTTATTGTCCCCTATTATTTATTTTCTGACTCCCTGCCCTCAGATGGTAGTTTCCTTGAGGACTGGATTTCAAAGTTTTTCATCCTTTTTCCATGTTGGGAAATTTATGGCTCACTAGCCTAGGGGATCAGAAAACATGTCTGATTCTCTATATTGTTGGTTATATGACCCAGAAATCCTTCCTCAGAATAATTTTAATATGAATAGAGTATTTTTTCATATGGGCACAAAATGATTATTGAGTGATACTGATGAGTTTTTATTTCTTCTTCTGGAAACTTTATAGCTTTTGATAATCTACTAGGAAATGTTTCTTAATCTTATATATTTGGTTCAATTTCCTGTATATCTTGGATATATACTTTTATCAGAGATATTTGTTATAAAGGTTTTTCCCAGTTGCTAATTTCTTTTTATATTTTAGATCCATTGATTCTGATCATGCAAAAGCTCTTTTTATATAATGAAAATTTCCAATTTCATTTTGAAATGATCGCATTTGAGGGATAAGATGGTATAGTGAAGAAGTGTCAAACCCATGGTCCATAACACTCCCAGTGCAGCTTGAAACAGATTAAAATGTGATTCCTGTCAAATTTTAATGTATTGATGTATTAATAAAAAAAGAAACACAAAAACAGGTTTGGTTTTCTCAGTCAACTTGTGACCTGCAGAGATCCTTATTCTGGTTTAGTGTTCCCTATTTCTGTTTGAGGCTGACATCATTGGTGAACTGGACGGAATGCTGACTGTGGAGTCAGGAAGATGAAGGTTCAAGTCCTACTTCTGACACATATTAACTGTGTGATACTAGACTAAGCACTTAACCTACCAGGGCCCTCAGCAGATCTTTAAGACTCTAAGTTGCAAATGAATCGATGATTTGTATCAGTGGAGGAAGTTTCCATATGAAAAGTTCCCTGTAATGACAAAATAACAGGACTGTTTTGTTCTGAAAAGATAACCTCTATCTTTTGTTAGGTGAAAGATTTTCCTGCTTAGGCAAATGCTTTCTAGTTTACTCAGAAACTTATGGATTTAGAGTTCCTCTTATAGGATGTTCATTGAACACAGGGATGCTTTATTATATTGCATCTGGCTTTTGTCTATCTGTCCCATTCCACTAATCTCTCCTCATTTCGCATCCAACTGCACAACTTTGGGACTTCTTTGACCCAACTTCTCCACATACTCCAGGAAGCCCATTATTGGATAACCTCACCATCCTGCAAGATCTCATCAACTTTGGCACTTCACCTCATCATTACCCTCTGCCCCTCTGGTTGGAATGTGGGGCCATGAAATCCATACCTCCATTTAAGGAGAGAGCTCAGCTCAGACGTCTCCTCATTTCTCTCCTGGCGGCACCATATTGGAATTTCTTTGATTGATTTCTCCACCATGCCCCTGTGCCAGGTATCTTCACCCTCCCTTTTCATATTTGTATATCCTTGCTTAGTACAGTGCCTGGTACAAAGTATGTGTTTATTAAATATTTATTGATTATTGATGAATCTAGTTTTTTTAAACTTGTATCAAATGGTTTTGATGATTACTGCTTTATTTATCCATTTTTTTTCCAGATTTGGAATTTCTTTATTATAGGGGAAACTTTGTTAGGAAACTCCCTTTACTAATGCAGATGGGCATTTGTTCTGTAGCTTTTACCTTTAGAGAGTTCACAAAGACAGTATGTGTCAGAAATGGTACTGGAACTGAGCTCTTTCTGCTTTCTAGGCAATTCCCTATTTTACTGATTCATTTGTATATATGAATGATATGCAAAGTAGTGACAAAGTGTTTTGGAGTGGGGAGGGTACTAACAAGAGGGAGGGATTAGCTAGTGTAGGAGACGGCACTTGAAGGAGCTTGAAAAAAGCTAGGGACTCTAAGAGATCAAAATGCTAGGCATTAGTAATGCTGACACCAATGTATTGCTACCGCCATTATTAACTCTACTGTTACTGCTGATGCTGTGGTTATTACTGTTTTTGTTTGTCTTTCATTTTTGAAGAGGACCAATGACATCACAGGGTCATGTCTTGACTCATGTGCTAGTTGGATAGAAATGAGGCAGAGCTGCACAAAGTCTCACTTCCAGAGTCATTGAAGTTCAGTGACAGGACAAGTTAATAGAATTGGTGATGGCCCAAGAGGTGGTGGATGACCTTGGCATCTTCCATGCTGGAACAAGCTCTAAGCACTCCATGACACCTGATTCAGACATTGGAACAATTTTCACTGAGAGAAGTCTTCATGTGTTTGGGCTAGGCGACCTCCCAACTCTCAGATGGGTTTGTGGTCCTTCAGTTGCCTTCAAACTGGTTTAGCTCAACTGCTGAGATGGTTTGCCAGGGTGTGGGCACTTCTCATGCTGCAGCTTTCTGGTGGTATGGGTGAGAGCTGGGTGCCAAGTGGACAGCAAAAGTGAATGAGCAGCTCTGAAAAGGGTTCCGAAAACTCTCACACCAGAAGTGCTGGTCCTCCTTGAACACCCATACACCCCCCCCCCCCTTTACTGCTAAGCATTTTACAGCATCCTCGTGTCTGCTTCATGCAGCAGGCAGGTAGAAAACTCCCTTTAAGTGACTGCATCATGGTTACCCCTGATCCATCTATATTGGGGCTCATACTGGGCTGTGAGGGACCCCTCAAAATCCTGTTATCCTTTGAATCTCTATTTCACCAGTCTGAATATAGCACTCTACTAGCTGTCTGAGAGAAGCCTATTGAGACTTTCCAGTGAAGGAGAGGCACCAGTGAAGGGCAGACTCTCTCCTGCATACACTCGGTTCTTAAGTACTTTAGGGCTAATGCCTAGATATTGGGACTTTACTAAGCTCTGCTTTGCATTTATATTTTTAAAGAGCAGAATAAATCTTATCCAAATCTGATAATCATTTTAAAAACTCTAGGAACTGCCATTTACATTTTTGGGTTTTTTTCTACTATTTTTGTCTCGTGGACAAAAATAATGGCTTGGAAGTACTTAATGGCTTAAAGATAGGAAACTTAAAACTGGTTGGATTTAGCCCAAATCCTATCAGATTTTCTTGGTTCTTCTAAATCTCTGATCAGCTCACATGGACTCCCTGACCCCCTTTATTTCTTATTCTTTTTTTTAAACCAGCCTGACACCTGGTGTTAAAGGGCACCCAATAGCCTGAAATTGTGACCAAGATGTTAGCCAGCCCTGGAAACTCATACTTTCAGTATCTTTGTTATGAGGAAATCAAGCATATAGAAGTACAATGAGTTATTGGGTTCCTGGGAATAAATTTGCTCTCATTTGGTGATAGGGTGCCGCACTTGGAATCCAGAGGACCCAGGCTCAGGTCCCACCTGCGATGCTTCCTAGTTTTGTATACATAACTGAGACATTTACTCTCTCAGCTATAAAACGCAGGAGCTGGGCCAGATGGCATCTGTGGCCCATTCCAGTTCTAAATCCATGAGTGTCTCCAGGTGCTCAGAGTCTCAGGGAGTCTGGAGGTCTACACCAGGGGCTACACACACACTGACCCACTGGAGCAGACCCATGGCCAGTGTTCCACACCATCCATGTCCTCCCTATAACTCTTAGACCTTTCTCAATGGACTCTGGAGGAGAGAGTGAGGCTGACAACTTTGTGCAGCTCTGCCCCATTCACATCCAATTTACACACAAGTCAAGGCATCACCCTGGTGATGACATTGATTCTCTTCTTCCACTTCTTCTTCTTCTTTTTTTCCTTTTTGGAGGGCAGTTGGGGTTAAGTGACTTGCCCAAGGTCACATGGCTAGTTTTTGTGTTAAGTGTCTGAGACTAGATTTGACCTCAGGTCCTCCTGACTCCAGGGCCAGTGCTCTACTCACTGTGCCACCTAGCTGCCCCAGACATCGATCCTCTTCAAGAACAAAGGATGAAAAAAACCAAAACTCTTAACATGCATCACTCTGGCCATCATCTCCCTCAGGGACTAGCTCAGACCAAAGGATCATGGACCAGGGGCAAGAAGTGACCTAAGAGGTCATCTTGTCACTCAGCTTTGTGTTACTTTGCATAGTTGTTATATACATCCTTTTTTGTGTATATGTTATTTCTCCTCATTATTTAATTATATTTAATTTTATTATATTATTATGTATCTACTACCTTGTACAATGTCTGTTATCCATAGGTACTCAATAATAGAACAACCCTTTCTTTTGGAAGATGAGGAAAATCATGTCTAGAGAAGGTGAATGGCTTGCCCAAGGTCACAGCAGTGATAAAGGATAGAGCCAGAATTTGAACCCAGGTCCTGGTACTCCAAAACCAGTGCTGTAACTTGCCTGTTCAACTACTTGATAACTCATCAGGAAAACACCCTAATTGTTCTTTATAGACCAGAGAATAAACTGCCATAGTGAATAGATGCTTGCCAACTACATCCCAGGCTTTGCTTTCTGTCTTACCTCTGAATTGGAACTTTAACTGGAAGGAACTTTCTGGTTCAATACCCTCCTCTTACAAATGACAACACTGACACTCAGAGATGGGAAGTTATGTGTCCAAGATGACCCAACTTTACATTCAGTGTAGGCCCTCTGGGTAGTGCGCAGGGCCAGGGGGACAGTTTCAAAGAACTTAGAGTTGAAATGGGTATTAGATACCATGTAGTACAACCCACCACTTTAGAGATGAGAAAACTGAGTTTTAAGGTGGTTAAATGGTATTTTCAGGTTTATAAAACTAGTAGGTCACGTGGCATAGGTTTAGAACTGAAAAGGATCTTTGGGACAATTGACTCCAATCTCCTCATTTTACAGATGAAGAATTTGAGGACCATAGGGGTTAAGTGACTTCCTCAAGCTCATAATAAGAGCAGAGCCAGGATTTGATATTGCTTTCAATTGGTGAAAGTAGTGGTCATATGGTTTTGTGTGTGCACATGCCTACACACATGTACACGCTTCTCCTGATATTGGGTTGGCTCAGAACATTGATCTTGATGCACTGGATAGAACTAGTTTCCCCACATTCAATCAGTTCTTTATAAGTAGAATGATTTAGTTAAAGCCAGACACATGTAAAATTGTGTATGTGCCCGTATAAGATACACATATACACATATATACATATATAATAAAACAAACACTATATATACATACATACATAAGTATGTGTGTATCTATTTCTATATCTCTCTGTATCTATCTCTATCTCTATATTTATATTTATATCTATTTTTATCTCTATCTCCATATTTATATTTATTTATGTCTATTTCTATTTTTATCTCTATCTCTATATTTATTTATATCTATCTCTATATCTATTGCAACACAGATTGTCTAAACGTTGCTCACAAGAAACCTCACTGAAACTTGCCCACCCATTTCCAAAGGAAACTCATATTCCTATCCTGACAAGGCAGGAGAAGAGCCATAAGGCTGGGCACTCTTTCTTTCAGGCTCTAGGAAAAGCACTGGATTAGAAGTATATCTGTCTGCCCCCCAATCCCCAAATTGCTAGTCTAGGGGCCTGATTTTGGTTCTCAAAATAAAAACTGCTTCCCTGGTCACTAGTCTTTATCTTACATTGGCCAGTTTAACTTCTTCCCACCAAATGCTGGTTACACAAAAGACCGCCACATTTATCTAAGCAAATAGAGTTATCCAATTTAGCACATACCTGGAAATACACACAGTGAATGCATTTTCCTCCTGTGGGTGAGATATCTCAAACCCTGATCTTGCCTGAAGGGAAATTCTCTGAAATCTCTAAAGAGACAAACTGGAAATCAGGGATGTGTCCTTCATTTATTTCAGTCCTGTCTGACTCTTCATGACCCCTTTTGG
This sequence comes from Pseudocheirus occidentalis, assembly GCA_028646575.1. NCBI lineage: Eukaryota > Metazoa > Chordata > Mammalia > Diprotodontia > Pseudocheiridae > Pseudocheirus > Pseudocheirus occidentalis. Next base: position 282,786,294 of record CM053594.1, on the reverse strand, counting down.
GGTTTTGTCAGCAAAGATCCTGCAGTGGTTTGCCATTTCCTTCTCTAGCTCATTTTGCAGATGAGGCACCTGAGGCAAACAGGGTTAGGTGACTTGCCCAGAGTCACATAGCTAATAAGTATTTGAAGTTGGATTTGAACTGAGGTCTTCCTGACTCCAGGGCCAGTGTTATATCTGTTATACCACCTAAGATGGAAGTATGTTCCTACTTTGATTATTTTTCAGGTACTCACTGAAAGGAAAGGTAAGTGGGAGAAAAAGGCAAAGGTTTCTAGAGACTATCACCATGAAATACTTTTTAAATCTCTCTCTACAGTACTGTGCACTGAGTCATTAAAAACAAGGGATCTTGGGCCGCTAGGTGGTGCAGTAAATAGAGCACTGGCCCTGGAGTAAGGAGGACCTGAGTTCAAATCCAGCCTCAGACACTTAACACACACACACAAACAAAAACCTAGCCCTGTGACCTAGGGCAAGTCACTTAACCCCAATTGCCCTCCAAAAAGCAAAACAAACAAACAAACAAACAAAAAACCCAACAAGGGATCTGAGAACAGGGAAGGACTTGAGTGGGTGGGCTATCCAGTGCATTTTCTATAAGCCAGTCTTAAACTCTAGAGCTTATTTTCCTCATATCTGGGGTCTATTTTTTTCATCTATAAAATACGAATAATTATGCTCATTCTACAGATCTGGCTAAAGCATTGTGAGGCCTAAACTGGAAAAGTCAGGCAGACGTACTTTGTGAAAATTCTGTATTGGAAAGGGAGCCAGACTTGGAGTCTTTTGAGAACTGGAGTTTGAATCTCAACTCTGCTACTTGTTACCTTGTGACCTTAGGTAAGTCATGTAAAAATAAATGGGTTGATATGGGAAGATATCTCTTTGTTCCTTTGCAGAGGTGGCCATTCATGAGTGTGGAATATTATATATAATTTCTCAGTGTGTTAATTGGCTTTACTGAATTTTTTCCCTCTTGTTTCTTTTTATTTTTTAAATTCTTTGTTATAAAGGATGATTCTCAGGGAGTGCTGAAGGATAGGGAGACAGGGAGAAATCTAGATGATGTAAAAGGAACAAGTATTAATAAAAATCTATCAAAATACAAAATCTAACCAAAGGGAAGCAGTTAGATTTGGTGATCCCTAAAGTTTTGTTCTATTTTAGACTTATAATTCTCTATTAAGGGTACCATGTGAATTATTTATTATATTATATTTATATTATAATAATATAATATTTATATTATAATTATATTATGTTATAGTTGTATAATACATGTATTATATAAAATATGTTACATATAATAAACAATGTATAATATTATGTTATGTTATGTTATGTCATACAAGTAGTAAAGGCTGGCAGATTTATCTTTTGTGATTTCTTGCTTACCTTTTGGAGGCCCTTCTCCCCTCCTAGTGGTCTTTTGATATGTAGCCCTTCCCAGGTGCTTATCCTGACCCAATTCCCTAGGACTTGGTCCTTAGCCAGCAGTGTATTACTAAGGACCCTTTCTGACAGCAACATAAGGTGTGAACCCTCATCTTCTTACTCCTCAGGGATACGTACCTTTTAAAAAGGGAATCCTTGAAGGTAGAAAATCCTTTGACTTTTTTGCCACCAGGACAAGTACGCTATTTGGGGAGCTATACCAGGTCTTATTCAGTGTCCTTTAAATCAGCCATAGAATGTCTGGCTTAGAAGAGATCTTAGAGGTCATTTAGTCCAATTCTCTCATTTGGCCATTGAGGCTTAAGTAAAGAAATGGGTGTGCCCCAGGGCACTCAAGTGATACAGCATCTAGTTCATGCCATGTGAGGTGATTACCATCTTAAAGGATATTCCTTGTTAGAGCATAGAGTGAAGGTAGTGACTTCCCAAATGCAGAAGTACCAGAGAGTTGAAGGGCAGATTGTAACCCACGGAGATAACCCTTGTCTTCAACTTCCAGCTCTAGGAGGAAATTAAAGAATTTATTTTAGGCTTAGAAGAATGGGAAATCAACTATTTCCCACACCCCAGGCTCTAGATCCCCTGACTTTCCCTTGTAATGTAATGTAACTGTATTAAAATGCCTTGGCTATGAGTCAACATTTACCTGACAGCAGGGAGCTGGGGCCCTGTGGCATCATTTTGTTCCTTGGCCTTATTTCCTTACCACGACCACAATAATTGCAGACAGTGCTGAACTGAGAGCGCCGGTGCTATGGAGGTGCAGTCATGGAACCCACAGTCAAACAAAAGCTCAAGTTTTGACCTGCTAATAAGCCAAAACACTGTCAGAAAGAGCACTGGAATGGTGAGGATTACCTATCTCTCTCAAACTCGGGATTGGTGCTGTCCAGAAAATCAACGTCTCCTCTGTCTAGGTAGGAGGCTGGGCATCAGTAATACTTGCCACTTATAATAGCTAATAATAAGACCTAGCATTTATATAGCACTTTAAGGTTTATGAAACACTTTACAAATATTAACTCATTTTATCCTCACAATAATCCCAAGAGGTTGTTATTGATGTTGTTTTAAAATTCCATTATTTATTTTTCACACTTTTCTTTTTAAATTTTGAGTTCCAAATTCTCTCCCTGCCTCCTAGCCCTTTTCCACTCACTGAAAATGTAAGCAAAATGATATCAATTATTCATGTGAAATGATACAAAACACATTTACATATTAGCCATTTTGCAAAAAAAGGAAGAAAAAGAAAGAGAATATTATATTTTAATTTGCACTTAAAGTTCATCAGTCCTCTCTCTGGAGCTGTATAACATTTTTCATCATAAATCCTTTGGAAATGTCTTGGATCGTTGTATTGATAAGAGTAGTCAAGTCTTCCACAGTTAATTATCATTAAAATATTGCTGGTACTGTGCACAGTGATCTTCTTCTGGTTCTTCCTGCTTCACTTAAACCAGTTCATATAGGTTTTACCACGGTTTTTTTTTTCTGAAACCACTCCCTTTGTCTTGTTTCTTATAGAACAAATTTTAGAACATTTCTTATAGAACAAATATTGTTTGTCCTTTGATAAGACCAATGACATCAGGAAGATGGTGTCTTGACTTGCAAGTGAATTGGATTTAAGTGATTAGTACTCCATCATGTGTGACGTCACAATTGTATAACACAACTTGATCAGTCATTCCCCAATTGTTGAGCATCCCCTCAATGTCGAATTCTCCACCAGCAGAAGAAGAGCTGCTATAAATGCTTTGGCAAGATAGGTCCTGATGCTTTTTCTACCATCCCTTTGTGGTACAGACCTAGTAATGGTATTTCTGGATCAAAGAGAATACACACTTTTATAGTAGCCTTTTGGGCATACTTCCAAATTGTTCTCCAGAATGATTGGACTAGTTCATAACTCCATCCACAGTTTATTAGCATAACTATTTTCCCTTATCCTTTCCAGCATTGGTCATTTCTGATAGATGTAAAGTAGAACCTCAGAGTTATTCTAATTTGCATTTCTCTCATCAGTAATGATTAGGAGCATTTTTCCTTCCAACTAGAGATAGTTTTGAGTTCTTCTTCTGAAAACTGCCTTTTCATATTTTTTGACCATTTATCAATTAGAGAATGACTCTTATTTTTATAAATTTGACTCAGTTTCCTATGTATTTGAGAAATGAGGCCTTTACTAGAGAACTTTGCCCTTTACATTTTTTTATATTACTTCATTGTCTATGGTACCTTTTAGCAAAATGTAGTTTCCTTGATTACCTCTTTTAATTAGGTCTATTTTTGCTTTTGTTTTATCTGAGATGATGATTGCTACTCCCACCTATTTTGAGTTCAGCAGAAGCAAAATAGTTTCTGTTCCAGCCTATTATTTTAACTCTGTGTGTGTCTTTCTGTTTCAAGTGTGTCTCTTGTAAGCAACAGATTGCTGTATTCTATTTTCTAAACCATCCTGCTATGCACTTCTGTTTTATGCTTGAGCTTATCCCATTCAAATTCACATAAATGTATATATGAATTATGTATACACACATATACATATATATTCATATTATAGATTCTTCCTTCTTTGAATGAATTCTGATGAGAGTGAGATTCAAATACTACCTGCTGCTCTCTAATTTCCCATTCAAATAAAATTCTTTTACATGAGAAAATCTTCCCTATCCTACCTCTTCTTTCCCCTTCTCCCAATTCATCCCTCTTTCTCATTTTTTCATTTGTTTATGGAGATCATTCCAATATAATAGACTCAAACCCATATACTCTGTCTATGTAGACTTTTTCTAACTTCCCTAATAATGATAAAGTTGTTAGGCATTACATGTATCATCATCCCATATAGGAATATAAATAGTTTAATTTTGTTGAGTATCTTGATTATTCTTTCATGTTTACCTTTTTATGTTTCTCTTGAGACTTGTGTTTGAATGTTAAATCTTTTATTCAGCTGGGGTTTTTTGGTAAGGAATACCTGAAAGTTCTCTGTTTCATTGAATATCCATTTTCCCCTGAAAGATTATATTCAGTTCTGCTGGGTATGTTATTCTTGGTTGTAATCCTCGCTCCTTTGTCTTATGTAGTATCTTATTTCAAGCCCTCCACTCCTTTAAAGTTGAAATTGCTAAATTTTGTGTGATCCTGACTGTTGTTCCATGATATAGCAATTGTTTATTTCTTGCTGCTTGAAGTATTTTCTCTTCTACTTAGGAACTCTGGAATTTGACTATAAGATTCCTGGAAGTTTTCATTCTGTGATCTCTTTTAGGAGATGACTGGTGGATTCCTTAAATTTCTATTATACCTCTTGATCTAAGATATTAGAGTAGTTTTTCTTTGTAATTTCTTGAAATATGATGTCCAGGCTCTTTTTTTTAATCATGGCTTTCAGGTAGTCCAATAATTTCTAAATTATCTGTCTCTGGTCTATTTTTCAGGTAAGTTTTTTTTTAACAAGATATTTCCGAGTCTTCCGCTGTCATCCTTGGAAGTCAGTCGTCTTCTTCAGCTTGTTGTTGTCCTCGGCTGAGCCCTCTCCTGTGATCGCTTGGCTGAGGAATCCCAGCAGCCTAGGCATCAGAGCAGCCCAGTGGGAAGCGCAGCACTGCCCTTCGGTGAATGTCCCTAAAACCCGCAGAACTTTCTGCAAAAAGTGCGGCAAGCACCAGCCTCACAACGTGACGCAGGACAAGAAAGGCAAGAATTCCCTCTACGCACAGGGGAAGAGGGGTTACGATCAGAAGCAGAGTGGCTATGGTGGTTAAACAAAACCAATATTCCGCAAAAAGGCAAAGACCACAAAAGAGGTTGTACTGAGGCTTGAATGTGTGGAAGCCAACTGCAGGTCTAAGAGGATGCTTGCCATTAAGTGGTGTAAGCATTTTGAACTAGGAGGAGATAAGAAGAGAAAGGGCCAAGTGATCCAGTTCTGAACTTCATTGTTTTTGTCTTAATAGAAAAAACCATTCCATTCCATTCCTTGCTTTTTCAGTCTTGGAAAGGAAGAGGCTTGAGTAAAATTAAGTCTTATACTATGTGAAGCTTTTCCTATGTAGGAAAAATTCTTGAGGATGTGATTGAATGTTGTGACTTTAATCATCTACTTACTGAGATTTCTGTGTGATGGGGAGAAGGCCCAGCTAGACATTTCTAGGGGGCCTGGGGATCTTGGTTGTTAGTACTATGGCTAAAATCATTACTGACAGCATGGATTCCCAGGCATGTTGGGAGTGGGGGAATCGGGGACACAAAGTAATAAAGATAGGGACAGCTAGCCCTGTTTTATAGGCTTCTAGCAAATCCAAAGTAATCAATTCATCACCCCATTAGCAAAATATTAACCAAGTGGTTTCCTGTATCTATTTGGGTTGTTAGGGTTCTTTGTGGAGAACTCATTAATAATGATTCAATTGCCTGGTCATTAAAGGAAAAGTTTATTAATTGAAAACTCATTTGTATCTTGTTTTCAGAATATTAATCAAGTGACTTCCCATATCTAAAGGGGTGGCCTGTCAATTGAAAACTGATCATTATGTTTAGGGGTGGGTGGGAATGACAGCTGGTCAAGACTTGAAACAGTCAAGAATGGAGGTCATTGTTCCTTTATTTTACATCATTTTTTGTATTACATAAACCCATACTAGGCTTTAAGCCCTCTCGAGGGGAGAATGTTTGTCTGTGTCAATCTTTGTACTGTGCCTTTCACATGAAAGGTGCTACATAAATGTTAAGTCTTTCTAAAAAAAAAAGATATTTCCCATATTCTTCTTTTCAAAAGTTTTTTTGACTTTGTCTTAATGTTTCTTAATTTCTCATAGTCATTACCTTCCATTTGCCCCATTCTAATTTTTAAGGAATCATTTTCTTTAGTGAGCTTTTGTACTTCTTTTTCCATTTAGCCAATTCTACTTTTAAGGAGTTTTTTCATTAGTGAATTTTTATACCTCTTTTAGCAAGCTGTTAGTGCTTTTATTTTCATAATTTTCTTGCATTATTCTAATTTCTTTCCCCAATTTTTCTTCTGCCACCATTATCTTTTTCTTTAATGCTTCTAGAAATTCTTGTTGGGCTTGGGTCCAATAAACATTTTTATTTGAGGCTTTGCTTATATCTGTTTTTACACTGTTGTCTTCTTTTGAGTTTATGTCTTGGTCTTCCTTGCCATCATTGTAGCTTTTTGTGGTCAAATTCTTTGTTGTTGTTTGTTCATTTTTCCAACCTATTTCTTGACTTTGAACTTTGTTAAAGTTGGGCTCTGCTCACCTAGGAGTGGGGCAGCACTATCTCAAGCTTCAGGATTTTTTGTGCTGATATTTTCAGAGCTAGTTCTGGGAGTCTGCAAGTTTTTGGAGTTTCCAAGTGAAGGGGCAAGGTAAGCCCGTCTGTAAGGAATAAAATTATACAAACCAAGGCCCTAACTCAACA
>CM053594.1:282738178-282778906 GCA_028646575.1 Pseudocheirus occidentalis | reverse complement strand
GAGGGTGCAGGATCAATTGAACAGGATGGAATAATATTTTAAAAGGTGAAATTGAGAGGTGGGAGAGGAATAGTATGAGAGGAGACAGGGGGAGACAGAATGGGATTAATCCACTCATATAGAAGAGGCAAGGGATAACTGTTACAATAGAGGGGAAGAACAGGAAGGCAAAAGGGTCATTGAAGTTGGCTTAGGGAAGGAATGGCATACACTCTAAATTGGGTGGCCTACACCCCAAAGAATAGGGGGGAAGGGGATTAGAGGGGGGAGGATGAGGGGAGGGCAGGTTGTGGGGGAGGGTTGTTAGAAGCACACACTTTTGTAAAGGGACAGGGACAAAGTAGAGAACAGAACAAGTGAAGGGTGGAATTGGAAGGAGGGAAATATAGTTACTGGGGTAGGGAGATCCATCTTGCCATACCAGAAAATCAGAGGGATGATGGGGGAGGATATAGAAGAGAGCTGATTGGGGGATGGGGTATACAGTGGGATTGCTGTTTTGGGGTGGTGGGTAGGGGAAAGATGGGGAGAAAATTTGTAACTCAAAATCTTGTGGAAATGAATAATGTAAACTAAAAATAAACAAAAGTTTAACAAATAGAAACTTGAACTTGAGGACGACTGAAGAATTTGTGGTATATGAATGTAATGGAATGCTATTGTGCTATAAGAAATGATGAGCAAGCAGATTCCAGAAAAACCTGGAAAGACTTATATGAACCGATGCTGAGTGAAATGAGCAGAATCAAGAGAACATTGGATACAGTAACAGCAACATTGTTCAATGACCAACTTTGATAGACTTAGTTCTTCTCAACAATACAATGTCCTAAGACAATTCTAAAATTTCATGATGTAAAATACTATTTACATCTAAAGAAAGAGCTATGGAGTCTGAATGAAGATCACATCTTTTGTTTTTTCTTTCTTGTGGTTTTTCTTTTCTATCTTGATTCTTCTTTCACAATGTGAGTAATGTGGAAATGTTTAATATGATTATACATGTATAATCTATGTAAGACCAGTTACATTCTGGGGAGAAGAGGAAGGAAATAATTTGTAAGTCAAAATCTTATAAAAGTGAATGTTGAAGACTATCTTTACATGTAATTGGAAAAAATCCTATTAAGTGGGGAAAAAAGAAACAAACTCAAAACTTTGTGCTTATTAGCCACATGATGCACCAACTTATTTTTCCTGAGTATCAGCTTCTTCATCTATAAAATAGGGACAATAATGCTTGTACTGCCTACATGGAAGGATTGTTGTGAAAACAACTCCAATTAATTTTAGTCAGAAACCCTGGGAATGTCAGAAACCCTGACACTTACTAGATGAACAAGTCAAGTCAAGGAGGATATTAAGCATCTCCGGTGTGGCAGGCCCTGTGCTAAGCACTCTAGATACAAAGACAGAGTAGAAAACCCCCAAACTCAGTCTCTGGTCTTCAGGAGCTCCTGGTGTGGCAAAGTAGCATAATGGACAGAATGCTGGACTTTGAAACCAGGAAGACCCTAGTTTGAAGTCCATCTTTGGCACTTAACTAGCTGGGCAAGTCTGGGAAAATCATTCAACATTTATATGAACTTCAGTTTCTCCATATGTTTCCTCATCACCTAGGATAATAATATCTATAGTACTCACCTCACAGTGTTGTTGTAAGGCTCAAATGAGATACAGTACTCACTCATTCAATCAACAAGCATTTATTAAGTACCTACTGCATTCCAGGCACTTTAGGTACAAAGATCAGAAGGAAACAGACCCTCCCTTCAAGGGGGTTACTTATATTCTAGATATAAACAATTAAGTTTATGCTTAAAAAGTATATACAAAATGATTTGGGGGAGGCTGTTGTAAACTATGAAGTACTAATTGACTATCATTTTTTAAAAATCACATGTATGATTTCATTGGTATAAGAAACCCCTACCAAGGCAGATCTGCATCCAACCTGCAACTTCAAGTCTTAGAGAATTACCTGGAGAATTGAGAGGTCAAGGAACTTACCAAATGTCACCAAGTAGCATTTTGAATCTTGTTATTAGGATCTGCCTGTCTCAAATCTCTTCCCACTCCTGTCCATCTTTCATTCAGCCACCAAAGTGGTTTTCATAAAGTTCAGGTCAAATCATGTCACACAACCCTCCAACTCAATAGTAAATAATAACAATAATAATAAACTCCAGTGGCTCCCTATTTCCTCCAAGATCAAAAACAAAATCCTCTGTTTGACATTCAAACCCTCATAACCTATCCCTCGACTACCTTTCTAGTCTTCTTACATCTTACTCCCTAATACACACCCTTCCATTCCACCAAGATACTCCATCTCTCAGATCCCTGACACTTTCTCTCCTGGGATGCTTTCCCTCCTCATTTCTGCCCACTGACTTCCCTGGCTTCCTTTTAAGTCCAACTAAAATCCTGTCTTTTACTGGAAGCTTCCCCCAACCCCTCTTGGTTCTGCTGTCTTCAGCCTCTTGAGTAATTTCACTGCCTTTCTCTCTTATTTCCTATTTATCCTGTGGATAGCCTGCATGGTATATAATCCTTTGCATATCATGTCCCTTGTTAGATTGTAAACTCCTTGGGGGGAGGGATTGTCTTTTCCCTCTCTTTGTATCCCCAATGCTTAGCACAGTGTGGTAACAGAGACAGAATGAAAAGACAGTGTGAGAAGGAAAATAGTGAATAAAAATAAGATAGAGGGAGATTCACAAAAAGCAGTCATAACTTTGTGAATGTGAAATGAATTGGGCAATGGCTGAACAAACTGTAGTGTGATCAGGATGGAATACTACTGTGCTATAAGAAATGAAGAGCTCAATGATTTTAGAAAAACATGGAAGGACTTGCATGAAACATGAAGAGTGAAATGATCAGAACCAAGAGAACACTGTGTACAGTAACTGTAATGTTCTTATAAGAAAAACTTTGAGTGAATAAGTGATTTTGTGTATTATAAATACCCAAATTAACTATAAAGGGCATATGAAGAAAGACGCTTTCTGCATCCAAAGAAAGAACTGACAAATAGAAGTATGTATAGAATAATTTTACATATATGCGTGTGTATGTATATATATATATGTATATATACATATATAAAGAGAGAGAGTTATATTTGTGTCTAATAGTAGTTATCTTTGGAGGAGAGGGAGGAAAGAAAAAAAGAAATTTAATTAATTTTTTTTTTTTTGCTTTTTGGAGGGCAATCAGGGTTAAGTGACTTGCCCAAGGTCACATGGCTAGTTTTTATGTTAAGTATCTGCGGCCAGATTTGAACTCAGGTCCTCCTGACTCCAGGGCCGGTGCTCTATTCACTGTGCCCCCCTAGCCGCCCCTAAAAAAGAAATTTATATGATAATTTTGTTGTATATTTGAAAGGAATTTCAAGTTGTGCATGGGAGATGTGCAGTTTTATGAACAATCATCTTTTTATTATACTATGTTATGGAAATATTTGTTTTATTCAGTAAATTAAAAATAAAATACAAATAAATAAATTATTTTTAAAATGTTGATTGATTGAATAGAAACTCAAGCATTATATACATTACCCAAATACTGGGAAGTTGATTTCTCTCTCTAAATCTTATTCTCACCTGTGGAATGAAGCTGGAATCACTCTCTTTATGGCCTCTTTCAAAACACTATGAAATGTTAAAATGTCTATAGCAATCTATGAAGTACATTTGCCAAAGTAATTTTGTTACTACTGTTTACTAATAAAATATTATGCAAATGTGAACAAGTCTCATTATATTGTGTGGAGAAACAGCCTGGTATACTGAATTAAGAGTGCCTGACTTCAGAGAAGGGCCAGGGTCAGTCTTGTTTCTAACACCTACTGACAGGGGTTTCTGGACAAAACACTTACCCTCTAGGTGCCCGTGCAATTTTCTAAGATAAAATGGCAGAAAAGATACCAACTTCCACTGGTAAAGAGATTCCTCACTGAGATATTCCTTCACCAATAAAATCTCAGTATGGTGTTTTAAAATTATATTTTATACTACCAACTTAATCACTGGGTCTTATTCTCTTCTCAAATTGTCTTTTGTAGATAGTACAGTGGGTAGAGTGCTGGGCATGGAATCAGGAAGAGCTTGGTTCAATTATTCTTAGAGCTTAGCTTAGTTAAGTCTCAGACACTAGCTGTGTGACTAGATGAGTCACTTACTGTTTGCCCATCTATAAAATGAGATGGAAAGAGAAATAACAAACCACTACAGTATTTTTGCCAAGAAAACCCCAAACGAGGTCATGGAGAATGGAAAACATCTCAAGAGGAACAACAACATGTTTAGCATCTCCCCACTAAGACTGCAAAATCCTTGAGGGTGGGAATCACATCTTCCCCTTCTTTGGAATCTCCCTTCCCAGCAGTGATTAGCAAACAGTGCTTTACTGAGTACCCAGTAGGTGCTCAACAAATACTCTTTGCCTGATGGATAAGGCATGTTCCTAAACCCCCAGAGGGCCTGGACAGGTTGCTGTTTCCTAGTCACTTGATCACCCATGTCAAAGCCCTCCATTCCCCATGTCCCAGGCTTCCTCCACCTCAGAAAGGCTGTTGAAGTCTGCAGGCTCACGAATGGTAAATGACCTTAACTTACTCTCCCTGTTGTTTAGGCACAACAGAGCAGATGGAATGATTGCTTTGATTTCCTGCTCCTGGTGTTGACACCCTCTCCTAACTCACCATCTGCTCGAGCTCTGGTGAGGGACAGGCCCTGGCTCCTGTTGTCTCTACAATGCTTCATTCTCCCTCCCTCTGCCAGCTTGTCCTGGAGGTCCTTGTCTTCCCAGGTCATAGGGCTGGACTAGTGTCAGTTCCCAGACCAGAGGAGAAGAAAGCCATTCCCAGGTTAGAAGCAGACATAAACAAGGGAATGGGCCAGAACCTGGAAAACAGTGGTGATGGGAGGGTCCAGCTGCCACCGGGAATCCAGTCTTTCCACCTGCTGCTCAGTCTCTTCCAGAGAATATGTGCTCATTTCCAACATTCAGGCCCCATGAATGATTTATAAACCATGTTGAGTTATTGACTAGATTAAGCATTGTATTGATTATTTTGAATGAACACCTAGCAAGGGGCTAGAGGAGGAAGGGAGAGACTGTCACAGACCCACCACATATAATCATGCTGTAGTTGTTCATGAACCATGCCTTGGTTCCAACTGGGCCCTCCTAGCACTCTCCTATATGGAAATCACAGTGATGCTTAGCAATGATTTCTTTTTTTTTTTTAGTTTGAAAGAAAGGTTGTGGCTAAGTTGTATATCACGGATTTTTTTTAAGCCTGCTTAATCTCAAACATCCTTGAGTGACCCTCCAAAGTGCCACCCATGAAAAGCTTCCAGATGCCAGACAGGGAGCATCAGCCTGGTATTCTGGATTCTTATCTTGTCTCTACCAGTCTTTCACTGTGTGCCTTTAATAAAATTATTTCACCACCCTAGACTCAGTTTCCTCATCTGCAAACTGAGAAGACTGGGCCAGACTAGGGGTTCTTAATCTAGGCATCCATGAACTTGGATTTTGGGGGAAAATACATCTTCGTTTTTACTAATCTCTAACTGAAATTTCAGCATCTCTTTCAATTATTTAAAGACATTATTCTGAGAAGGGGATCTAGATTTCATTACACCAAGAAAGGATGTGATCCCTAACTCAAAAAAATATTAAGAGTTTCTAATCTAAATGATCACCGAGATCTTTATTCAATCCCTGATATTCTGTGATTCCAAATTGCTTGTTAGAACCTGTCCAGGGGATTATGGGCCTGTGCTACAAATGTCATCCCAGGGCCAGTCAGCCCAGAGCCCAGCAGCATTGAACAATGGATAGGTCAGTGAACTAGAGGGGAAGAACCAGCTTCAGATCTGTCCTCAGGCAGTGACCAGCCACATGTCCTTGGAAAGTCTCTGATTCTCCTTTAGTTACCTTGTCTTTAAAATGGGGATAATAATAGTATCTGCCTCACTTGGGTGTTGTGAGAATGGAATGAGGTAATGTAAGTAACATCTTGGGCAGACTTTAAAGTGCTCTATGTTGTTGGGTCTTTTTTCAGTTCTGTCTGATTTTTCAAGACCCCTTTTGGGGATTTTCTTGACAAAGATACTTGAGTGTTTTGCCATTTCCTTCTCCACCTCATTTTACAGATGAGGAAACTGAGGCAAAGAGGGCTAAATGACTTGCCGAGGGTCACACAGCTAGTAAGTGTCTGAGACCAGATTTGAACTCAAGATGAGGCTTTCTGGCTCCAGGCTCAGCACTATCTACTAAGCCACCTAGCTGCCCTAAAGCACTATAGAAATGTTATCAATTGTTCTTTATTTTTCTGTAGGGATCTTGATATGCTGAGGGGAAGAAAGATGGGGAAGATCAGTGCAAGTCACTGAACTCCCCCATTCTAAACTGGGATCTTTTTTTAGCACCAGTAGACAAAGAAACCACCCCCTTTTCTTCTCTCCCAACCTTTGTTGCCTTCCAGAGTTAGTGCCCAGCCATCAACAGCGTAATCCTTAAGGTCAAATCCCAGCCTCCACTTCACTGACCTCCAGGTATATTTAGCTACTATGGGTACCTCCCTCTTAGGAAGATCAGTGCCAATGATGCGGACACAAAGGTACCCTAAAGGCTTATATTAAGGGTCGCTTTTTCAGTACCTTGTGAGGCCCCTCCTGAACCTGAGTGTTCTAAAGTCCCTTTCCCTTATCTTGGAATACCGCAAAACTTTCCCCCTTATCCTGGACCACAAAATTCATTGTCTACCTCATCCTAGCTCATACATTTTCCCTTGTCTACCTTATCTTGTCCTTATAAAAACAAGCCCTTGTCCCTCTGCAAATTGTTAGTCCTTTTTCCAGGGCTAGCCCACTGCTTTTGTGTCAATAAAGCTCCCTTTGGCTAGGAGAAAATTGTCTAAATGAATTCTTTCACATCTGAACCTGCTCTCCCAACTCTGATCTCAATACCAGGGCCACCAGCACCCTGCCCCAGTAATGGAAACCATTCTGATAGACACCACCTGAATGGATCTGCTCATTGTCATGTTCTTCTCCATATCTGATGCATGCCATACATAGGTTCTAGGGTAGCACACACCATGACCCTGGACTAAGGAAATGACCCTAGTACATGTTCCACCTACCACAGTGAGGTCGCAGGGACAGGAGACCTGGTGCTGAACATCACAGCTGCTGCTCTCTGATGCCCCTAATTTCTCAATCTCTTTCCTACATTCACGATACAACTTCTCAGCGGTGCTCAGTTGTATCCACAATGAGTGGTTGGTCTCTATATACTTCTCTTAGGATGTCTAGCAAAATTCCCAATGGCATCATCCCCTCTTGCCTCAGTTCTCCATTGGGAAGTCTTCCCTACCATATGCTACTCACAGTAGGACCTCTACTCATTCTGCCCCTACAACCCTACAGGACATAGCAGGCATGTGTGTGGGCACCCTTCTATACCATGTAAATAATTATTAGGCCATAAGAGGCAATATGTTAAGAGTAACGGATTTGGACGCAGAAACTCTGGATTCAAATCTTGCCTCTAATACTAGGTAGGTTGTTCTTCGTCCTTCATTCTTGAAGAGGATCAATGACACCACTAGGGTGATGTCTTGACTTACAAGTGAATTGGATATGATTGGAGCAGAGTCATGCAGTCTTCAGCCTCTCTTTCCCCCAGAGTCATTGAAGTCCAGTGGCAAGACCAAGGTGAAGATGATTGGAAATGACCCAGGATGCAGTGAGTGACTTTGGTCTTCCTAAATTGAGGTCTTTTCCAGGTTTCATTTTGTCCGAGACCATGACCATCACTAAGGACTGGGTCAGAGGTCAGAGATCAAGGTGGGAAGTTATAGGGGAAAGGAGAGGGATTCAATAAAGACAGGATACATAGACTGACATCATACACACTCATTTAACACACATCATTTGTAACATGTGGCCCCATCTACACTGGATGGGGCAGTTTCCACACCAAGTTCCCTACAATGATGAAATTACTGGTACAGATATGAAATTATATCTATGTACTTATGTGCATATTTATGCACCTCTTACATTAATCATTTCATTTCAAAGTACTTGACAAATGGTCTCATTTGTCTCTGAATCAAATTAGTGAGGTCTTCTAAATACATCAGTTGGGAGCCTGAGCTCTGGGACCTATTCAGAGGCCTATAGAGGAAGAGGCACTTTGGTGGGAGGGGTTGCCCTTTCTCAGCTCCATCACTAGATGTCCTAGCTTGGAATAAGTGATGAAATGTATGTGGTGCTGGATGATAGCCTGATCTAAATCTTGCCACTGGACCCAGATCTTCTGGAGGAGGGAGTGAGGCTGGTGACTTTGCACAGCCCTCCCTCACTTAAATCCAATTCACTTGCAAATCATGGAATCACCTTCCTGATGTCATGATCCTCTTCAAGAAGAGAGGACAACAACCTGTGAGTAGCATGAGCTATCCTACTAGGCACTCAACTGGCCAATTCCAGTTGGATAATGCAGCTCTTCCTTCTTTCCTTCCTTCCTTCCTTCCCTCCTTCCTTCCTTCCCTCCTTCCTTCTTTCCTTCCTTCCTTCCTTCCTTCCTTCCTTCTTCCTTTCCTCTCCTCCTTCCTTTGCCTCTGTCCACACAGGGTATCATACCCTTACTTGCTGGTGCTCTGCCCAAAGGAATGTAAATTTTGATTGCTGAACCCTCACAATATATCTTGGGTTTTAAGGCCTAGATTTCTTTCTTAAGGACCATACCAGGAACCCAAATCACTCTGGCTCTCATTGATTGGCCAGCAATAGGTGGGAGCCTTTTGGGTCCAGATTACTCAGAGTGAATGTTAGTAGCAATTGCTTCTGCTTTGCCCAAAACCCTGAGGGTCTTATCCTCCCAGACTGATTTTTTTTTTTGACTAGGTAAAAGATGCCATTCTCTGCCTTATTTCTTACCTAGGCTTAATCAATGAATAGGTATTACCTCAGTCAGACTAAGACCTGGAAAAAAAAAACCTTAGCTTAAAAAAACCAAGGTCTCCTACTTGCATCCAGGGCCATTTCTAAGCATCCTGATCTATATTTCTATATCTTGCCACCGGACCCAGATGGCTCTGGAGGAGAGAGTAAGGCTGTTGACTTTGCACAGCCCTGCCTCACTTAAATCCAATTCCCTTTCAAATCATGATGTGATGGTCCTAGTGGAAAAGTCCTTCATAAGGAAAAATTATGAGGAAGAAGGTTTCCCATGTGAGGGAAACAATATGGACAAAATTATAAAGGGAGGGTAGGGTAGGCAAAGAATAAGGCTGATCTGGTTAGAGTATAAATAATATAAAGGAAGGTCATGGGAGACAATTCTGTAGGGGGAGGGTGGATCTATATAGTGGACAGAAGGCTTTGAATGCTAAGTTAAGGGATTTGGACTCTATCCTATAGGTCACTGGAGGATGGTTGGTGGGGTGAAAGTGATCATGGTATCTTAAGATTTAGAGTTGGAAGTGAGAGTTCATTTTATCCAATCCCTTCCTTTTATAGATAAAGAAACTAAGACCCAGAGGAATGATATGACTCTCTCAGGACTATATATACAATAAGTGACTGAGACAAGATTTGAACCCAAATAAACCCACGGCATTGTGCTTCAGATGGATTGTTCTTTCTAGTATACCACACTAGTATTTCAAAAAACAGTAACTATAGGTAGTAGACCAGTCAGACTAGGAAGACCAGAGAGAGCAAGAAGTGACACTGAGATTGGTTGGTCTTTTTTTTTTCAGTTTGATCCCCAATATGGCCCCATGAAGTCTGTATGTCCACTTACGAGGAATCCATCACAGATGTAGATCTTAGAGCCCGCTGAATCCAGCATTCTCATTTTTCACAGGAGGAAACTAAGATATAGTTTCTCCAGTGACTTGCCCAAGTGAAGATTAGACTAAATGGTTTCTGATGTTCATTCCAACAGTGAAATTCTGTGACTACAAAATGAAAAAAGAACAGGAAATTCTAGACAAAGATCCCAGCAGTAATGGGAACTAAGGAGATCAAGGAAGTTGGGACCCTCTCCAGCCCCCACCCCAGCTCCTACTATCAAGGAGGAGATGAAAGAAAGGGAGAATGCAAAGGAAGGGGGGGGGGGGGGTAACAGGGCCAAGCTTAACCCTTCCATAACCTGTTCCCCTCTTTCAGTTCCCTCTGAACAGGCCTGATACAGATGCGTGGTTCAGAAGGCTACAGAATTGAGAGCTATCAAACACTAAAAAGACAAGGTGAGAACCAATTTGCAAAATCTCCTCTTTTTATAGACTGCGGCGATTGAGAAAAATTGAGTAAATTCCCCAGCCGCCTCAGCCGCGGTCTGTTTCCAGATTCCATCCATTTTTTTACGGTACAATCAATATTTATGAATCCCCAAAGAAATGTCACAAAGAGCAACCCGGCTTGCAACATTTTCTCAGCGGTTTGCAGAGATGTAACAGGGGGATCTAAATAACTTTTAAAATAATCTCAATGACGATCAAAGACGCTTCTACAGCCAATATGGTTTTAATGGCGGCGTTTATGTTCTTGCTGTTCTGGTGAGGGACTGGGGGCGGGGCCAGGGAGGAAAAACACTTGGGGTTTAATCTCTCCAAAAGATGACATTTGGCTGCACTAAGTACACGGTAATACGATATTTAAAAATTCAAAGGAAGTGCTATATTAAAAAGTCACTGGAATTTTTTAAAAATGCATTAAAATATTCTCCATTGGAGAAGCAATGGATTTGTCAGTCAGGAAAAAAAAGAGATTTCTGAGGGGGGAAAAAATCTAGGCAAACAAATCCACATTCCTTTAATGGCTACTTTAGGTTTAATATCTAAACTTATTTAAATAACTCTGAGCCCTCCTGCTGAGAAATATTGAAACTAATGGATTCCTTTGTGCGCAATCTCCATTTAAATGTAGAGCTTAATTTCCCTTTGGGCTAAACCTGTGTGAAACTTATCTTGAGATGTCCCTCTGAAAAGAGAAAATCCAGAATGTGGGGATTTTTTTGGTGGTGGTGGGGAGATTCCTTTATTTTATTTAAAATGTATTTTGGCCATTAAAACTAAATAACCATCTCTGTTATGAGCTTCTAAAACTGGACTTTGGGCAAAAGCTAACTTTCTAACTGAGGGAACTGATCCCCTCTCTGGATGTTTCAAGGGATCTGAGGGGCGGGGTTTGATGGAGAGAAGAGAGAAGAGAAAGAGAGCACTGACAATAAAAACAGAGAGGGTAGTAAGGGGTAGTGAGGACCACCACCAAAAGATGTAGAACTTGGAAGCCAGGAGCACCCAGCAGAAGCCTTGCTAAATCCTCATCTTATGGATATAGAGAGAGATTTACAGAATTTTCAAATTGGGAGGTGCCTTAGATGGTTAACACCCATTATAAAGAAACATCTAAATCTGCTTATGGATGCATACAGATAGATTAATGCATGCAAAGAAAACCAGCCTTATTCATGGCCATTTTGGGGGGTGGAGCTGGTGAATTTAGGCGTCCAAAAGGCCTTGCTTCCCACCAAAAAATGCTCTCCTCTTGCTTAATGATGTCTGAAATCTGACTTTTAGAGATTTACCACTCTCTTGCCTGATGTATCTAATCAACCGCCAAATCTACAATTTCTCCCTCCATGACTTCTCTCACATCTTCCCCCTTCTCTTCATTCATACAACTACTCCTTTAGTTCAGGTCCTCTTTTTCCTCCCACATCTCTCCTTGGAAGTTCAGTGACTTCATGCTGTCCCCTCACTGTCCAAAATTTCCCATTGGCTCTCTCTTCTCTCTAGCAGGAGAGAGGACTGGTATTCAACTCATTCCACTTCCTATCCCCTCTCCTAGCCTAGCCCGCCTCAGAAACCCTTGTCTGAGCCACATAAAAAAAAGAATTCATGGTTTCTGCTTCAGGGAACTGCTTGCCAAGTGATCACAGAGCACAGTAACAATGATTCAGTACCATTAATGGATGTCCCATGATCTTTGTTGTCTGTCTTATCAAATAATACCCCCATTCCAAAATGTCCTACCTTCATAATTTGGGTCTTAATTGATAGAATCACCTGCTTTTGATTTTTAAAAATCATAGAGGTACAAATCACCCATCTGTGTGACTTTGCACAAGTCACTATCCTCTTTGAGCCTCAGTTTCCTTGTCTGTAAAAATGAGAGGATTGAGCTAGATAATCCCCAAGGTCCCCTCCTGCTATAAGTCCTATGCCTGAGATCACAGGACTTCAGTTAGGGATCACCTTCAAATACATGGGACCCATATTAGCTACATTGAAATGCTTCTTAATTAAGATTCTTTTTTTCCTGCCTTACGCATAAATTAATCAAGGTAATTATTGCAGCATTATTACTATTACATTGTACTTATAGAGCCCCTACCTCCAAGGTGCTCAAAGTAGTTTATAGATTCTTTTTTTAATCTAATGAACTCACATAGCCTCCCCGTGAGGTGAAGAGCAGAACAGGGATTATTATCTTTGAGTTGGAAAAGGAGAAACTGGGTCAGGCCAGGAGCCCGGGCAGCTGGCAGCAGCTGCTGCAAAATCAACCACTCAGGTTTATTTTCCTCCGTGTCCACAGGAGTGCAAGATTCTAGATGGGGGGAGTAGATGTCCTGTAGCTTTGCCCATAAATATGGGATCCATGCATATATCCTAGGGAGGACCTCTAGGTTCACCAGTTATGACCATAGTGCCCTCAGTCAAAAGACCCCCAATACACCTCCTTTTTGTACCTCCCACTAAGCCCTTGCCATAACCTTGTCCTGAGAGACTTGGAATGTTTCAGTTCCTGTATAAGGAGGGAAGATGAGCGGGAAATAAGAAGACTATAGGTCTAGAAAGAACCTTGGAGGTCACCTAATCTAACTCCTTCATTATTATAGATCAGGAAACTAGGGCCTAGAAGTTTAGTGACTTGCCCTAGAACTGGGGTTTAAAATCAGCTCTTGTGACTCCAGATATGACACTCCACACTACACAATCTTGTCCTCTTATTGGTCTTTCTATTGGCTTCTCTAAAATAGAATGTGAAAGGTTGAAGGGACTTCATGTATGTATGGTCCCTGCTCCAATGAAGTGTAAACTCCTTGAGAGCAGAGACTATATCATGTTTGCTTGTCGTATGTGCAGTGCCCAGCCCATAAAAAGAAGGAAGGAAGGAAGGAAGGAAGGAAGGAAGGAAGGAAGGAAGGAAGGAAGGAAGGAAGGAAGGGAAGGAAAGAAGGAAGGAAGGAAGGAAGAAAGGAAGAAAGGAAGGAAGAAAAGAAAGAAGGAAGGAAGGAAGGAAGGAATTAAATATTTATTAAATGTTTACTATGTGCTCAGCACTATGTTAAGCACTTAATAAATATTAATCTCATTTGATCCTCAAAACAATCCAGGGAGGGTTGCCAGGTTCAATTATTATGCCATTTTACAATTGGGGAAACTGAGGTAAACAGAGGTTAAATGAGTTGTACAGAGTCGCTTTCCTAGAAGGTCATATGGCTAGGGTCACATAAATGGTAAGTATCTGAGACCAATTTGAACTCAAGTCTTGACTCCAGGTCCAGTGGTCTACCCACTATGCTACCTAGCTGCCTGATAAATTCTTATTGATTGATGAATGCCCAGTTGGGTCTCACTTATTAAGCAATTCCAGAATGCAAAAAAAGATAGATAGATAGATAGATACCATACACAGTATACTATATATACATATATACATACACAGTGCCTTAAAGTACTATATATACACTATATATACATATATGGCATTTAGTGCTTTAAGCACTGTATGTCTATATGCATATATATATATATATATATATATATATATATGTGTGTGTGTGTGTGTGTGTGCTACCAGATGTTTCCATCTGGCAGACAGCTTGGAAAAAATAGTTCTTTAGGAAGTAAGTGACAAGGGCTCTACCCAACCCTGCGTGAATTAGCCATGTGACCTTCCCCTCTCTGGTTCTCAATTTCTGCCTCTGAAAAAGGAGAGGGATGAACTGATGATCTTGAAGGTCCCTAGGAGCTGCTATATTCTATTATATCTAAAACGAGGAAAAGATCTGTGAAAGTAGCTGGTAAACCATACTGTGCTCTATGGATATTGTGGATGATTCTTATCTTGTACATTAACATCAGTCATTAGCAATTCTAACCCCTAATTTTTCAAGGACTGATGCTGCCCTGGACCCTAGAGTAAGTGCATAATTAGGTAAGTCCCCAGGCATGGCCACTTGAGGGGTTGGAAGGCAACCAATGATACCCCAGCTCAAGGCTTCAGGGGCAGCCTGGGCAAGCCTCTCCCACACTGCAGGCCTCTCTACCATTCCCCCTCCACCACAGTTTGGCAAGTTACCCAGAAGAATATAGAAACCCAAAATGAATTCAGCAATTTGGGAGTCCTGGGAGATCCTCCAATGCAACACTGCTCTTATTACACAGACTTAGAGAAACTGCAGGTCAAATCACATCATGATTTAATTTAGCAAACTTTTTGTCTCAAATACTTTTCTGTTTTTGTGCCAGTCATTTTCTTATATACCACAAATGCTAAATTGCCTTTTATTAAAAAAATAACAATTAACCAAAACCAATCAACAAAACATCCCTGTTGGAAAGTGTAACATTCTGCCACAAAGATCTCCCACCTCTCTCTGTCGTCCGTGTCTATTCTCCACAACCATCTTATTAATTAATGTGAGTTAAGATGGCAGCCAGATGGTACCGTGGATAAATCACTAGACCTGAGTCAGGAAGATCTAAATTCACATTTTGTCCTCAGACACTTTGTGGCCATATCATCTAATTTCTCTCTGCCTCAGTTTCCTCATTAGGAGAATAGGGATAATAATAGCACTACCCAGACTTGCGAGGAAGAGCAAATCACATGATACTTGCAATGTATCTTGCAAACTTTGAGGTGTTATATAAATGCTAGCTATAAATATCATTGTACATTACTTATGTTATATTACACATTATCATGTATTATCACTATTGTCACAGATATTATTATGTCATCTATTTATTATCATTTTATATTTACATGCTACGTATGTCTTCTAGTCCTGTTTTCTTAGGTCTACAGACCTACTTGACACAAGCCTTTACATTTCTGAATTCCTTGTATTTGTCATTTCTTACCTCACCATAACATTGCATGACAAGGCATGGGAAGAGCAGAGAGGGCCTGGATGCTATCAGAACTAGTGCAGTGCAGTCACAGTACTGGCCCGTCACCAGTGACCTTGTAACCCCTGGGCAGATGTTTATTCCTGGATCCCCAGACATACACTGCTTCCTCCCCATCTCTTCAGTCGAGCCCAAGTACCCTAATCCTAATGCTAACACGATTCCCTCTTCCTTCACTCCTTGACATGCGCCATCAACATAAACAGTCACACCTCATTTATCTGCGGAATGAGTGTTCCTTCCACATAAGTGAATTTTCCTGATGAATGAAACTTACCCCTTTAAGTACCCAGACTGACTTCTTCAGCTTGGCCCATTTTGTTGAAAACATTTTCAAAGCATATTGAATACGTCCATGTCTTAATAAGGAACACAGACTGGACATACATAATTTAGACTTCACTTTATGACTCAAGGGTGAAGAATCACTAAGTTCAAAGGGACTTGTGAGATCATCAAATCAATCCACCATGATTACGAACACCCTGCATTTATTCTGCGGCAAGTCTTCCTCAAAGGCTATTGAGGTGTGAAGGACAATGGTGCTGGACAAGTTGTGCTTTGTGAATTCTCATATATTTTTATACTTTCCCCCATATTTTTGCTTTCCTCCTTCACTGTTAGGATGCCAACTGCTTCTTTTTGCACCTTACAACATGTCTACCTCTAGCAAGGGTCTTCTCCTTCCTAATATAATCGGTTGGTTCTAATTTCTTTGGGTCAAGTAAGCAGGTGGCCCAACTTGTTATAATTGTTTGCAAAATGAGAGTAAATGGGTTCCAAGTGATGATCAAGTGCTCTCAACAGTCAAGTTTGGCATGAGTGTGCGAGCATTGTGAGTTCTATTTTGCTTGCTCATAAGCTGAGGTCTGCACAACTGAGATGTTTTTTGTTGTTAAGCCATTTTTCAATTGTGGCCTCCATGGCCTCATTTGGGTTTTCTTGGCAGAGATATTACAGTAGTTTACTATTTCCTTCTCCGACACATTTGACAGATAAGGAACTGAGGTAAACAGGGATAAG
This sequence comes from Pseudocheirus occidentalis, assembly GCA_028646575.1. Classification (NCBI taxonomy): domain Eukaryota; kingdom Metazoa; phylum Chordata; class Mammalia; order Diprotodontia; family Pseudocheiridae; genus Pseudocheirus; species Pseudocheirus occidentalis. Next base: position 282,762,645 of record CM053594.1, on the reverse strand, counting down.
TGACTTGCCCAGGGTCATACATTTAGTGTCTGAGGCCAGATTTGAACTCTCAAAAACAAGTCTTTCTGGTTCCAAGTCCATTGTCTATTCACTGTGTCACATAGTGACCCTAACTGAGGTGTTACTATATAATAAAATTAGATTTATTTGATTTTTTTTGTAGCTTAAATGAAGATCATTTTAAGAGAATACATACCATCATGTAAGACCACAGTTATAAATTTAGAAATAAAATATTGACTGAATATTAATAATGATAGCTAACATTCATACAGCACCTTAAAGTTTTGCAAAGTACAAATATTATTTCATTTTTGACCTTACAGCAATGCTAAGAGGTAAGTGTTACTGTTAACTCAATTTCAAGGAAAGGAACTTGAGACTAAGAAATTAGGTGACTGGGGCGGCTAGGTGGCACAGTGAATAGAGCACCGGCCCTGGAGTCAGGAGGACCTGAGTTCAAATCCGGCCTCAGACACTTAACACAAAAAAAAAATCTAGCCGTGTGACCTTGGGCAAGTCACTTAACCCCAACTGCCCTCCAAAAAAAAAAAAGCAAAAAAAAAAAAAAGAAATTAGGTGACTTACCCAGCATCACACAGCTAGTGATTGAGGCAGGATTTGAACTCTGGTCTTCCCCATGCCAAGTTGAGAGCACTGAACCTCTTAGCTATCTAGTCATAGTGAAAAAAATACATATTATTTAAATAGGATCCTGCTAATATTTCTGCTAGTAAGGACAGTCACTGGTTGAGTCTACATAAAAAAATAGTATGATATTATCAAAGTAGCTAATGCCCATGAATAAAGGATAATGCTTTTAAATTTCATGAATCACATAACAAAGATCAGAGCTCGGTTAACATTTTCTCATAATGATACTTATAATCAAGTCAGAGGGTCTTATTTAAAGCAAGGAATGATTACTCTTCACAATAGAAGTTTAAAAAGGACTGTGATTCATGAATTTCTTCAGCTTTCTCTCTGATCCACCTCCTTCCAGTCATTAAGTGTATTATACATACAAATATGATTGTAAAGTATTGAGGTTCAACCCCATACCACAGAAAAATAAATCTCATTACTTTGCAGGCACACCCTTCATGTAGATACTTTTATGTCTATCAATATATTTGTACTATGCATATGTAGTTTGTTATACCTAAACATATGGTATGCAAGACCAATTAACTGAAACTCATACCTTGGGATTTTCAAAAAAAAGTAATTAACTGATATTTTTAACACATTTTCTCTGTACAGGATGCTCTATTTAAATGACTCAATTACAAAATCAGGGATTTTTTGGTGCCTTTTGCAAAAAGTTGCCCTTAGTGATTCCAAATTATTTTAGCAAAGGACTTGTAACATTCATTATCTTCTGCAATGGATGGCAGGCATTGTAGAGAGAGAAATGAGAAGAGAAGGGATAGAAAGCAGGTCTAAGGGCATTGACATATAATAGGACCAAAGTTCTGATCATTAGCTTTCATGAATGAATGAAAAATATTTATCAAGCACTTATGTGCAAAGAACTAGAAATACAACGAACAAAACAGTCTCGCTCTCAAGGAGGTCATGTTTTAGTTGTAGGAGATAATATATATCGGAGGATTTAGCTGTAGGGCAGATGGAAAGGACTGGTGTGATGATCCCGCATTAAAGTAGCATCGCATAGTATAATGATGACCCTGGGCAAGTCACTTAACTTGCCTCAGTTTCCTCATATGTAAAATGAGGTGGAGAAGGAAATGGCAAACCATTCCAATATCTTTGCCAAGAAAATCCCAAATGTTGTCACAAAGAGTCATATGCAACTGAAAAGACTGAACAATAACAAGAGGACTAACCAAGACTTTGAAGACCTCAGTTCAAGTCCTATCTCTAACATATACTGGCTCTTATATGTGTAGTCTTTCAGGCAATTCTCTGAGACTATAATTTGCCATTTGCTTGGCTTTCTGCACTGGTAGAGGGAGTTTTCCATCATGGTATTCCCTATACTAATTAAATCATAGACCCTATCCATGCCAAAAATATTCCCTCTCACACACATAGTTCTAGGTGTTTGAAAAAAAAATGTACCTATCTATTTGATAGTTTACTATCTGTAGATAGTAGTTTATCTGCTATGATAGTTCATTCAAAACTTGTCTCATCAATGTTGGCACTCCCTCCACCAGCAGAGATCACAACTCTTCCATGACTTATTCTGTAGGATTCTTGTCCAGGTTTTCCCATAATTCTTCTTTCACAGATCTATACAATGCAATAGAGAACTTCCACTGGTTCTTTTTCACATCCTTTGGGTATCAGTGCAGCATTTGATCTTGTCCATGTGATCATCTTCATTGTCAATATAAGATCTATCCCCTTTCCTCTTTTGATCATAAGCATTCTTAATTATATCTTTTATACCACTCCTCATGTGCAAGTCCTTATTAATCCACTGCAGTCCATCCACACCCATCACACATCTTTCTCTTGCTTTTTGATTTCCCTTAAGTTCTAAATTTTTTCATCTCATGGTGTTCCAAGATTTATAGTCATACAGTAACTAGTGTTTTTAAAAATATAGTCTTTTGAATCAGGATGCAACTTGGGACCATCAAAAGTGCTATGCCTTTTCCCTAATGTTATCCAGACTCACCTTTTTTATTTCTTATTTAATTCATAGCCTAAAAGACTCTCTTGAACTGTTGTCTTCTATGCATATGTTAAGATCATACAACATTCCTTGAAAAGCGTAACCACAGAGAAAACTTTTTTCAGTAATCCTCCAACTATTTATGTCAAACAAAGCATAAAACAAAGAGATATGCTCTATTCAAAGATGCTTCCTATTGCTTTCAAGGATGTCTTCCACAAATCCTAATTGGGAGAGGGATTGCCTCTTCCAATAGATGTTGGTTCCAGTAGATGTTACCGTTTCTGGATTATATTGTGCTGATAGCCCTGAAATACTATAGAGTTTCCTCTGTGGGATAAACAACTACTCAAAATAAACCAATCTAGTGATACATTAAAAAATCAAATTCATAGGAAATATTGCTCAGATTATGGCATGCAGTTGTACAGCATTATACATACAATGGATGGGTACTGGATGGGTACTGCAGATAAAGAGTTAGATCCTGAATTGTAAAAATCAAAGTAATATTCAATATTTTTTGGTGTAGAATGCAAAATCCAGCTTTGGTCAAATGAAGATTCTTGAAGAGGTGAAGTGGAAATAATAGGAATATTATATATTTCTGTAGACAGCACCAAATTCATGAGAACCTGTCAGTCAATAGCATTATGTAAGAAAACTTAGGAGTCAAACAGGGCATTAAGTTCCACTGATCCTGACATTAGAAGAGTTAGATCCCTTCCCAAAGGATCAAGAGATTGCCACCAGTTTCCAATCATAACATTACAGTCTAATTTTCCTTCAACATGCTATGGATTTTAGTTAATAAAACTATAAGAATCTCAAAGTTGAAAGAGATAGCATAGGGTATTTTGTTCAGCCTATATCTAAGAGGCAGCTAGATGGCTCAATGGATAGAATGCTGGGCCTGGAGTCAGGAAGATCTGAGTTCAAATCCAGCCTCAGACACTCTAGCTGTGTGACACTGGGCATGTCAGACATGACTGATAAGCACCTATAGGAAAACCTGTTTTCTAGTCCCAGCTCCACCATTTAATAGCTGTGTAACCTCAACAGATTAAATATCTTCTTTGAGTCTTTATCTTCAAAACAGGGATAACCTATTTTCTTTCTCTTTCTGAGGGTCGTTGTGAGCATCAAACAAGAAAACAGGTCCACGGTCATAATCTATATGGAGACGCTGGCCAAGGTGCTGATATAGTAAACTCACCTGATAGTTCAGGCATCTACCTACCCATACAAGGGAGGGCAAACCATACCAGAGCTATGAGGGTTGCTACTGAGGCCACCTGCTGCGTGCATAATCCAAATGTGTAAACTGATAGTTGAGCCCGCTTTACTAGAATCATAGATAACACCTAGACATAGAATGTAATCCTCACTGTGGCAAAAACCACTCTATGAGTCAAATAGGGCATAAGCTCCACTAAACCTGACATAAGAGGTGTCAGATACATGCCCGGAAGAAATTTCTGGTCATAACATTGAAGCCTAACTTTCCTTAAACCTGCTAAAGGGTTTGGTTAATAGAAATATAGAATCTTAAAGTTGAAAGAGACTACACAAGGTTCAGTCATCTGAACAGGAATCTCTTCAGTGACATACTTGACTACTGGATTTATAGCCTTCACTTGAAAACTTCCAGTGACAGGGAATTCACTTCTTATCAAGGCGTCCCATTTCACTTTTGTATATTTTCCAGTTTTAGGTGTGAATTTTATCTAATTACCTAAAAGTTTTTCATTCTAAATCCCTTGGGACAAAATAAGGAAGGAAGCTAAGAGATTTTATTCCAAATAGTTTCACAACTGATTTCTGTTTAAGTTGTAAGAGGGTACTGATTTTTATTAAGGGCGGGGGGAGGGGGTGGAGAACAGGACAGTATGACATAGTGAATAGAGAGCCAGGTCATGAGTAAGAAGGACCTGGATCCAAGTCCTGTCTCTAATGTGTATGGACCATCTGACCCTAAGCAAGTTATTAACCCCTTATTAAATCAGGTGACTTTCTAAGACTATGTGTTACATTGATAGAGGTTATTTCCATGCTGGGAGTTCCATGCATCAGTGATATCATAGGTCCAATCCAAACATTTGTTCCCAAAGTTAAAGCATGGGGGGGGGGGGTTATGATGTATACATAGATAAAGATAATGCACTCAAATGCATGAAAAGTGAATTAGACAAGAATAAAATGGTACATGAGATAAGAAGGAAAGGTCATTACCAACTAAGGAAATAAGAAAAGCTTTCCTAAAAGAGGCGGTCATTGATGTGGGTTCTAAAGATAAAATGAGAAGTCTGAACCAAACAATCTCTAAAGTGTCTTTTATCTTGAAATCCTTTGTTTTCATAGTTTTTTTTCCAGCCAACCCTCCCACATGCAGTATACCCAAGTAAACATGAAATGATCACAGGAGAATCATGAGAGGCAGCACGGATAAGGTAGGTAAGTTACTTGATCTGGAGCTGCAAAGACCTAGATTTGAATCCTACCTCAGACACTTACTAGCCATATGATCCTAGACTAATAATTTAATGTCACTGTGACTCAGCTTATTATTATTAATATCTGCAAGATGAGAATGCTAGACTTTGCAACCTTTCTAGGTTTAGAACAATGATCTTTGTGGGAAGAATGTTAGACATCCTAGATAATAAATCCAGAGTTATAAAGGACCTCAGAAGCTATCTAATCCAACATCTTTAGTTTACAGGCAAGGAAACTGAAACCTAGAGACATGGAATAACTGGCCCAAGATTACACAAATTGGGGATGTCAAAAGGGACTGACTCCAGAGACAAGGCTTTCTCTGCTGTTCCATGTTGGGTTTCTTGAAAATCTACATTCTCACTCCCTGGCCTGTTCCTAGGCTTCCAGATCCCCTAAAAGTAACAGGAATTCCTCCAGTTTGTCAATGTTTGAATTCATCCCCGCTCCCCCACTTGATTTTAAGCTTCATTAAGGCTGGGGCTAACATAGACTCTCATTTCTATCTCCCTAGTGGACCTAGTTTGAGAATCTGCTCCTCAAAGATGGATGATAATTATGGACCCCTTGTCCCCCTGGCCCAAATGTATCCACTGACACAAACACCAAGTTGAAATAGGGGAAGCAAGAAAGGGAGACAAAGTTCATTTAAGCTCTCTGCTAATGGAACTCGCAAATTAGGGCATTTAATTACCAAAGACAATTTGTTAGTTTGGATGCTAATATTTACATTAGCAACAGCTTTGGAAGCATGAAATCTGATGAATTGGCAAAATGCTCTTACTTATTTCCCCCCAAATTAATCAAATGTCATTGTGATAGGGGCTATTTATAAGTCTAGTTAAGCATAGCTCCCTTGGGAGAAATTTCTCTTCCCACCCCCTCCACATTTTCTGAGCTATCTCAACAATTCTGTTTCTCACCTAGATACTTCATCCCAGGGATGCTCTGTGGGAAGGCACCTGATCTCTTTCTATATTTAATGACACATTTCATGATAGAGGTAACATTATATTAAACTGTCTTCACTGAAATTGTATTTTAAGAATAATCCTTTATGTTTGTATAATGCTTTCAGCTTTTCAAAGCACCTTTAGAGACTTGGTTTCATTTAAACCTTAATTCAGAACTCCACAATCATGCCTGAACCTACCTTTGCAGACCTCTGATACCTAACTAGAATCCTTTATTTTTTCAAAATAGTATTTGGTCCCCCAAATGGGTTTTTTCCCACTATCATACACACGCATCTGAAATATCTTTACTTTTTGTGTTTGCCTTGTTATGTGAAGCAGACAAGAGGCCAGCATCACTAGATGGAAGAATATGTTGGAGGGAATAAGGTGTAAGAAGACTTCAAGGGTAGGAGGGGGATGGGTTATGAAGGGCTCTAAATACCAAATAGAACATTTGTATTTGATCTTGGAGGTAATAGGGAACCACTGGATTTTATTGAGTAGGGGAATGACAGAGTGGGACCAGCATTTTAGGAAAACCACTTTGTTGGCTGTCAGTACTGTAGTTTGACAGTTTCCTTGGAATTTCCAGGAATTTCCATTCCTCCTTGGATCTATGAGGGAGGGGCTTTTTCTTCTCCCCAGAGCAGTCTTCTTCACTATGTTGAAAGTCTTTACTGATCTTTTCTAAAGCCTGGCTCAAGGCACCACATCTCCTGTCTTGGAGCCTGCTTGGCTCATAAGATCATAGCATAGAGATTGACTAGTCTAACTCTTATTTATAAGTGGAAGTTCTGCAGCCCAGAGAGATGAATAGGGCTTAGTCAAGGCCATACAAATATTAGGTCATGGTGACAGTTCCCTGGATTTGGACAGCTATTGTATTTGGTTCTTAATTATCTTCTCTTCTTCCACTATAACTAGATGCCCTAGACTGTGGCTGGCATCTACTTCTTTCCTTTATGACCCTTTATCTTTCACATAGGAGGTTAGTGTCATAGATTCAGATCTAGAAGGAACCTTAGGGATCATCAAATCCATCCTTTTATTTTTCATATGAGAAAACTGAGGCTTGGAAAAGTTAAGTCATTTGTTCGGGATTATACAGCAGGAGTAAAATTAAACTATGGTTTCCTGGAATCCTCGACATATTTGGCTTTTTTACATTTTTCCTCATTAATAAAGGAAAAGAATTTTGTGTGTGTATGCCTGTAAAGAGAAAGAATATGTAAGTTTAAGGAAATCATTAGTATGAATAAAATTAAAGTCATTATCTAAAGTTTTACTTCCATTGATGCCTCATTATACCGTGGCACCATGACAAAGTTCTCAAAGACCATCAGCACAAGTTGGAATGATGTCAGTATGAATTTCATGAAGAATTGTATATCTTGTTTGAAAACCAGTGTAAGAAAGTTTAGAGAATTTTGTCATCACAAAATCAGCAACCAATTTGAGGGGCATAGAAGACAAGGTACTAAATCCTGTGAATGAGCTGCAGTTTACAGTAGTATAAAGAAAAATCAAATCTACCCAAATGTGGATATGGACCTATGATCTCATCAATTTAGATGCTCCATCCAATGGGAACACATGAGTAAGAGTCATACAGGATAGGCCAGCATGGAGGAGTTGAGATCTACATACTTGTAGATCTTTTGATGTCAAGACAATCAAGAAAGGCTCCTTCCTCAAGTGATGTAGGTCAGGAACACATCCTTCTTGTGAGAACCAGTTCCCATCATAGAATGCCATCTACCATTTGAGGATTCACCCACATGATTCTGAACCATGCTCATTCACTGGTCTACTAACACAAACACTTTTAGCTCACCAGGAAGCTAGTCCTCCCACATTGGCAGTTCATCCACATTTCCAATAAATCTCAGTTATTCAAGTGTCCCTCCTTCCTCTCCCCAGACAGCAGAGAAGACAAACATTTAATTCCATTCACAAAGTTCACAAAGGTCAGCCCTTCTATCAAGCTTTGCTATTGCCAAGCCAGCAATAGCCACATAAATATAGAATATTAGAGATATGGAAGACCTTAGAGATAACATCATCCATTATCTTCATGCTACAAAGGAGGGAACTGAAACCTAATTAAACAATAGTGTCTTGTCCAATGTCACACCATCACGCAATAAGTAGCAGAGCTGGACCTTAACCTTAGGTTGTCTATCTCCAAATCCAATGTATGTGCCACTGCACTAAAGCAATTTCTTCTACCCTGCCCAGGGTGTCCTACTCAATAGACAGCAGAGCTGATGATGCCTCAGGTCCTTCTCTCACCCTATCCCCTGCTGCCAAAAGAAGGTATTGTGGGTGGAAGAGTTATCTGTATCTCTATAGATATATAAAAAATATTTATATATATACATATACATATATATTTATATATCTAGTTATATTGGTCTTTGCATTAACTTGAAATGGGAGAGAAAAGCTGCTGGTTTTTGTAAGATCTTTAAGAATTTAAGTTAATAGCCATTTGATTATGTCCAGTGGCCAGAGAAAGTGATCTATATGTTTTACCATGAGGGGAGTAGAGCAGCAATGCTCCAAAACTTTGCCAGTAGCTTGACAGGCTCAGGGTTCAGTTAGTCAGCATTGGCCAGTAGAAAGGACATTGACTCTGGATCTTAGGCAAATCACTTCACCTCTTATGGCCTTAGTGGCCTTCTCTGTAGCATGAGGGCGTTGGATCAGATGGTGTCTGAAGTCTCTTCCAGACCTAGATTATATGTGTAAAGTCACGCCACCCTGGATCAACCTCAGGTGAGCAACTACTATGTGCTCAGATCTCTACCAAACCTTATGGGAAATAAGAAGAAGCAATAAACGTGCTTTTAATCTCCAAGATCTTATAGTTCAATTGCACAGATTAGATGGGCGCACAAACTCCAGGGAGAGGAATAGAGTGAGTGCCCTTGGATTGCTTTGGGTAAGCCCTCCAAGAAAGCCTCTCTTTAACTGGAATTGCCTCCCTCCCCCTTATTGTCTGTTAAATTCCTGTCTTTCCTTGAATGCCCATGTGCCCCATCCATAAGAAAGCCTTTTTGGATCCCTTCCAGTCAGTAACATCTTTCCTGCTCATAGTATTTTCTTTGCAACTTTTATATGTAATATCATATACTTACTGTACATGATGGCTCTTTGTGTTTGTAGCTTATCCCCCTACTAGACCAGAGCCATAACTAGAGATTATGGAACCTGGGAAAAGATGTAAGACAAACTCTGCTGAGGGACAAGGGGAAAGCTCTGAACCTCAGGCCCCACAGTAACCTTATCACCCAGGATGCTTGCTGAAGAAGTCAATGCCCCCTCAGAAGATACGGTAACAGAAGTGGGGCAGGCACCTAGCCAGAGAAGAGCTCTTGTAGAGAGCAGAGAGGAGGTCATCTGATACCTTCCTGTTCTACATAATTATTCTTAGTAACTTGGTGCCACCTCACTTGTCTACCTGAAGGAGCTTAAGTGTTACCAATGCCCTTTAAATCCCACTGTAGTAATACCTCTCTACTACAATGTAATGTCCAGAATCGTAAGATCCCTGCCTTTTAGAAACCTTGTAGTTGTGCCTTTGCACACAATAGAAATTTAATAAATGTTTGTTGAATTGAATGAATGAATCTTTAAAATAAGGACATTGACTCCAAGGTCCCTCCAGACTCCCAAATTCCATGCTTCTCTGTCCAAGGCTACTTGGGTGTCTGGAACTTTGGTGCATTCTTTCCCTTACCCCTACTGTCTCCTCACCCCCAAATTCAATTTCAGAGCCTCCTCCCACCCTCCCACCCCAGTAACCCAGACTCTATGTTTCCCAGGAAACACAATGCACTCTGTTCCTGCCAGCGGCACCAAATGACAAAAATGCAACCCCAGCAGCCCAAGTGTGCTGTGTCCGCCTCTCCCCACCCAGTGGAGCAGAGAGGATTTTGCCAATATTTAATTAGTTTGCAATATTATGTATCTTTTTAATCTTTTAATCCATTTAATCAAAAAAAGTTTAAAAAAAACCACAACCAACCAACAATGCCCCCAATTTGTGTTTTGTCTGACTGCGAGTAATATTCATGTCTACATGAGGATGGCATGTAATTAACATGTCATAATCAAAATGACTAAGTTTGACACATTATAATCACTGCATGGAGATTATAGCATAGCCAGGGGCGATCCACACAGCCTATCTTAATATCATTTGCATAATGAAAGCATGGTGGCAGTAATAGCTTTTTTCTCTTGTTATCATAATTTCACCCAGGGCTGCATAGGGCTCTGGCACCATCAGATGTTGTCTGTTAAAAGTCATTGTGACTTGAAGATTGCAGCAAAAGTGACCCAGTGCCTTCTGCCCCTTTGGACAATAGCCCCATGTTCAACTTTGGGTCAAGGAAGTAAAAGTCTGGGGACAAATAATCTTCCTGTATTCTGGATAATGTCCAGACAATCTCAGTCAGAGCAGTATTCAGTGCAAGGCCAGCTGATCTGCTGATCCCATATACTTCACACATAGACCACACTAGACTTGCTTCTGACAGTGCCATAGCCCATATTTTTAGGGCTGCCTAGATTTCTATATTTAAAAAAAATCTCCAAAAATAGCTTTCATTTGGGGCCACATTTTCCCATCCATAGTCCCCTTGAAATACTGGGGCTACTTGACTGGTACTTATTCCTCCTGTCAGCCACATGACTACATGGGCTATTATTAGGGCACTAATAAAGTCAAGGTCATGGGCCTGAACCCTACATCAGCCAATACCTTTACTCTGTACCTGGATACATGACAGTAGAGTTTGCAGATTCTAGAGCTAGAAGAGAGGTCATAGATTTAGAGTTGGAAGGGACCATACGGGTCATTTTACACATAAGATCATTGAAACCCAGAAAATTTAAATAATTTATTTAAGACCATATAGGTAAAACATAGCAGAATCAACATTCAAATCCAGGTCTTTTGATGCTGTAGATGGTATTTTTTTTTTTGCTAGAACATACTTTTTTCATCCTTAATCCTAGCAGTTCATCTAATAAAAGGGCCTCAGTGATTGTAGAGGTGCTCAGCAAGAGAGTGAGAATGACTCATGGAAAATTTATCCCTAATGGTAAAGAAGGGCAGCTGGGTGGGGCAGTGAATAGAATGCCAGCCCTGGAGGTGAGTTCAAGTCTAGCCTCAGACACTTACTAGCTGTGTGATCTTGGGCAAGTCACTTAACCCTAATTACCCTGCCTTCCCCTTCCAAAAAAAAAAAAAGCAAAAACAAATAGGAGACTGCAATCAGACCTGTACTTTAGGAAGATCACTTTGGCAGCCAAGTGTAGGATGGAGTGCAGTTGGGAGAGAAGAGATTGGGAGACCATTTAGAATGCTAATGAGATGCAACCATGAAGTTATGGGAGGCTGCAGCAAGGTGCTGATGACATGAGTGAAGAAAAGGGAAGACATACTAGAAATGTTTTCAGTATATAAATAACAAGACATGGCAACAAATTAGATATGCGGGGTGATGCCACCACGGTTGTGAGCCTGGGTGACTGGGGCTGTGGTAGTGTCCTCAATAGTAACACAGAAGTTTTGGAAGAGGGGCAAAGGTAAAGAGTTTCAGATGTGTTGAATTTAACATGTCTACAGCACATTTAGTTGGAAATGAGTAAGAGACAGCCATCCAGTAATGTGAGACAGGAATTCAAGAGAGAGGTTAGTGCTAAATAAATAGATTTGAGACTTATGTACATAGGTATGATAGTTGAATCCATGGAAGGTGATGAGATGAACAAGCCAGATAGGGGAGAGACAGAGAGAGAGAGAGAGAGAAAGAGAGACAGAGAGACAGAGAGAGAGAGACAGAGACAGAGAGAGATACAAAGAGAAAGAGACAGACACAGAAAGAGAGACAGAGAGAGAGATGCAAAGAGAAAGAGAGACAGAGAGACAGAGATAGAGAAACAGAGACTGACAGAGAGACAGAGACAGAGAAACACACAGAGAAATAGAAAACCTAGGATACAACTAAAAATTAGAGGGTATGACCTTTGAGACTGAGAAGGTGCAATCAGACAGAAGAATAAGGAGAGCAGTGTCATAAAAACCTAGAGAAGAGAAAGTATCCAAGAGAAAAACCATTCTATTCATAAGCATTTTTTTAAGCACCAGCTTTGTGGAAAGCTCTATACTAGATTGTGGGGGAGATATAAAGTACATAAGACAGGGTTTTTGACCTTCTGATGCTTATAGTTCATACATGAAAACAGATCATCCTAAAACTAATGCAATAGTAAATTTAAGTGTAACAGAAAATTCCAACACAAAATTCTCAAGGGAGAAGGTCTTTACTAGCCGGAGGGATGAGAAAGGGCTTCATGAAGGAAGTGACACAAGGTGAATCTTGAAGAAGAAGGATCTTGAGAGGAGAAGAGAAGTAAATGCATTCCATATGTGGCTTCCTACTTAAGTCACGTTGGGCAGGTGATTTAACCTCTTTAAGTCACATTTTTCTCTCTTGTAACATGAAAAGATGACCTCCAAGTTCCCTTCCAGTTCAAATCTATGATACTTTAATGCTATGAGATTTGTGAGGATGCATGAAGAATAACATCCCCAAATGAAGCAAATTTAGGAAGAAGAAAATTGAAAGAACCTATCCCAAGTTAAATTTCACAGAAAAAAGTAACTGAAGACCAGCTCACTAGCCTGTTACTCCTGATATTCCCAAACAGCTGCAATTTTAGACATCAGCTTTTAGAGTTAAGTCCCTGGCAATATTGTTTAAAAAAAGAAAAAGACTCTCAGTTGCCAGACCAAGTGGAGATCCTTGAACCAGACTGGGCCCAAGATTTGAGGTAAAGGAAAAGGGGGAGGCTGCCACAATGCTGATTTTTGCTATTTAATACCAAATTAAAGAGAAAAGGCACCCACTAGAGCAGCAGTTCTCAACCTGTGGGTTGGGACCTCTTTGGGGGGGGGGGTCAAACGACCCTTTAACAGGGGTCACAGGGGTCACCTAAGACCATCGGAAAACACATATTTCTGATGGTCTTAGGAACCAAGACACTGCTCCTCTATCATCTCCAGGAGGGTCCACCCACATGCAGATACGCCCACATAAGAGTATTAAAGGGTAGAGGAATTAGAAAGGTTGAGAACCACTGCTCTAGAAGAAATGTGAGAAAGATGGAAAAGATAACCTCCTATAATTGCAAATACTTTTCATAATTTTCCATTAGCAGTGTCCTGGGACACACTGCCAGCTGCTCTTGATCAGCCCTTCAGAGTTAGCTAAGAGAATGAAGAAAGTTAGTTGCAAAATCCAGGGAAGAGCATAGAGGAGAATGAGGAAAGGTGACCAGGAAAGTTCAAACACATCGACCTCTTTGAATTCCCTGTGACAAGTTTCTGGTGACTAATCTTACCCCTATATGATCACAGATCTCATCCCCCCAAGTGTCTGAGAGAACAGATAACACAAAGCACAAGCTATGTATGGAGGAGGCTCAACCATGGTGGTGTATAGAAGGAAAAAGATTGATGGTAAAAAGAAAATTTATATTAAGGGCACTTTGTTGCAAATTACATGTTCATTGAGGTTGTGTTTCTTCATTTCTTCTCCTCTGTCAGCTTTCAGCTGTCTTTATCAGTCGCTCTGCTGATTTTCCTATGCTGTCCTGAAGAAGGTGAAACGTTAAAAACAAAGTCTACCAAGTCCACTGAAATGATAATGGAGTGGCTCTGAAATGCTTCAGGATGATTAGGAAAGAATTAAGTTAAAATACCAAAGAAGAAAGAATGGAAATTAGGGCTCATAAGGAAGAGATCAACAAGTATAAGAAAAGAATTCAGTACAAAATACAGACATACCTCATTTTATTAAACTTTACTCTTTTGCACTTTGCAGATATTATGTCTTTCACAAATTGAAAGTTTGCAGCAACCCTGTGCCAGGCAAATCTATTGGTGCCATTTTTCCAACAGCATGTGCTCATATTGTATCGCTGTGTTACCTTTTGATAATTCTTATAATATTTCAAACTTTTCCATTATTATTATATCTGTTATGGTGATCCGTGATCAGTGATCTTTGATTTTACTGTTGTAATTGTTTTGTGGTACCGTGAATTGTGTCCATAAAAGATAGGGAACTTAATAAAAAAAAATGTTGTGTGTGTCTCTGACTGTTCCACCAATCATTTCCAGTCTTTTTTCCCCTCTCCTCAGGCCTCCCTTTTCCCTGAGACACAACAATATTGAAATTAGGCCACTAAATAACCCTACAATGGCCTCTAAGTGTTAAGTGAAAGGAAGTCAATTAATGCAGCAAACTTGATTATTTTGTTATTTCAAGAAATTGCCACAGACACCCCAACTTTCAGCAACCACCACCCTGATCAATCAGCAGCCATCAACATTGAGGCAAGACCCTCCACCAGCAAAAAATTAAAAAAAAAAAAAAAAGATTATAACTTACTGAAGGCTCAGATGATAGCTAGCATTTTTTAGCAAAAAAAAAATTTAAGTATGTATATGTCTTTTAGACGTGATACTATTGTATACTTAATAGACTACAATATAGTGTTAGCATAAATTTTATATACACTAGGAAACCAAAAAAATTCATGTGATTTGCTTTATTGTGATATTGCGGTGGTTTGGAACTGAACCCACAATATCTCCTAGGTATGACTGTACAGAAACACTGCAAAACAGAAGTTTATCTGAAAAAAGAAATGACAGAATTTGAATGCAAGAAATTCAGAGGCAGAAGGAAAAATAATTTAAGAAAATCAAAAGACAAGAAAATTGAAAGAACCCATAAGAGCCCCACAAAAGAATAATGAACTTCAAAATAGGTTGTGAAGAAATAATCTAAGGATGACAGTCATTGCAGAAAAATAACATGAAAAAGAAAATATGAATACCACACTCCTGGAAATAATGCTGGAAAAAATACCCAGAAATATTAGAAGCAGGCAGGAAAGTAGAACTTGAGAGAATTCAGAGAACACCAAAAGAAAGAAACTCCAAGTTTAATTCACCATGAACCATCATTAGTAAAACTTTAGAATTAAAATATTTAACATTAAATTTTGTAGACAATGAGGGGGGGGAAATTCACATTCCAAAGACAATAATCAGAATAACAAAAGACGACTCCCTCAAGAAATCAGAGAAGAAATTGGTATAGGATATTCTAAAAGAACAAAGGAGATTGGTTGGCATACAAAAATAACACCCTGCAAAGCTTCAAATAAGATAAATAAGTGTTTAGCGATAAAGAAGGATTTGTCTCATCCCTTCAAAAGAACCCAGAGGGGATCCAAGATAGGAAAAGAAACACTATGGCAAGCTCCCCTCAACAAAACTCCTTCAAACAGATCTAGAAAACAAACCAGCCTTAATCCTGATGGGAAAGTCCAGAAAAAGTCAGTGAATCATGTGTCCAATCCTCAGACACTAGGATAGAGAATCAGACAGGGAATTCTGCAAACACAGGGGATGGGGTTGGGCCAGGAATACCCACAACGAACACTACAGTGTTCAGGGATGGCAAGCGTAAGTCCCAGACCTACACCTGTCCCAAGGCACAACCGGATCCATACAAGGGGCCTTGTAATGAGAGACAGATGCAAATCAGTGACCTTGCCCATTACCCAGTTCTGGGTCACAGATCCAGGGTGGACTCTGAAGGGGAACTGTGTGCATGAGGGTGTTTGGTAATCCCAGGTAGGGAGGCCCGGGATGGTATACTGATAAAGGAGGATGTTCAGAAGTCAGGAGCAATAGAAACATGGTCAACTCTCAAGCACAGAGTAGGGTCTCATTTACAGCATCTAACCTAGCCTGCAGAAGAATAAGCAGGGCTAGAATCTGTGACCTAAAGAGAGTCTACAATTCTTCCACTCTGAACCATTTGTCTTATAGGAGCAGAGTCCAGCAGTAATCTACTCTTGTTCAGACCCAAACCCAGGTGAGGAACTAGCAAAGCTCAGACCAAGGGTCAGCAATCACAGTTTGTCCTAGAACAGTCCACTTTGGGAACTTGCAGGCCCCATCCTGTCCCTGAGATTCTGGGATAACACAACATTTAATGCCCCAAGAAAGTAGCCCAGACCTTCTGCCCAGAACTGTCACAAAGTTCAACCCCAAAATCAAATTTGAAATTAGGAAGTAGGCTAAAAGAATGAGAAAACAAAAAAAGAATCCCACCTAAAAAGTTATGATGACAGAGAGGCTCAATACACAAAGCCCGAAGAAAAAAAAATACTCCAAAACATCTATAAGCAAAGCTTCAAGGAAAAATACAGCTCAGGCAAAAATTCAACTAGTTGGGGCAGCTAGATGATACAGTGAGTAGAGTAGCAGCCCTGGAGTTGGGAGGACCTGAGTGCAAATCCAACCTTAGACACTTGATACTTACTAGCTCTGTGACCTTGGGGAAGTCACTTAACCCCAATTTCCCTGCCTTTCTCCCCCCCCCCCAAAAAAAAGGGAAAAAAAGAAAATATTCGACTAGAATTCTTGGAAAAGGTAAAGGAAGAGTTTTTTTTCAAGGAGTTAAAATGTATTTTTTTTTTTTGCTTTTTGGAGGGCAGTTGGGGTTAAGTGACTTGCCCAAGGTCACACGGCTAGTTTTTCTTGTGTTAAGTGTCTGAGGCCGGATTTGAACTCCGGTACTCCTGACTCCAGGGCCAGTGCTCTATTCACTGCGCCACCTAGCCACCCCATGCATTTTTTTTAAATAAATGAAATGAGGGCACTCAAAATGGAAAGGGAATGAGAGCTATGAAAGAAAGAAGTAGAAAGGGAATTAACAACTTGGTACAAGAGTTACAAAACCTTGCCCAAGCAACAAACTTTCTAAAAATTAGAATGGAACTAGCAGAAGCTGATGACTACATGAGGCAACAAGAAATATTAAAAACAAAGTCAAAAGACTGAAAATTTAAGAAAAACTGTGAGGCATCTCACATCACACACAGCAAAAATGACTTACCTAGAAAACAGATCACGAAGAAAAAATTTAAGAATTACTGGACTCTCTGAACACCATGAATCCCTCCTTCCCCCCTGAAAAAAGTCCTAGACATTTCATTTTGAGAAATATTAATAGAAAATTTCCTATATCTCTTAGAACTAAACGTCAAAGTAAAATGAGAAAGAATCCACTTATTATCTCCAAAGGGAAAAAAAAATTTCAGAGTAAAATCTTCTAGGAACAATCTAGCCGAAATTCAGGGTTTCTAGATCAAAGAAAAAAAGATGCCACAAGCAACCAGAAAGAAAATTTGAAATACTGAGGAGCCACAGTCAGGAGCACAAATGATTTAACAACCCTTACTGTAAAGGAACAGAGAACTTGGGATACAGTGTTCCAAAAGACAAAGGATTTAGGCTTATAGCCAAGAATAACTTACCCAGTAAAACTGAGTTCAATGCTACAAGGGGGAAATGGATTTTTATTGTAACAGAAGACTTCCAAGCATGCCTGATGGAAAAACCAGAGCTTCATATACATTTTGAAGTTCAAACACAGGAGTGAAGAGAAGCATTAAACATGAAAGAGCAATCATAAAAGTCTAAACAGGAATAAGCTGCTTATATTCCAATATAAAGAGATGATACATGAATCCCTTCTAAGCCCTATCATCATTAAGGGTCATAAAGCAAATTCAATCACACGAGGCCTATGAGTTCTATTATGACTTGATGATCTTGAGGGGGAAAAAATGAGAAGAGGAATACCCTGGTGGTGGAGTGGGAGCAGGGGGAAGGGAAAGGAAGGTTAAGGAAGATTATCTCACATTATAAAGGTACACAAATAGACTATATAAACAGAGAGGAAGGGGTGGAAGGGAGAGGCTAACACTTGAACCTCACATTCATCCAAACTGACCAAAAGAAGAAAGAGAACACACACACACACACACACACACACACACACACACACACACACACACAGATGGACACAGAAATACATTTTACTCAAAGGGGAAATAAAATGAGATATGGAAAAGGGAAAGAGGGAGTATATATTAAGGGAAAGATCAGTCCTAAGCAAAATAAAGTAAAAGAATTCACAAAAATACTTATAGCTCTTTTTGAGATGGTAAAGAAGTCTGAGGAGGTACTCAGAAAATGAGGAAAGGATAAAGAAGTGATAGTATATAAATGTGATGGAATGCTCTTGTCTTGAACTCTAATTAGTGTAATAACCTAATAAAATTCCAGACGACTAATGATGAAATACCCACATTCTGATAGAGGGGTAAAAGACTTGGAATGCAGAATGATACAAACATTTTGAGGTCAATTGGAAAATTTGTTTTGATTGACTGTACATGATTGCAATGGGTTTTGTTTTCCTTCTGTTCTCAATTAGGGGTGGGGAGCTAGGGTTTCAGGGTAAGGAGGCAGATTTTGACTGATTCAAACAAATGAAATTTTTTTAAAGGATCTAGATGGTTCTTGATCAAGGTTTTCAACATACAAACTAACCAAATAGAAGACAGCTGAAACAAAATATGTTCAGCTAATAGTGAAAGAATAAGAAAATAAACACTTGTTTTCATGTGCCTTGGACAAGATAAGGATACAAGTGGGTGGTGGGAGCTCTAACTAGGAGAGAGAAAATTATTCATACTCCTTCACCTCCCCACTTTGTAGACAATTGAACAGGATGTCATGGCTTCAAAGAGAGGATGACAGGACATAAAATAGTGATAAGCTTTGAGAGGAAAGAGGAAGAACAGGAATCCTCAACTTGTGTGATAGAAGATATCCCATTACATTCTACTGTCTCCATCAAGAAT
The DNA here is from genome assembly GCA_028646575.1 of Pseudocheirus occidentalis. Classification (NCBI taxonomy): domain Eukaryota; kingdom Metazoa; phylum Chordata; class Mammalia; order Diprotodontia; family Pseudocheiridae; genus Pseudocheirus; species Pseudocheirus occidentalis. The sequence goes on along the minus strand of CM053594.1, from coordinate 282,743,736 downwards.
TAAAAATCCTACAGTAGGAATGGATTTCAGTATTCTAGAAGGGTAAAAGTATTTTTCCTAAAAGAATGAAAACAATATTTCTCATAAAAGCACATTACAAATTAATGTAATTGAAATTAAGAGAATAGATGAAGTGTGATTGTGGATATCACACACTGTGAGGGTCAAGTACCACATTCTTATCTTAGAAAGGGAAGAGAAAGAAACTTAAAAAAAAAAGGAAGAAGAGAGGAATGCTAAAAGCAAATTCAAAGAACTTCATGTCATGCAGGATAAAGGCGGGTGGGGGAGAGAAGGAGTAGGAGAGAGAGAAGACTGAGATGAGATTAATGTAAACGGAACAATCCACAGAAACTTAATGCTGACTTAAAAGCTATGGATTTAATGGGAAAAACTCCCACAAATTTAATTTAATTACAATACTAAATATAAATGGATTAAATTCCAAAGTGAAAAGAAAAATAGAATGAATAAAAATTACAATCCCATAATCCAACAATGTATCACATGCAAGAAACGTTTAAAATATAGACACAAGAAAGTGAAAATGGTAGGTGGGAACGAAGTCTGTTAGGCTTCAAACACTTCTTAAAAACAGGAGTTAAAATCAAGATTTCATATGAGGTTAAAATAAAGATCAATACTGGCAAAAGATCCAGAGAACACACATTATGTGGTATTTACCATTGACAATAGATAAATAACACTATTAAATATATGCCCCAAATTGAATAGCAACTAAGTTCTTAAAAGAAAAGAGAATCATAAAAATGCAGTGATAGTGGCACACTAACAGTAAGATTATTTAGTGTTACTCTTTCAGAGATAGATAAATTCAACAGAAAAATATGAAGAAAATACAGAAATGAATATATTATTGTAACAGTTAGATGTAACTAACCTGTGGCAAATTCTAGATGGGAATGATAGAGAATATGGATATTCCTCAGTATCCTATTATGACCCTATTCAAGGGGATGAAGGAATCATACACAAATGTAAAAAGACAGAATTAATAAATACATCCTTTACAAAATCAGTATGGAGTAATGGATAAGGTGCTAAAAAAATGAAGTCAGAATGATCTGAATTGAATCCTGTCTCTGACTCTGGCTGGGGAGCTGTGAGTTCCAGGTCAACACACTTAATCTCTTAGATCTTAAGTTTCCTCAACAACTTCTACCTCACAGAATTGCTGTGAGGATCAAATGACATTAATTATGCCAAGTGCTTGCCCAACCTTAAAGTACTACAAAGGTGTTAGTTATTATTATAGGATATAACAATAAAAATGGTCATTAAAAATGAGCAAGGGATATACATATAAAATGAGAACTGAATAATGAGTGGGTCAAAGAACAAATCAAATGAGTGGGTCAAAAGAAACAATAAATAATTGTGGTAACGAGAATTAGAACAATGAGACAGTATGCCAAAACTTATAGAATGAAATTAAAGTAGTCCTCATATGCATATTTGTGTCTTTGAAATATTATACTGATAAAATGGACAGAGAAAATGCATTCAAAAGGCCTAGGAAACCAATAAAGTAGCATTTCCAAAGCAAGTACTAAGGAAGACATCTTGATAATTATAATTTCCTTTAGAGAAAAAACAGAGAAACTTGAAAAATTAAAAGATTATAGGACTGATACAGAAAACTAAGACTTCTAGTATAGGGACATAATTTTAAAACCATTAGTTAAATATGGAAATATTTAACATGATTTCACATGGATAATTGTCACCATATTGCTTACCTTCTCAAGAGTTAGGAAAAAAAAGAATTTGGAACTTAAAATTTTTAAAAATAAAAGTTCAAATTTTTAAAATAGAGTTGAAAAGTATTTTACAAAATAAATTTTTAAAAGTTTAAACCAGTAACTAATCAAATCAAATAAAAAAGAGTAAATCAAATTAATACTCCCCACCAATTTTTAATCAAATCGGTAAATTCGTAACAGAAAGGCAAAATAAAGGAAATTATCAGAAACTAATATATGCTATTATATGCCAGCAAAACAGACAAAAAGAAAGGAAGTAGATGAGTGTATATACACCCTTAGTCCTCTGCCTCTGCAAAGGAGGGAAAGAGGCGCATTTTTTTCAACTCTTTTTTTCTCTGATCAGCAAGATCATTATCATTACAAAGTATTCATTTCAGTCTTTATTGTTTCTTCCACAGATAATGTAATCATGGTATGCATTGTTTTCCTGGTCCTGCTTACTTCACTTTACATCAATTGATAGAATTTTTCCAAGCTTTTTCTGTATCATTCATATTCATTGTTTTTTAGAGTAAAGTAAAATTCCATTACATACATACTCGAAGTTTTTAAACCATTCCCCCCTTCAGAGACATCCTCTTTGTTTCCAGTTCTTTGCTTCTACAAAAAGTGCTATCATAAATGCTTTGGTGTATATGAACTTTTCTTTCTATCTCTGACCTTCTTTAGACAAATGTCTAGCAATAGAATCTCTGGCTCAGAGATTTAGGATCAAAATGCATATTTCAGTCACTTTCTAGTCATAATTACAAATTGTTTTCCAGAATAATTAGATCAAGTCACAACTTCATCAATAGCTTATTTGTGTTCTGGTCTTTTCACAGTCTTTATAATATTTACAGCCAGTCAGATGGCACATTGGATAGAGTACTAGACTTTGGAATAAGGAAGAGCTGAGTTCAAATCCTACTTTAGATGCTTACATAGCTGTGTGGACAGGAGCAGGTCACTTAGCCTCAGTTTCCTCATCTGTAATTTTTTAAACATACTTCCTTGGCTCTGATTGCTACAGTCTGTTGCTACAGAGTTGACTTTCATTTGGACTTCCATAGAAATAGAGAACAAGCAGGTACTGCCTAATAACCTTCATAAATCCAGACCACTGACAAAATTGTTCTATCTCAATGTATTTTACATGCATTAACATGCCCTAGAGATCATCTAGTTCAGCCTCCTTCATGTTTTAGGAACTCTTTTTTCCAGTCTGCACAGAAGTAATCATTCATTAAGTACCCCTTCGCCTTCCCCAATTAAACTGAATTTGTCCCCAGTACCCAAAAGCTTTGTTATGACTTCTATACTTTGACCTTCCCTTTCTTTCCCAGCTCTCTAGCAGTTGTGCTATAGAGAATGTTCTAGAGTCTTTACTTCACCTTTTACTTCACCATGTCAGTGGTTCTTAAAATGAGGTCTAGAGATCCTTGAGACCCTTGAGTGCATAAGACTTTCTCAGAGGGTCTGTAAGGTTAAAGTAATTTTCATACAAATACTAATTTTTAATGTTTTAGTTTCTAATATGATAAACATCAATAACCCATAGAAACAAAAGCTCTTTGGCAGATTTTAAATAATTTTTCCAAGTGACTAAAAAATTCAGAGAACTAGGAATCCTGAAATCCCTGAGAAAAGTTTAAGAACCACTGGCTTAGACTATAAATTAAGGATTCTTAAACTTTCTTTGGCAGACTGGTGAAACCTCTGCCTCCCATGCACCCCATTCCCCTTTAGAAGGATGTTTTTAAATGCATTAAAACCTCATAATACCAAATAAACCAATTATATAATATATTTATCAAAATATGTTTTTTCTTTTAAAGTTTATGCATTCTAGGCTAAGAGGCATGTTTTAAACAAAGCTCCAGGGCAGAGTGTCTCCATTCTTTGGAAACCCAATTTTAGACTGCTGGGTTCCCACAGGTCCTGCCTCCCACTGCAGAGGTTTCCAGGAGTGCTACAGGAATGATCTCTTTTTGTTCTATTCCCACAAATCTCTAACTTTAATGAGGAGTTGGATTCATTTTTCTCCTCTCTTTCCCAGCACCTGGGCAGTGCATCTCCCAGTCGGACTAGCACTCCTACCTCCTATTGGGTCTTGGTGTTCAATGTAGCATCCTCTTCTCCCCAGGCCTCCCTTCTTTTTGTACATTGCCCCAAGGTAACTGGGCCAGGTTATTCAAATTACTAGATCTACTGATGATGAAGCCAGCTATCCACCTCCAGACAAAGAGGTGATGGAAAAAATACAGAATGAGACGTACATTTTTGGATTATGGCCAATGTGCTTTCTTTGATTTCACATGTTTGCTATAAGGCTTTTAGTTTTGTTTGTTTTTTCCCCCAAAGGGTGAAGTGGTGTCAAGAAATTAAATGCTTCTTAATAGAAAATTAAATTAATTTTAAAAAAACCAAATTACTAAGTCAGGGTTAGTTTGGTGTTGTAGTGGACACTGAATCAGGAAAACCTGAGTTTTAATCCAGCCTTAAACATTTATTACTTGTGTGACCTAGGGCAAATCATTTAACCTCCATTTCCTTATCCATTAAGGTGTGTGTGTGTGTGGGGGGGAAATTAACAATGATATCTAACATAATATCGAAGATAGCAGAGTACAGACAGCAGCCTAGCAGAACTCTCCCAACATTTCATTCAAATAACTTTTAAATAACTCTTCGAATCAAATTTTGGAGCAGCAGAGCCAACAAAACATCAGAGTAAGACATTTTTCCAGTCAAAGACAACTAAGGAGGTTGGCAGGAGAGATCTTTGACACTAGGGTGGGAGCCAGTCAGGATCACAGGCAGGAAGATCACCAGCAGAGAGCCTTGGAGGAGTCTGTTATACAGTGGCAGTGGCAGTGGCAGCCGCAGCTTCGGAAGCTCTCAGTCTAGAGTAAAGGGGTTGAACTATTTAGAAAGAGAATACAGGGAACCCTTTGATGGCACTGGGTACAGATGGCACTGACTGCAACTCTATTGTTCATAAGCAGCTCTGGGTTGCAGTTCCAGGGTGGAGAGGAGTGAGCACTTATGGGTGCTCATAAGTCAGCAAGGGCCCTGGTCACAGTTCTAGGGTGGTGAGGATCACTAGTACTTGTGGTCCCAGGAGATCAAAGGACCTCATCATAGTTCCAGAGTCAAGAGGAATGCTAGGACTTGCAGTTGTAGAGGAGCTGAGGCCCTTCCTAGGTAACTGTGAGAGTGCAGACCAGGAGCACATTGACCACACCTGTTCCTAGATAACAACACCTTGGTGTCTGATTAAGGAGGTTCAGGATTCATGTGAATGGAACACTCAGCACTTCAAAAGATCCAATATAGTTTATTTAGAATATAGGTAAGTGGGAAGGAAGCCAGAGACAACAGGGTAAAGGCTTACGAATAGTAAAGTAAGAGCAACTATGATTTACACACACACAGACATGCACACACATACACATATATATATATATATATACACACACACTTATATACACACACACACATACACACACACACACACACACACTTTTATATACATACTTATCCACGATCATCACCAATGCGGGGAAGCACCAACACCTGACCACACAAGCTGGGGAATCAGGGTTCTGCTCGGGAGGTTCCCAGGCAGGATGTCTCCTCCATGAGCGAGATTCCAATTTGGGGTCTGAATCTTACAGTTTAAGTAGTGCTGAGAACAAAGAAGGCATACTGCCAGGTGTTTTTTAGCAAGCATCATCTTGTGCGAGGCTGGGGAGGGAAGCCAATCCCTCCAAGGCTCCTCCCCCCCCC
>CM053594.1:282722263-282737678 GCA_028646575.1 Pseudocheirus occidentalis | reverse complement strand
GCTAGGTGGCACAGTGAATAGAGCACCAGCCCTGGAGTCAGGAGTACCTGAGTTCAAATCCGGCCTCAGATACTTAATACAAAAAACTAGCTGTGTGACCTTGGGCAAGTCACTTAGCCCCAACTGCCCTCCAAAAAAAAAAAAAGCAATAGTTCCCTATCCATATGCCTACTTTCTTATTTCTATAATATTTTAAAAGAGGGGACTGTATATACAAACCTGATGAATATATGAAAAGGGAATAACTAGGCTTTCACAGATAATATATTATAGTGCACTTTATCTTCACTCATATGATAAACTGAAAAGTATAGAAAATACAAGGTCCTAGTGGGTTTTGTTCAAATATATGTATATATAGATTATAGATATATACATATGTGAATCAGGAGCATCAAGGCACACATTGAAAGATTCCCCTCCTTCAACAAGCCTCTTACATATATGTTAAGAACATATAAAAGTCTTTTATAAATGTGATCACAGAAATTATACTATTCATCGAACTTGTGACTGTTAATATCAGATAAGGCAAGGAAAGTCCAAGTGGGATATCCTAAAGACAGTGAGGAGTTCCTTTAGATGTTCCTGTTTGTGTGTGGCATTGGCCTAATTTCATCAGTCTCCAGATTCAGGAACTCCCTAATGAAATCCACAACTCCCCAAAAGAGATAGGCTTAACAATCCATACTATAAAAACAAAGTGGAGGAAAAAAATGACTGTTGTCCAGATTATGACATGCAGGTGGATAAGTAGTTAATCAGGTTAGCATAGCAATGTTAATTTTGTGACCTAGAACAGCTCTATAAACATATAATGAGTTTGGGTCAGAATTACACAGGAAGATGAAAATATGCTGATTATATTTATCAAATTAATCCATGTTTCTAAGAATCCCAAGGTTCCTCTGTCTCCAAAATTGATCCCTTTAGCAGCAGTACTTTCCTGTTGCTGCTAAGTTATTAAAAGTCATAGAAGACCACAGTTTCCAAAGGACAAAAATTGTGAATGACCCAAAGGGCAATAGATGGTGGATGTATATAAGCTGCAGCTTGTTAGCAATGAGAGCTTCATCCACGATTTGAAAAGGAAGTCGGATGCACTTCTAGCTACAGCTAGGGATATTGGATACTAATTGTCTTTTAAATGTAAAGAAACTTAAATAAAAGTCTTTAGTTGAGTAAATCTATGGAAAATTTATGAGAGGTCATGAACAAAAATTGCACAAGGTAAAAAAAAAAGTGTAGGTAGGTTGAAATTTACATTGGCAAATGAATGAATGAGCATTTATTAAGTGCCTACTACATGTCAAGCACTCTGCCAGATGCTGACACAAAAAGAAACACAAAACAGTCTTTGTTCTTAAAGAGTGCCATTCAAGTTGGGCAAGACATCACAAAGGAGTGTTTAGCTATAGAGCAAATGGAAAAGTCCAGGTGTTCTTAGGTGTGTGGCATTGGTCAGCAGCAAGTGTACAGGAGAGAGAATTTAACAGTGTATGGGTAGCTAGTGAGTATCTGAGGCCAGATTTGAACTCAGAAGATGAGTCTTCTTGATTCTACGCTATGTGCTCTATCCTCTGTGCCACCTAGCTGCCTTTCAAAGAAAGGACTTAGTGACAAATTGGAGAGAGAAGAGTCAAAGCATTTGCCAAAGCTCTAGAACCTGTATGACTGGGAGAGTCCAATAGATAATTGGCTTAGGGGTAAGGTAATAGGTTCAGTTTGGCAGTGTATTTAGTCATATAATCACAGATCTAGAGAGGTCATCACATTTAACCCCCTCTTTTTACTTAGAAGAAAAATGTATAGGTGAAAGATGGAGTGACTTCCTCAGAGTTACAGAGCCAGGAATCTTGGGAAGACAGATTTTAACACAGTTCTGACTCCATGCCTGGTGCTCTAACCATCATATCATCCGGCTGCCCACAGTTGGAGGTGTGGGATTGGAGCATGGTTTGGGTATCAGGTTCTGTTCTAGTGATGCTTCCTTTGTTTATTGGTTCCCTCCAGAAAGGTTTTTACGGATTTTGAGAGTTGATGAGAGGAGTAGGACCAGATTAGACCCATTTTCAGGGAAATTTAGATAGAGATTCAAGCTAGGTGCTTCCCATCTGAGATTAAATTTTTAAAAACTGGTTTCTTTTAGAGAATTATACCTTATGGGGTTATTCTGGATTATTCAAAAGCTGCATTGAAATTCCCAGCTCCTAAAGGTCACCAGTTAGGCCAACTGATGAGGTGTGATGGATTCAAGGGATTGGAGGAGAGAAACAAACAGAGACAGAAACAGAGAAAGACAGAAAAAGGCAGAGAGAGAGAGATAAAGACAGAGAGTGAGAGAGACAAAGCAAAACAGAGACAAATAGATAGAAAGACAGAGACAGAGTTAAGGACAGAGAAACAGAATGATACAGCTTATCAAACTATCTAGGAAACTTAGGAAATAGAAGGAAAGCCTTTTTTCTTCTGTTATGTGGGAGTCTTTTGGGGAAGGAAGAAAGAGAACCCAGATATAAATGTCATTAGGACTCTCATATTGATAAAACAAAAAACATATATTCTAAAATAAATGAGCTGATACTAAATAAAATACCTTGCCTGAAAATGTGCATGGGAGAGAGCCAAAATAAATTAAAAAGCAGATTAAGACAACATCTGTATATTAACATCATCATAAAATGACTTGATAATGGGGGTAGCATGAAACAGTATTATAAAATAATAATCAAAAATATTACAGGAGATGACTGAAAACCACACTACCCATTCATAGACATTACTTAGTCTTTGATGTTTCAATGATACTTTTTCAATGACAATTTGTGTTTTCTTCCTAAGATGTATTTTTTAATTAATTAATTAATTGATTGATTTTCTTGTTTACATCATTCATTTCCAAGAGATTTTGAGTTACAATTTTTCCCCATCTTTCCCCTACCCAACACCTCAAAACAGCCATCCCATTGTATAACCCTTCCCCCAATCTGCTCTCTCCTATGTCCTCCCCTTTGCCCCTCTGACTTTCTGGATGGATCTCCCTACCCCAGTGCCTGCATATCTTAATTCCCAGTTGAACTGAGTCCAATTCCATTTTACAGACAAAGTGATGTCTAAATAGGAAAAATGACTTGCACAGTGTCACACAGCCAGTGCATTGCAGAGCTGGGATTTGAAACCACGTCCTCCAACTCCAAATCCAGTGCTCTTTCCACAGCAACAGGATACGTATTCAATTCTTGATAAATATCCATAAATTCCCTTAAATCCTCTATATAAGTAATACAAAGGGCATTGAATTAATCCTTATAGTTATCGAAAATAATAATTCAGAAAGCAATGGTTCTAGATGCTAGCCATGTCTTCAAGATATTTCTTTCCAGTAACCATTTATTGTAATGTATTGGGCGCTAGATGGCACTGTAGTGTATAGAGTACCAGACCTGGAGTCCTGAACACTCATCTTCCTGAGTTCAAATCCCACCTCAGACACATACTATCTGGGTGACCCTGGGCAAGTCATTTAACCATGCTTGCCTCTATTTTCTCATCTGTAAAATGGGCTGGAAAAGGAAATGGCAAACCACTCTAGTATCTTTGCCAAGAAAACCCTAAATGGGGCCATGGAGAGGCAGACACAATTGAATAGCAGAGCTCCATAATGTAACTCGTGGTATGGTAGTATACAGGGTAGAGTGGGAGATTAAGAGGCTAGAGACAGAGAACCAGGCTCATGCTTATTTCATAGGAGAACTGAGTAGAGCATGGAAGGAAACCCTATGCCTCTGAATAATTTCAGACTGTGAGATTCGATATTTAGAGAGCACAGCCTGCTGGTGCCCAGGGCTTCCTTGAGCTTATCTCAAGCTTGTGGCCATAGAGTGAGACTCCCTTCAATTGCATGAGTTCCCTGGACATGGCGGCCACTGTTTCATTGAATGGTTCATCTCCACAGACAATGCCTCCATCTTAGGGAAGAACAGCAAAATTAATTCTCAGAGGAAGAAATGATGGGGGAATATAGCCTATGTCAACACACTGGTTATAGCCTAGGCAGGCCTAAAAAGGTATTAGCTGAGACGAGACCTGTTTATTATCTCCTGAGGGGCTTTGAGAGGCCTTTAAACCATCTTCTCCATAAATCTGTCACCATACTTGACATTCCCACTAATAAAACTAACTTTTTGAAGCCCTCTTCTCTTAAAATGCAAATTTGTTACCTGACTAGGATATAATAACTCACTAAGAGTCGCTAATATTTTAGCAGGATTATTTTATTAGAGAGTCCAAGAGCAGAGCTGGACCTTGAGGGAAGCAAAGTCACATTTGGGGTGATGGGGTGAGGGTTGGGGTTGGGGAAGGGAGAGATTTCTAGGCTATGTTTTTTTGGGGGGGGCAGAAGGCCCGAGTAAGGTGTAGCATAAGGATAGGAGATCCTGGTGGGAGGAAGGGCAGTGTTACCAGACAACAGTAGAAGTGAAAGAGGGCCTGAAGACCCTATTCTGAGTGTGGCTGAGATCCATTCCTGCTTATAGTTTTGGAAATAATTTTATGAGACAACCTACATATGCACTGAGGGGGATACCAAGGGATCTTTGCTAACTGGGAAATACAGTGCTACAAAGGAAAGATCATTTTCCTTGCATAGGAGAAGAACTACTAAGGTGGATGAAGAGTAGTGAGTAAATGGATACTCCAGGAATACTCCACTGTGCTTACATTCCCAAGGCATTACATGTCTTGCCCCAGTGACAGAGCTGGAGAAGTGCCGAATGTGTAATCAATGAAAAGATTTCTATATTTCACTCTTATGTCACTAGCATCTAGTATGGTTTTATTGGTGAAATTGATTACTTCGTCTATGCAGATCACAATCCCTTTATAACTTGGTAAGTCTTGGAAGCCTTTCCAAAAATTTATCACCCTATAGTACAGTTAGTGATGGGAATCTTCAAATTTAGCTATGCTGGTCCTTGGATGACAAACACGGGGTCCATTGCTGGATTCATATTTGAATCATTCATTTCTAGCTTGATGCCAGAGCTCATGCTCTGTTGACATGCCCTTGGAGGACACACCATGATGAGGCATTTGAAGAGGGCTTTAGCAGAGTGAAAAAGTCTAGAGAAACTAAGGAGCATGGTAGGCAAGGTACAGGCAAATAGGAGCAGAACTAGGAGGTGGTGTGATAGAGTGGGAAGCGAGATGGCTTTGAAGTAAAGGGACCAGGACTGAATCTTGATTCTACAACTTCCCACCTGTGTGACCTAGCACAGGGTCTCAGTATTTTCAGCTACGAAATGGAAGAAGTTGGATGATATAACCACTAAGATTCCTTCCATTCTAAGTCATATGGTCCTCCATATTGACTGAATTAGACTTTTGGAGTTGGAAGGGTAGAAATAAACTCCATAATTCTACAAAGGCAGAATTGAAAAGGACCTCAGAGATAACTTAGTTCACTCTCTTCTTGAAGCATTACCATCATTATCATGTTGACAATGGTGATAATATACATTTAGGCAATACTTTTAGGTTTTCAAATCACTTCACATTTTATTCTATCTTTGTACGTGAGCCACTAGCAGACTACCTTGTTTCTCCATTAGATTCTGAGCTCTTGAGGGCAGGGTCTGTCTTTTGCTTCTTTTGTACCTGGCACATAATAAGTACTTAATAAATATTTTTTATTGATAGTAGGTGCTTAATAAATATTTGGTGAATTGATTTCTATATCTCATTAAGTCTCAATGACAATTCTCTGAGATAGGTACCACAGGTATGACTGTGCCCATTTATAGATAAGAAAGCCAAAGCTCAAAAGGTTAAACTTTGTCACACAGCTGGTAAATGTTGGAGGTAAGATTTAGACCTAGGACTTCTTGATCCCAAGTCCAGTATTTTATTCACTATAATACCCCTTCCTCTCTAAAGCATCCCTGACAAAGGGCCATCCAGTCTTGACTTGAAGAATTTCAGTGAACTGTACACTTCAAGTGATGAAGTTAAAGAAAAGAATCACAGTCATGATCCAAAGGATGACTTGTCTCCATTTCAGATCTCATACGGAAAAGTTTAACATCTTGATTACTTACATGAAGAAGTCATAGAAAGAACCCTACGAACTTTTCCCTTCACTTGTCCAATAGTCAGGACGTGTAACAACAACTCTCCATCTGTCTTTCCTGACCACAAAAGCAGAATAAAGTTCAATATCTTTAATCATGCCTGGGGCTGCTGAGTCAGCTCACTGTGACAACCATCATCTCTCAGGCTACTGGCAATTTGGGGATTCAGACCAGGAGTTTGAAAATTGTTGTAAAAGCATGTGTTCTATAAGCTTAGGATGATTGAAGAGAAAAGAAAGTCCAAAAGGTGACTGGAACAGAAACATTAGAAAACCACTAATTTTGTCCAATGCCATTTCTTAGCATTACTTCCCAAAACTTCATCCTTAGCATAGTGTATTCTATAATACCTTTGATCACCTGTCCCTGAATCTCTGAATGCCAGAAAAAAAGGAATTCTTTCCATTTTACTGTGATTTGAGTCATTTCTCCTTCTTTATTCCTATCCAGGCTGCACTCCTGACCCTCTTGGACTTTCACCGTCATGCTCCCAAGCTAGGTACTTTCATTTCCCAAACTCTCTCACCTTTTTTTCTTCTTTTCATGTGTTGTATTCCACACCCCTAGCCCCCACTGCCCTGTTACCCATTAAAATACAGGATGAAGTTAATAACATCACTTTATGATCACCTATTAGGCACACAGGTAGCACAATGGATAGAATGCTGGGCCTGGAGTCAGGAAGAACTGAATTCAAATCTGATCTCAGACACCTACTAGCTGGGTGACCCTGGTCAAGTCACTTAACTCTGTCCCTGTTTCTTCATATATAAAATAAGCTGGAGAAGGAAATGGCAAACCCTTCCAATGTCTCTGCCAAGAAAACCTCAAATAGGGTCCTAAAGAGTCAGACATCAGTGAAATGACTGAACAACAACTAGGCACACAGAAGTGTGCTAACTCCCAAGGAGGTACACGAGAATTGTAAGTCAGGCCAGCCATTCTTGAGAACAATATAGAATTAGGGCTATAAAATTGTGTACCTTTGACTAGTCCACATTGCCACATCTATTCTGAAAGAAATCAAAGAAAAATGAAAAGGATTTATTGTGCAAAAAATATTTATAGAAACTCTTTTTGTAGTGTCAAAGAATTGGAAATTGAAGGGGTTCTCATAAATTGGGGAATGTTTAAACAAGGTGTGGCATATGATTATGATGGAATACTGTTGTACTATAAGAAATGATGAGGGAGATCTTTTCAGAAAAATCTGGGGAGACCTATATTAGTCTATGCAAAATGAAGTGAACAGAACTAGGAAAAGATTGTACACAGCAATACCAATATGGTAACCATGATCAACTGGGAAATGAAAATGATCAGCTACTCTGATCAAGACAATAATCCAAGACAATTCCAAAGGACTCATGATGAAAAATGCTATCCACCTCCAGAGAGATAACTGATGAACTTTGAGCACAAATTAAATATAATTGTTTTCACTTTATTTTATATTTTTTCTTTTTAATAGTATTTTATTTTTTCCCAATTACATATTAAGAAAAATTTTAGCAGTCATTTTTTACAAGATTTTTGCATTCAAAATTCTTCTCCCTTCCTCCCTCCCCTCCCCTCTTCTGAAAATGGTAGGCAATTTGATATAGTTTATAGATGCATTATCATGTAAAACTTATTTCCATAGTAGTCACAGCTGTGGAAGAAGAAACATATTAAAAGAAAAAACCCACAAGGAAGAATAAGTGAAAAAATATGTTTTGATTTGTATTCAGAGTCCATCAGTTCTTTCTCTGGATGTGGATAGCATTTTCTATCATGGGTCCTTTGTGCTTGTCTTGGATCATTGTGTTGCTGAGAAGAACTGAATCATTCATTGCTGATCATTACACAATGTTGCTGATACAATGTGCAATGTTTTCCTGGTTCTGTTTATTTCACTTTGCATCAATTTGTAAATGTCTTTCCAGGTTTTTCTGAAATCTAACTGTTCACCATTTCTTATTGTACAATAAAAATCTACTACATTCATATACCACAACTTGTTCAGCCATTCCCCAATTGATGAACATACCCTCAATTTCCAATTTTTCACTTTTTTCTTGCTTTTGGTAATATGGATGATACGTTTTGCATGATTTTACATGTGAAATTGAAGTATTGCTTGCCTTCTCAATAGGTGAAGAAGGGGCTGGAAGGAGGGAGAGAATTTGGAAGTCAATTTTTTTTAAAAAAAATTAATGTTAAAAATAAATTACAAAATTTCTAAAATTAAAAATAATTATAAATTTGCAGCATTCCAGGAACTTGTCTTCTAACTGAGGAGAAAGGACATGCCCATATGAAACAACTAAGTCACAATACAAGCTAATGTATACACGATAAGTGTCACCTGTGAATAGTTTGATAGTAAGAAGACAAAAGTCAGAGAGCTCCAGGGGATGGAGTGCTTAGGGAAGGCTTCATAGGAAGACTAATTCCTTCCAATGGAGAAATGTTTGTGGGCGAGAGGAATTAGGAATAAATAAGGTTTGAACCGAACTTTGAATGATGAGTAGGTATTGAATAGGTACAGAGGACAGAGCAGAGCATTCCAGTGAAGGTAACAGTATAGACAAAGGTCCATATCTGATAATGACCATGGCATATGGAGGAAGCAAGATCAGAGAAGATTTGTGGAATCTTAAATGCCAGGCAGATGAATTTGGAATTGACATAAAAGGCATTGTAGGTTTTCGAGTCACACCAGAAGGAGAGGGATGGAGTGTTGGTCTAAGGCTGTTGAATCTTGCAGATGTTTCAAAGATAGGTTGAAAGAGCCTGAATGTGAGCAGGCAGCTAGAAGACTGTCACATTAATCCAGAAGTGAGACAATGACAGTCTGACTTGGGCAGGACATTAATGGGATTGGAGAGGAAAACGTGAAAAGAAAAGAGGAGAAAGTAATTAGCATTTGGTGACTGAATTGATACAGGACATACAAGGTGAAGTAAGAGTTAAGATATATTCCTAGAACTGCCCATGATTACCATCTCTCTTGTCAAGGACTGGTACTTCTATTGTCTGAGTAGTGATGACAGATTTTTTTTTCTTACTGCCTATATTTCCTCTGGAAGCAAATGAGAAAAGGAAATGGCTAGGTCATGGATATTCCCAGAGTGCTAATTCTAGATCCTGTTTGGACTTGAAAAAAAAAACACAGGACAAGAAGAAAAGTTAGGGTCAATCAAACTCACTCATGCCAATGTATTGCTATACTCAGGTTCCTTAGCCTGTAATAAAGAGATGAAACTTGGGATGGAATGCCTTACAGATAGTTGGAGAGAGACTAGACCTGTGATTTTATTTTTATACGGAACTCCGAGATGAGAGTTGGTACAGGTTGGCACCTTCTCTGTAACTCTGAGCACTACAAAGCTGCCCCAAATACTGAGTAGTTAAATGACTTAGTAAAGGTTTGACAGCCAGTATGTATCAGAGGCATGAACCTAGGCCTTCATGGTCCAAGGCCAACTGGTTAGTCATTATTACAAGCTGTCTTTCTGACATTCTATAGGGACTTAACAAGTGTTTGCTAAATTGTTGAGCTAACTGTCATATCAGTAAGGGAAATATTTAGGGATCAGGGGAAGGTTCCCCTCAAATAACCCCACATGGAGAACTCCCTGATTTCCCATGTACATAAAACCAGCTCTGGCCTGGGGCTTGGATAATCTACACACTGAATAATCAGCCCCTGGAGAATACAGAACAGGTTGTGGGTGTGTGGATGGGGGCAGGGGATGGGAATTCTCATGGGGCCTATGGAGTCAGTAGGTGAGTTCTGAATCTGTGTTGATGACAATTGGCTTCTGATGGGAAAAGCTCATCATGACTCTTATATAGCCCATTCAGCTATTAATGACCTAGATATTTCTAGGGGAGAAATGCTAATTCTTACCTACCTCACAGAGGTGCCAGGAGGATCAATTAACAAATGTTTTGTGTGAGGCAGATTGAAGATGAAAATTGAAAACAAAAAGTGCTATCCTTGATGGTGATGATGATTGCCATCATCACTATCTTCATTATTCCTGCCTTTGTTATTCCATCAACTCCGCTGGCGTTGTAAATCATGCCAGAATGCTGGGGGGGGGGGAGGGGAGATGACTGCAGACAACGGAATTGGAAAGAGCAGTGGGGATGAGGCTGAGGGCACACGTGGAAAAGCTGACTCCTGCTTCATGACCTGATGATCTCTTGCCCTTACATCCTCCTAATACTTACGTTTATCTTATGTTTGAGATCGACTGCCAAGGAGGAGTGTGAGGTACTTAAAGTCATCCTTCTGTCCTCCAAAACAACCCCAAAATCAGCATGAGACTAGGCACACGATAGCTGCTCAATTGGTGTTGTCTGAGTTGGATTGGACCGGATGAGACTGAACTGAATTATCTCCCATTGGCCTTGCAAGGGTAATGATGCTTCCTCCATCTTGGCTTGAAAAGTCCGCTAGGTGAGTCACTAAGGGTTAGACCACCAAGGTATGGCCCCTGTTAATTCATATATACATATAAATAGGCATATTGTCTGCATATAAAATATATATAATAAATGTTGTTTGTTCTTTGTTTTTTAATAGGACCAGTGACATCATGGGGTGATCTTGGCTTGCCTGTGAATTGGTTTGAAGTGAGGCAGAATTTCACAAAATTGTCAGCCTCTCTCTCTCTTCCAGGGTCATCAAAGTCCAGTGACAAGATTTAAATCAGGTGACTGGTGATGGCCTGGGATGCAGAAGGGTATCTTCAATGTCTGACCAAGCTCTAAGGACTCCACAACGTCTGCTTTAGTCACTTTCATGGCTTTTGAAACAAACTGTTCTCATTCACCCATTCTATCTGGGGAAGTCTCCACAGGCTTGGGGTAACTTTCCCCGACTCACAGATGAGTTTGAGGCCTGCTGGTTACCTTCAACTTGATTTAGCCCATCTATTGAGATGGTTTTACCAGTGTGTGGCCACCGAGAATTTGATAGCTTCTTGGAGCCACAGGTAAGAGTTGGGTGATAGGTGGGAGCTGAGCAGCCATGAAAAGGGCTCTGCAAGCCCTCATGCCAGAGGCGCTCATCCTCACTGAACACCCAATACACATATACATACATATACATATATACATACATACACATTATTTATATACTATTATATAAATATATATACATGTGTATATGATATGAACACACATATATTTACACTTCTGTATGTACTCATACACACACACATACTTCCAAAAGGCTTAGTGCAGTTTTAACCTTTAATAGCCCAAAACATGTTAGCACTAAGCTACGAAAGTTTAAAGTATGCTAAGGCTTTTGGGACACCCTGTATACATGTGTGCGTTAGGTAATACATGTGTATATAGAATACATGATGTATACACACATACACACGATGCCTATGTATATGTATGTATATACCTATACCTATACATACATATATATGTGTGTGTGAATATATATATATGACATATTCTTTATATACATGTATTACCTAAGAAGTGTTTTGACCACTCTCATTAGGACATTAGCCCAGATTTGTCTCTCAGATTAGTTGATTGTCACTTTGGAAGAGAAGAAGAGATCATAGGATCATAAAGTTTATAGTCAGAAGGAAACATTGAGGTCATTCAGTCCAACCAACTCATTTTAAAGAAGTATAAAATAAGGACTGAAGAAGAGACAGATCTTGTGAGACTGGGAGCTCCCTGAGGGCAGGGATGGTGGCTTTTGCTTTTCTTTGCATGCCTCCTGCTTAGCACAGTATCTGGCAACATGCACCCAATAAATGCTTGTTGACTGACAGACTGACTGACATAAGTAATAAGGAGAAGAGTTGGGATGAAAACCCCAGTCTTTAGACTGTAAATCAAAAGCTCTTCATGATGCTAGGATTCTTGCCTCACTTCAAGTGAGCATGAGAACAGTGACAACTCCCAGGTAACCAGGGTGGCAGGTCATGTCTGCATGTCTATGTGATACCCAGGATGAGTACCAGGACAAGGAAAAGTCAGGAAATGATATAGAAATATTAACACAGGGCACCAATGGGAGGGAAGATCCTCACAGTACGCTTTGGCTACTTCACTACTACTGCTGGTCCTGATAACACCATAGTCATTAACGTTAGAGCAGAATAAGTCCTTGGGGACCATCTAATCCAATGATTGCCAATGTTTCATTCCTGGAAACCCCCTTCAACAACTACAAAATGTCTGTTGTGAACCTCCAGGATAATTTAATATTCTTCTAATATTCTTTACAATCTTTTATTGCTTGAGGCACCATTAAGGAATTTTTAGTGTGAACCCCTTGTACCCCATCACTTTGAATTCCCAAAGGACTCTTGAACCACTGAATGGGAATCACTGAGTTCTAATCCATCACCTTCAGTTGACTAATGAAAAAACTGGGGTCCAGAAAAGGGAGAGAATTTGCCCGAGGTCATGTTTTCCAGCTAGTGGCAGAACCAAGAGTTCTTCATCTGCTGCCTTGTACCTATTCACTCCACATCCTTCCCTGTTCCCCTGCCAAGCTCAGAGTGTCCTCTCTTCCCTTTGAGTTTCTAAAACACTTTTTGTCTCTACTTTCATTTGTCCTTAAACAGAGACTGACTTATAATGCTAGATGACATTTCCTATGCGTAAAGTCCTCTTGCTACAAACAGACTATAATCTCCTTCAGGACAAGGTCTAGATGGTACTTCTACTACTACTATTACTACTAACTACTATTACTACTACTACTACTACTACTGTTGCTGTTACTGCTGCTAATACTACTACCACTACTACTACTGCTACTACTACTACTACTACTACTACCACTACTACTACTACCACCACTACTACTACCACCACTACTACTGCTGCTGCTGCTGCTGCTACAACTACTGCTACCACTACTACTACTACCACTACTACTACCACCACTACTACTACTACTACTGCTGCTGCTGCTGCTGCTACTGCTGCTACCACTACTGCTACCACTACTACTACTACTACCACTACTGCTACCACTACTACTACTACTACTACCACTACTACTACTGCTACCACTACTACTACTACTACCACTACTACTACTACTACTACTACTACTACTACTACTACTACTACTATTGCTGCTGCTACTACTACTACTACCGCTACTACCTAATAATAATAATATTAACAACAACAAAATTATTATTAATAATTATATTAACGACAACAAAAATAACTAACATTTACACAGCACATTACATATATTATCTCATTTAATCATCACAACAATCTTTATAGGTAGTTGAACTTTGTTTTGTTGAGTTGTTTTTTTCAGCCTTGTCCAACTCTTCATTACCCCATCTGGAGTTTTCTTGGCAGAGATACTGATGGGGGTTGCCATTTCTTTCTCCAACTTGTTTTCCAGATGGGGAAACTGAGGAATACAGGGTTAAGTGATCCAAGTGGCCCAAGGTCACCCATCTAGGAAGTGTCTGAGGCCAGATTTGAATTCACAAAGATGAGTCTTCCTCAATCCAGGCCCAGCTCTCTATCCACTGAGCCCCCTAGATGCCCTACTGTTGAACTTTACAGATTGAGGAAACTGAGGTAGACAGTAGTTGAGTGACTTGACCAGAGTCATGTAGATAATAAATGTCTGAGATAGGATTTGAACTCAGGTCTTCTTGGCTCCTGTTGATTGGTTGATGCTGAAGGAGACAATGATGGAGACAAAAATTATGGGTGAAGAAAACCAAGTAATACAACATTACATTTGTATAGTGCTCTATACATTTCAGCCTTCGTTGAAGTTCTCCTTCAATGCCTCACTGTGGCACAGAAGGGGCCTGGGTTTTCACAGGCTGCACATACTCTTGGAGTATAAGATCTAGCAGGTCCACCCTAGAGGCCTTGCATGTGGCTGGGCCTGACCTTCAAACTTTTACCATCAAACCTTGATGTAGAGAGCCTCATAACCAGAAGATTAGGCACAGAGTAAGGAGCTTTGGGGGCCGTAGAAACTCAGTAAAATGTTCTTCCTAAGGCATGGAGAGAGTAGCAATTAACACCGGTCAAGGGACTGTTATCATTGACCAAATCACTGCTCCTTAGAGGATGAAAATATACATATCTCAAAGCTTTTGCATTTCTAGACTGATACATGTTTTACCCTGAAATATTCCTCTGATGACATTCTTTACTCCCTTTTTTCTTGGGCATTCCCCAGCTGAAATAGCCTGCCCTCAGCTAACCTCTGCCATCACTCTGTCTGCCACTCTCTGGGTGATGCTCATTTTTAAATTTTTCTGAAGCTATTGTGTTACACTTACATTCGTATAGCAGTTCAACTAGAACATTGGCAGGATAAAGAAGGGGTCTTTGTTCATGGGAGAAGTTTGGGGTCTTTAAAGGAGTTCTTTGATTTCCCAAAGGCAATCTTGCCCATTCTCCCTCTCCTGTTAAATTTGGGGGAATTTAACATTTGTCCAAAATATAGACATAAAGAGAGATTATATAGATACAGAAACAGTGAGATAGAGACATAGATCGAGACGTACAGATACATACAGAGATACAGAGATGATATAGATGTATACATATAAATATGTATATATGAGCAAACATATACATAGAAAATATATGTATACACAAACATATGTATATATGTGTGTGAATATGTGTATATTTGTAAGTGAATGTGTGTTTGTATAAAGAAACATACACAGATGGGCAAGGTCTGTAAATTATCTGTCTACCTGCAAATCCTATTCTGGACCATAGGTGTCCTTATCTGTTTGGGGGCTGGTTTGGTTTTTTTCTGTGTTGGTTATAAGGCAAAAATGATAAGTAATGGATAAATAGTAAGTGATGGATGGTCCATGTGCTCCTTTGGTATGCTTGTGATGTCAAGAGAAATTGAGGAAGCTCCAAGCATGTTGGGAGGACCCCCTGTGGCAATATGAAGGAAGGGCATGGACAACAGTTATATAAGTTGGTCAGGCACAGACAAGCTGTGATACGTATCATGGGAGAAAATGTCCGTGTTAATCAAATGATAGATACATTCAAGTATTTGAGTAACAAGTACATTTTTAATGGACCAATGATTTTATCCATGGAGGGAGTTTCCAGTAAGAAATTTCTTCTAATAGTATAGATCTGCATTTTCTTTATAACTTAGAAAGTTGTGTGAAGCACATAGAAGTACTCAGAATCACAGAGACAATATGTGTCTTGGAAGGACTTGAACCACTGGGGTTTTTTATTCTAAGTGCAGAAACTATTTAAGTTGCCACCACCACCACCACCAC
>CM053594.1:282703617-282721763 GCA_028646575.1 Pseudocheirus occidentalis | reverse complement strand
GGTCAAAGGAGCTAGGATTAAAACCAAGAATCACCTATCCAACAAAACTGAGTATAATGTTTCAGGGGAAAATATGGTCATTCAATGAAATAGAGAATTTTCAACATTCTTGATGAAAAAACCAGAGTTGAGTACAAAATTTGATATTCAAATATAAGAAGCAAGAGAAGCATGAGAAGATAAACAGGAAAAAGAAATCATAAGGAACTTATCAAAGTTGAACTATTTACAAAATGATAATTGTAACTTATGAAACTTTTCTCAGTATGAGGATTGTTGAAGGGAATATAAATATGTATATATATGTATACATACATATATGTCTATATAGAAGGGTATATGTGTGTATGAATACATATGTGAGTGTGTATATATGTGTACAGGTATACATAGACAGAAGGCACAGGATCAATTGAATAGGAAGGGATGATATTTTAAAAATAAAGTTAAGAGGTGAGAGGAATATAATGAAAGGAGAAAGGGATAGACAAATAGGGCAAATTATCTCATATGAAAGAGGCAAGGGAAAACTGTTACAATGGAGGGGAAGAAAAGGAAAGCAAAAGGGAATGGGTCAACCTTATTCTCATTGAATTTGGCTTAAGGAGAGTACTAACCTACACACTAAATTGGATATCTTACCCTAATGCTGCAACCCTTTAATATAGTTCCTTGTATTGTGGTGACCCCCCAACCATAAAATTATTTTCATTGTTACTTCATAACTGTAATTTTGCTACTGTTATGAATCGTAATGTAAATATCTGATATGCAGGATGTATTTTCATTGTTACAAATTGAACATAACCCATAGGTTGAGAACCACTGCTTACAGGAAAGTTAAGGGGAAGAGGATAAAAGGGGGGAATGATAGAAGGTAGGGCAGAATGGGAGGAAGGGTAGTTAGAAGCACACACTTTTGAAAAGGGACTGGGTCAAAGTAGAAAATAGAACAAGTGGGGGGGGTGGGATAGGATGGAGGGTAATATAGTCAATCTTTCACAATATATCCATTATGGAAATGTTTTGCATAACTGCACATGTACAACCTATATTGAACTGCTTATCTTCCCAGTAAGGGCGGGTGACAAGGGAAGAAGGGAAAGAATCTGGAATTCAAAGTTTTAAAATAAAATATATTTTTAAAAATTATTCTTCTTATTATTATTTTACATGCAACTGGGAAATAAGATATAAAGGCACTGGGGCATGGAGAGCCATCTTGCCCTACTGGAAAGTCGAAACTGGGATGGGGAGGACATCAGAGAGAGCAGGTTGGGGGTGAGGGTATTTAGTGGGATCACTGTTTTGGGGTGGTGATAGTGGAAAGACAGAGAGAACATTTGTAACTCAAAATCTTGTGGGAATGAATGCTGTAAAGTAAAAATAAACATAAAATTTAATTTAAAAAAAGATTTGCAAAGTGCTTTACAAATATTATCTCAGTTGTTCTTTAGAGAAACCCAGGTTGATAAGTGCTATTATTACAGAATAGGAAACTGAAGAAGAAAGATTAAGTGACTTGTCACTCAGAATGACACAACTACTAAGTGTCTAAAGCAAGATTTGAGCTCATGTTTTCCTGACTCCAGGTCTGGCACTCTACCCATGGTACTACCTTTTGGCAGAGAGGGTGGGATCTATCCCTTGGAGAGTGTTCCATCAGCCAAGTAGTGTTGTACAGATCTCAAGCTCATAGTGGGAATGTTATTAGACTGAAACTTAAAAAGAAATCAAAATGTCAAACATCTAAGAATTGTAGGGAAAATTAAAAAATAAGCTTACTTTAGACTCCAGGCCCTCCAAATTTCCTGAGGCTGACTGTCAATGATGACATTGTCACCATGCCTCTCTTTGTTAGTTCTTACTAGGTTTCTTAGAAATAAATTCATGTTTGAATCTCTGAAGCATTTATTAGAACCTGTTTCTCTGCCTGTCTGACTGCCTATTTCATGTACTGTTATCATTCGCATATAGTTGGAAGGCTACCCTAACCATACAAAGAGGATGAACCATAGTCATGCAGTAAAAGTAGGGAGGGCTATGGTAGACCCAATCCAGCATTCTAAATTCCCTTAAGCATTGGATTCCATTCTCTGTTGTGCAGTGATAGAAGAGATATTGAAATTCAGTCATCATCGGCTTTTGTGTTTGAGGATGGAGGAGCCTAGGTTGTGATGAGGCTCTGGGCCTGTATTCCTGGAGTCCTAGTATAAGAATTATCACTAGGCCAGGCTGCCCAGTCTCACCAGTTCCTCCTGACCGAGCCAAATTCCTTTCAAGGTCATTCCCATTCATACACATATCATCCAGCTGCTCTTGGATTTAACTAGATTTTCGACTATATTCATAAGACATTTCCTGTGATGATCCTGGCTTGTTTTCATTTGAGTTTTCTTTCAGAAGTGATCAATGACTTCTTTCTCTTTTGGCTTTACCGTCTGTTACAAAGAGATCTAGGTAATTTTTGTTTATGATTTCTTGAAATAGAGTGTTCAGTCTTTTTTTTTTTTGAGGGAGAAGGACTGACTTTCAAGTTGCCCAATGATTCTTAGAGATCTTTCCATAATATGTTCTGTTTGGTTGCACGTGCATAACCTGTATCAGATTGCTTACAGTCTCAGGGATCAAGAATGGAAGGAAAGAGGAGAGAGAGAATTAAAAAAACCAAATGCTAAAAATTGTTTTCACATATAATTGGGGAAAATATTATTAAAAAAGGAAGATTTTCCCACGTTCTGCATTCTAGGTCAGTTATTTTTCACAATACATTCTTCGCATTTTCTCTAGCTTATTTAATCTCTTGATATTGTTTCAAATTTCTCATGCTTCATGGACTTATCACTTTCTGTTGGACGCATTCTGATTTTCACAGAGTCCAATTCTTGGGTAAGGTTTACCACCCTTGGTTCTCAGTTATCAATCCTCCCAACTGCTCTTTTCTCCCCAGCTGCCATTTAATTTATCATTTCATTTTATGCCACTTGCTCCAGTTTTTCCAAGGTGTTTTTAATTTGAGTTGCTACTTGAGTTTGTGGAGTTATATTTCTCTCCTGGGTCTTCTTCTTGGGCTTCTCTCATCATTTCTTCACCGTATTCTGTGTTTTCTTCTTTTTGCACCTACCTCTGGCTGAAGTGTTTGGTTTGGAGGCTTTGTGCTTGGGTAAGATTCTGCTCTGTTAAATTATCTGCTTCTAGATATAGTGGCTAAGACTAGGTCCCATCCTTTAAAGTAGTTGCTGGTGTTGGCTCAGTTTCCTGATAGCTGTGTTTAGGTTCTGATCTTGGTTCCTTGTCTTTCTCCTTTTCTTTACCCAGTCCCAAACCTAAAGTTTGCTCCATGAGCCTGACAGTCCCCCAACTAGATATCTATAAATCCTGCATTGGACTGCTTAGGGCACTAGGAGTGCTGCTCTGGCTCTATCTCTTTCTATGGGTCTGAGCTTTTCCTTTTACCCTTTTGCATTCTAGCTACTGTGGTTCTTCTAAGCACAGAACTTCTGCAGGATTTTGTCCATCTTTTTGTACAATCCTGGGCTGGATGGAGGTGCATGTAACTATTTGTCTTTGGTTTTCTTGTTCCATTTTTAAGTTTTACTATGATGTTTGTAGACATCAAAAACTTTCATACCCTTTATAACCTACCCTCTCCTATCTTTCCTTCGACTTACTCCCCAACACGTATTCTTCCATCCACTGACACTGGCTTCCTGGCGGTTCTATGAACAAGGCACTCCATCTTTCAACTTCAGGCATTTTCTCTGGCTATCCACCATGCCTGGAATACTTTTCTTCCCCTAGTCTAGCTACTGACCTCCCTAGTTTCCTTTAAATCACAATTAAAATCTTATCTTCTACAGGAAGCCTTCCGCACCCCGTCAACCCCAGTACTTCCCCGATTTTTAATTATTTTCTATTTATCTTGTATTTAGCTTCCGTTATATATACTTGTTTGCATGTTATCTCCTCTATCAGACTGTAAACTCCTTGAAGGCAAAAATTGTCCTTCACTTCTTTTTGTATACCCAGTGCTTTTGCTTGGCACAATTCTTGGCTCATAGGAGGTATTTGGTAAATGTTTATTGATTGATTAAATTTGAGCTCCTCTAGGTCCCACCACACACCACCATCTTCCCATAATTATTCTTGAGATAATTTCCGCATAGAGGTCTTGTTTCTGTCATCCTATGTGTACATTGGCTAGTCATCACTTGACCATGTCTATATTCAGACTCTGGTGACAGGATTGGTGCTAGGAGGGAAGGACCTGCCAGATATAGTGACAGGAGTGTGGGGAGCCTGGCAATGCTAACAAGGTCTGGTTCACTCCAAACCTCCTAGAGTCATTATTTCAGGTCTTAAGGTCAATGATATTCCAAAGAGGAGATCAGACCCTAAGTTTAGAGACAAGGATTGTCTTTGCATTTGGTTCGGTATTTCTAGTGCCTAGCCTGGTGCCTGGCACATAGTAGGTGCTTGATGTATGTTTGCTGATGGAATATTTGATGGCTGAAGAGATGAAGTTACTTTCTTTTAATGTGAAACTATTCTTTTAAGTAGGGGTTGAGAATTTTTTTCCTTGTTACTCCATCCCATTTTACCAACCTCCTTAGGTATTAATTAATTAAGGTATCCCTAGCATTTCTCACTTACTATGGTCCTGCCCACCCTGCAGTTTGCTTAGGGCAGGGAGCAGAACCCATTCCATTTCCACAGTATAGGGCCTCTTTTACCTTATCATAGCACTCTGAAACTTTGGCCACCATCTGCCCTAGACCATCCCCATTGGAGGCAACATTTTCTTTCCTGGTTTTTCTGAAGTCCCTCTGATAGCACAATAGTATTCCATTGCATTCATATACTACAACTTGCTCAGCCATTCCCCACCTGATGGGTGTCCCCTCAATTTCCAATTCTTTGCCACCACAAAAAGAACCTCTAAATATTTTTGTACGTGTGGGTCCTTTTTTCCTTTTTGATGATCTATTTGGGATACAGCCTTAGAAGCAGTATTTCTGGGTCAAAGGGTATGCACAGTTTTATAGCCCTTTAGGCATAGGGCAACACTTTCTTGATCTCATGTATTTATAAGAGATAGGTAAGCAAATGCTGCTGGCCATTACTAGACTTTGGGTGGGATTTTTGACCCAGAATCTGGGATGCTAGAAGAACACCACACTCAGGTTCACTTGTATGTTCAAAATCTTCTATCAAACTGTCAAATGTATTAAGTATCAAAATATCACCTTTAAATCATCAAAGTAATTATTAAGGACTCAGAAAGGCATGCACATATGTATTTATCTGGTTGTCTTGCTATTTCCATATAATAGATAGTGCTCTTTTTTCTGCCTCATACTCAGGTGATTTCCAGTATTCAGATTGTAACCTAGGCCATTTTTCTAAGTGGTATACTATTTTGTGGCTTTCCTACCAAAACATGTAATTTCTGCCATCCCTGGCTTACTTGAGAAATGAATCCCTGGGATAGTGGTCATGACTGACTAGAACGTAATATGTTAGCCCTCTTGTGGGCTTTTGTATTTTAAACAGGACCTTTCATGTTTACCCTAAAAAAGAAACATAGGGGATGGCAGATTGGGGGAGGGGGTGGTCAGAAGCAAATACTTTTGAAAAGGGATAGGGTCAAAGGAGAAAATCGAATATCTGGGGGGCAGGATAGGATGGAGAGAAATATAGTCTTTCATAACATGACTATTATGGAAGTGTTTTGCATAGCTACACATGTATAACCTGTATTGAATTGCTTGTCTTCTCAATGGGGGTGGGTGCGGAGGGAAGAAGGGAGATAATTTGGAATTCAAAGTTTTAAAAACAAATGTTAAAAAAAATTATTTTTACATGCAACCAGGAAATAAGATATACAGACAATGGGGTATAGAAATCCATCTTGCCCTACAAGAAAGGAAGGGGAAAGGGGATATGAGTGGGTGGTGGGGGTGATAGAAGGGAGGGCAGACTGGAGGAAGGGGTAATCAGTATGCATGCCATCTTGGGGAGGGAGTAGGGGAGAGATGGGGAGAAAGTTTGGAACTCAAAATCTTGTGGAAATGAACGTTGAAAACTGAAAATAAATAAATGAATTTTCAAAAAATAAAAAAAAAGACTTACATGAACTGATACAAAGTGAAATGAGTAGAATACTGTAACAGCAATATTATACAATGATCAATTGTGAATGACTTAGCTATTCTCAGCAACACAATGATCCAAGATAACTCCAAAGAACTCATGATGAAAAATGCCATTTGAATACAGATTGAAGCATACTTAAAAAAAAAAGTTCTCTAATGGGGGAATTTCAGGATTGCTAGCAGGCCAGGAGGGGAGATATTTTTGGATATGGAGGCTTTTAGATGCTCCTTTGAAATCCAACCATTTAGGTGATTAGGACAACTAGTATATCTTGACATGATGTTACCTAACATTCTACATGAGTAGAAAGCATTTTGATTGAGTCTATCATCTATCTGCATTGAGTCAGGCTCTGGGAAGGTTAAAAAAATGAATTTTGTCTTTATCCTCCTTCTCCCTTGACCTTGGGGCCATCTACTTCAAATACCAAAGACTCTGGAACCCAGGTCATGAATTGAGTTCTAAAGCATAATCTGTAGATTCTTGGGGGTCATTGAGTTATCCCTGTTCCAATTATTTTGCAGTCTTTCTGGATTTCAATGATCCCATCAGTTGAATGGTATCAAGACAGCTGAGGATCCTGGGAGAGGTTTCAGAAATCCATTTTTTAAAGAAAAAGGAGCTGGTTATGATGGGAATGGAAATAAGGGAGGCAGACCAGGGATCAAGTCCAGAAAGACTGGCTAAGGCAGAGAGGAGGAGAAAGGTACCAAACATCCAGGCATGCAGGCAGAGCGCAATGTGTAAGAAGTCAAAATCAGCAAGAATGGGGCCATCATGTTTTCTCTCTTTGTGTTTCACCATTCCCTTCAGTGGGAGCCATTGAATCCAGCTCTGTAGGCTTACGCCTGCCCCAGCCTCTAGGGACAGTCTGGTCCCCAGTAGGTACAACATTTTGACAGCTCAGCATCAATGCTACCAAGCCCACTCCCACATTGTTCCCATGGTTCAGTATTTTGGTTCTCTGATACAGCTCTTCTTCTGGGACCGAAAAAGTAAGTACTGCTGATTCGTGTCTTTCTGAGGAAGTTTGACCCTGAATCCTGATTTCCCTGGCTGAGTCTCTGCTACATGATGCCTTCCCTGACTGCCCTTCTCAGGTCTGCCTGGAGTTTTGCCTATTGCCCGCTGCCAGACTCCCCTGATGATGCCCTCTGACAACCTGCCAAGACATATACCTGTTGCTGACCATTGGACTTCTCTGCTGTTAACTGTCCTCTTGTCTGGATTTCTTCACATTATCTGCCTATGAGATCTACTCTGACAGCTTGCCTCATCCTAGTATATTTGTTTTATCAGACAGTTACTGCTGCTCCCTGGACTTCTGGGCCCAGTTTGTCCTGTCCTGCTGTTAACTGAGTTCAAATACAGACAGGTACAAGGTAGTGGAGTTGAACTCTGATCCCAGGGCGGAGGGAACTTGCTTTTTTCTCTGCTCTTTTTTTTTGGGGGGGGGTGAGCAATTCTGATCTTAGATCAGGGCTTTTTGACCTTTTTGGTGACACAGGTCCCTCTGACAGTCTGGCAAAGTCTAGGAATCCTTTCTCAGAATCATATTTTAAATAGTTGAAGGAAATGCAACATTTCAAGTAGACGTTAGTGAAAATAAGGATGTAAAATTTTTCCTGTCCAAGATCAAGGCCCCATTGAAATGTATTTAAGAACTCCTGTCTTACAGGCATTGACCATGCCCAGAAGAAGTTGGAGACCCCTGCCTGAGAAAAGGAAGGAGAACCCTGGGTTTGCCTCCTATTACAGTAGAGACTATCCCAGGGTATAAGACATATGCCAGGATGATGAAGGCAATGGAGATTATGCTCTGAGGACTGGTTGAAGGAATTTGGGATTGTATAACATCGAGAAGGCGAAGTTTGATGTCTGACTTCAGTTATTTCAAGAATAACTTCAGAATAAGAATATCTTTTGGAAGAATGATTAGATTTGTCTGGCTTTGCAACAAGACAAGGCAGAACTTGATGCAATGTCTGGGAGATAGAAAGAGACAGAGTTAAGCTTGCAACAAAGATGAAATTCTTAACAACCACAGAGATGTGGCTTTGGAATGGGCTGCCTTGAGAGACAGTGCATTCTTTCTCATGACAGACCTTCAAATGGAGCCTTAGTAATCATCTGCCCTTCTTGGTAACATTGTAGAGGGTGTCCTTCTTTTGGTTTGGGCTGGACCAGATGACCTCTGAGATCCCTCCTAACTAGGACATTCCCTGAAAGGAATCTTTGCTCTGAAGGTGCTGCTACCTCTGGGATATGAGATTTTCTTGTTTTGCTTTCCAAATCTGAGCCTAAACATCTAAGGAATCTTCCCCAACTCTACAAGGATAAACCAAATCCAGCGTTGTTTTGGCAGGCCACCTCTCTGGTGTTCACTTTATCTAGGTGAACCTTCTAAATCTTTATTATCCTGTATTAGATTTGGCTTGAAGTGGTAGGAGATAGTTAAGGCATTTGACTTACTCTCAGGGCTAAGGATAAATAAAATCCAAATTTTTTGTTAACATTGGCATTGAGGAAGTAATTTTCCCTTCTCAGGGTCTTCATCTCCTTCTCAGCCAAATGAGGAGGTTGAACTAGATGAACCTTTAAGGTCCTGTCAAACTTTCAATATATGAGCCTCTGACTCCTCTGGGTCTCAGGTCCTTTCTTTGTCAAACAAAAGGGACTGGATGGTCTCTGAGGTCTCTTCCAGACCTACAGTTAGTTCTATGATGTGCTTCTTATTATACATTCAACTTGGTCTCAGCCCTACTCCTTCTCCCCTCCTCCTCCCACCCCATAGAAAATGTACCAGCCTGAGTCCGGGAGAATGTAAAAGCAGCACAGGAGGAAAGTGGTAGATAAATTTAACAAGCATTAAAGTAATATATAATTTAAATATGTATAAAATTATTCCATGTATCGATTAGAAAATGGGTTGTTGACCGTTTCAAGGCAACAATCAATTTCAGAGTTCACAGGTCAGGTCAAGTTTCTTTCTAATGATCTAAAAAAGAAGACAGCATCAGGGAGATAATGAACTCCACAGGATTACAGACGTGATCTATAGCCATGTGACGGCACAGGGCCCACCCTGTGAGGGAGGGCTGGCTCCTGAAGTGCAGTCATGGCAGACTGATGCAAACTGGGTTTGTTTTTTTTTTCTTTTTGGTGTGTGCGTATTTTTAAAAAATCTCTTGGCTGGGTGACAACCCATGATGTAATCAAAGGCAATCTGTGGAGTGACTTGACTTTTTTTTTTTTTTATGAAGACCACAGGGATATAGTAGCTCGCGGTTATCAATGGGCAGCCGCGGTGGAACCCCATTAATGTGGTCTGCACAGATAGCTTCCCCTTTTCTGGGAAGTGGAGAGTGGGCACCCTGGGCTCTGTTAATCACTCGGGTCTGACAGCGTGCTGGGCTGCTGGAGAGGTGGCCCTGGCAGAGGAGGTGATCTCATCAAAGATTTGTTCCAGTGGACCCACAGCAAGTGGGCAGGGTTCTCTGAATGGGCTGGGCTGCTTTTATAGGACATTGATTCTCATTTATTGGATACTTGAATACAATCCACATTATGTACATCCAAGAGGGGTCCACAGCGAGGAAAGGTCCTCAGTGCTTCACTGGAAAGCAATGTAGGAGAGGGGGGACTGGAAGTCAGAAGACCAGTTTTGGAATCACAGCTCTATGAATTACTAGATGGTGTGACTTTGGGCCAATCACCTTACCTCTCCAAGCCTCAGTTTACTTATCAGTGAAATGAAGGCATTGAACTAGTTACCCCCTAAAGTTCTTTCTAGTTCTAAAACTATGATTTTATCACTTAAAATATAGGCACGGTCAGTTGCTAAGAATGTTACCTTATAGTTTGGGAGCCAATTCTTTATCTCTGAACTGTAAAGATTTGATCCCAGAGAGGAAAAGGGGATTCTGTCTCCTATTTACTATCACTGGAAACCTAGGAATAAGATAGTTTATAAGACCCACTTGTCTTCATGGAGCAGTTAGGTGGCAAAATAGAGTGCTGGGCCTGTAGTAAGGAGGACCTGAGTTCAAATCCAGTCACAGATACTTAGTAGCTGTGTGACCCTAGGCAAGTCACTCAGTCCTGTTTGCCTCAGTTTCCTTATTTGTAAAATGAACTGGAGAAGAAAATTGCAAATGACTCCAGTATTTTTGCCAAGAAAACCCCAAATAGGTCACAGAGTCAGAGAGTCAGACAAAACTGAAAAAAAAACCCCAACCCTGAACGATAAAAATATGTCTTCATTGCCTCATTTCCAAAGGATCATGCTTCTTTAAAAAAATTTTTTTAGTATTTTATTTTTCTCCAATTACATATAAAAACAATTTTTAACATTCATTTAAAAAACTTTGAATTCCAAATTCTCTTACTTCCTCCCTCCCCACCCCTGACCTGAGAAGGCAAGCAATTCTATATAGGTTATATATGTGTATATATATATATATATATATATATATGTACATATACATATATATGTGTGTGTATATATATATATTGTATATATATATATACACACACACACATACACACAAAGCATTTCCATAGTAGTCATGTTGTGAAAGCAAACATATACAAAAAAACCCATCAAGAAAAAAAAATAAAGTTTAAACAAGTATGCTTCATTCTGTATTTAGATACCATGAATTCTTTCTTTGGGGATGGGTAGTATTTTTCATCCTAAGCCCTTCACAGTTGTCGAGCGTCACTGTATTGCTGAGAATAAGTCATTGACAGTTAATCATCTTACAATGTTGCTGTTGCTCTGCACACGGTGCATTCTACTTTGCATCAGTACATGTAAGTCTTTTCAGGCTTTTCTGAGAGCATCCTGCTCATCATTTCTAACGGCACAATAGTAGATCATGCTTCTAACACAACTTGAGATCTTTTTGAATGTTGAAGTAGGAAAGCATTGATGTAATGGAATAATTGCTGTACTTGGAGTAGAACCTCAGTTCAAATCCCAGCTCTGCCTCTTACCACCTATCTGACCTTGGGGAAGTCACTTAACCACTGTGATCCTCAATTTCCTCCTTTCTAAAATGAAGGAATTGGGGTAGACCACTTCTAAGGACCTTTCTAGTGCTAGATTTTTTTTTTTTTTGCTTTTTGCAGGGGGAAGGCAGGGCAATTGGGGGTTAAGTGACTTGCCCAAAGTCACACAGCTAGTAAGTGTTAAGTGTCTGAGGACAGATTTGAATTCAGGTCCTCCTGACTCCAGGGCTGGTGCTCTATTCACTGAGCCACCTAGCCGTCCCTTAGCGCTAGATTTTTCATGACTTTTTCACTGTCCAATATCATCCTTATTTTCTCAGTCCATTCCAGGTCATAGATCTTGAGGTCATAGTGGCAGGCAGATGGTAGGGACCTTTCCTTTCCTGGCTGGATACTGACCCTCTCTTTTCAATCTCTTCCATGCAGGAAGGGACTCATATTCTCAGCACAGTCAGAGAGAAAGGGGGTGGTGTCTAATAAAGGTTTGCCCACATGAATTGTTGTTGTGTGTTTCTGTTGTGGGCATGAAGATACAATTCTAGGTCCTGACTGGCATTCTTCTAAATTTTTGTTCAGTTCAGCAAATATGTAATGAGACTGTTGTGAGAATCAAATCAAACAATGTACGTAGAAGGCTTTTGCAAACATTAAAGCAAAATATAAGTATCAGCTGTTGGTGTTGGGTCATTTCAATCACGTCCAACTCTTTGTGACCCCATTTGGGGTTTTCTTGGCAGAGATACTGGTGTGGTTTGCCATTTCTTTCTCCAGCTCATTTTACAGATGAAGAAACTGAGGCAAACAGGGTGAAGTGAGTTGGCTGGTGTTATTATTATTCTAGACCTGTGATTCATTAGTGAAAGGACTTCCAGGGGCGGTGAGGTGGTACAGTGAATAGAGTACAGTCCCTGAAGTTAGGAGGAGCTGAGTTCAAATCTGGCCTCAGACACTTGACACATTTACTAGCTGTGTGACTTTAGGCAAGTCACTTAACCCCAACTGCCCTCCAAAAAGCAAAAAAAAGAAAAGAGCTTCCTGGTGGGGAAATGCAAAGGGGGCAACTGCTCTGAATTTTATAGGCTTAGACTCTTGCCTGCGGTAGTGAGAAGTTATGTGACTTGGCCAGAGTCATACAACCAAGATGCATCAAAATCAGGACTTGAACCTAGGTTTTTTTTCTAACTCCAATGCTGGCTTCCTTTCTCCTTTGTCATGCTGACTTGTCATGAATTATCATCACCTTTATCAGCGTCATTACCAATTTGCACTTAGTGAGCACTATAGCTCACACTCTACTATCATCCTGTGGCATAGGAGGCATTATTTCCCCCTTTATTATAGAGGTTAATAATAATAATGACAATCATGATCAACATTCACACTGCGCTTTAAAATCTGCAGAACATTATACCTGCATTCTCTCATTTGAGCCAAAAGTAGATAAGACTGACATTATTATCCTCATTTCACAGATATGAAAATTGAGGCCTGGAATGGTAATGACAATTTGAAGATCTTCCCTGCCCCTTAATAGGCCAAATGTCACCACATAGAGCCTGTGGTGTTCGGAGTTTGCTGAACGGGTGGAGCAGGAAATGAGTCGGAGCAATTAGAATGGAGGGAGGAGAGGATGTAGGCAAGGAGACAGTTAGTATTGTGAGTGTTTGTGGGAAGGCCTGAGTAGGGGAAAGACTTTGGGATGGTCTTGCTTCCTGCAGTGATAAGGTCGATTAACTTCTTTGATGGATTTGGTTTTCTGGTATTGGGATCTGGCTTCCTGGTGTTGGGATTCAGCATTCTGGTGTCTGAATAAATGTTTCGCTTCTGTCTTCTACATAGAGAGTCTGTTATATTTTGCCATTCAGAAATGTATCAGCATATTCATAGTCGCCGTCAGTGCTGTGAATATTGCCTTGGTATTACGTGGCCCAAGGATGTGAAGTGACTTGTCCCTGCTCATACAGCTAGTGAGTGTTAGGGTCACAACTTGAACCTAGCTCTTACTAGTTTCATGTCTAACATTATTATAAACTATGCCCCTCTGCCTCTGGGAGCCGAGCTTGAACCTGGGCAAGTGATCTGTGTTATATTATGTAGTGCAGAGTAATGGGACATTGCAAGAAAAGGGCATAGGGTATTTCTTTGAACTGTTGTGTGGAGGAAACACGTCCCCTGATGTTGGCATCTGTCAAAGACCTGGTTTTGCTGCCCTATTTATAGTTCAACAATGCAGTATTATGAATAGAACAGGAAACCTGAAGGAAGCAGTGACAAGGCCAGTTTGGGGGAAATATGAGAGGGGGAAAAGGAAGTCATAGGACTTGGGCAAGGTAATGATGACAGTTGGTAAAGTATGGAGCTTTCTTTTCCACCCCCCAAGTGCTCTATCCCTAGAATGTCCCTACTCTCTAGGACAAAGCACACAAATCTCTAGAGCAGGGCTTCTTAATTTTTTTTTTTTTGTATGTCATAAATTCACCCTTCTGGCAGTCTGGCAAAGCTTATGAACCTCTTCTCAGAATAATGTTTTGTTATCTATATCCATAATTGAAGGAAATACCTGAAGGTCCAGAATTAGCAAAAGGCACTTATGAAGGAATATCTTTGACCATCAGAGTTAAATGAATTGTAAATTCTAACTGGTCATTTTCTCTTCCTTTTTGTCCTTGTCATCCACTTCTCCATCTATTTATTCTGTCTAATTATTCTCCTTGGACAGCAGAACATCTGGAGCTTGGCTTCTCTAGGCCTACCACTGTTCCATATTGAGATGCTAGAAGAGGTGAGAATCATGTTTGCTAAATTACATTTGTGTGCTTCCCACAGCTGGAGGAGAGAAGACTGTGTCTTTCACTTCAGTGTTTGGTCACTGTCATAGGAGTTATAAAAACCATGTACAAAATCCTACAAACAGGTTTGTACCAATCTCCTCCTTCCTCACCTCATTAATCTCCTGAAATGGAGGGAGGGAGCCAAGAAGCTGAGTGTGGCTCAGCAATGTATGTACATTACTGAATTAACCAGCCATGTAATTAGCGCTCAGGTGCTCAGTGGAGTACAGAACCTGCTTGGGATTATTCAAATTCAACTATAATGGCCCCAAAGTTGGGATAGCGACAGTGCCTTCCTATCCACCCACCAGGCCTTTGTGACAGCTTCCTCATCACAGCCTAATCTCAGCTCCCACCTTACCTTCCCCTACCTCATATGAATGTATTTTAAGGCATTCTGGGATGTTTATGGAAATTTATGTAACCATTTCTGGTGTCATAAATCATGTTCCAACAAGGACAGGGAACAGCTACATGGCAGGAGAATAGTTGCCATGCCCAATGTCAAAGAGCTTGTAGGAACTGCCTTGGTGTGGGTGAATGATCTCATTATGTTCTGGTGGAGAGAACGTTGGATTCAGAGTCAAAGACCCTGGTCCTATAAAAATATAAGGGGGTTAGACCAAATGATCTTTAAGGTCCCTTTTGATCTAAATTCTATGATTCTTTTGGTGAAATTAGAAGTAGAATCTACACCTCTGTACTCCCAGACCACTCCCCTTTCAACTGTGCTACATTTCCTTAAGTGAATGCCTTTGGTTGGGGGTCTGACATGGCCCTGCCTCCTATGGAATCCTCTGCAGCTTTATGAGGGATGGGAAAACTTTGTCTGCTTTCTTTTAAGGAGTAAGCAATGAGCAGTGCTTCTCCTTCTCAAGGAGGCAGGATGCCTTTTTGCATCTTCTAAGGCTGAAATGGTTTTAATAATAAGGCAGAGTAATTAATCCAGGATAGGTATTTGCTTACTCAGATGAGAAGATCAACTGCTTAGGACAGAAGAGAAAGGAATTAATATTTACTACTATGTCTAGTTAGGTTGAGAGTAGGAAGAAAAATGGCTAAAAACAGAAGAGAAATCAGCAAATTTGGGGAAATGTACTATCTTGTGGATTTTGAATGCCTGCTGGCAAGAGGCTAGGCAAGATGACCTCTCTTGATCTCCTGCCTCTACTGTTTGATCCCGGTTCTAGAGGATAAAAGTTAAGTTCCCTTGCCTGGCATCCAAGTCCTCCAAGATCTCGCTCCTAACCTATCTCCCACCATTCGCTAACATGTACCTTGGTCCAAATAGCCAAACTGACTCTTTTCATGTCCTTAGATGAGCACATTGCCTCCTCCACTCCTACTCCCATTAGAATGTAAAGTTCTACAGAGCAGAAACTATTTCATTTTTGACTTTGTATTCTCAGCAGCTGGTATAGAGACTGATTAACTAATTAATTAATGTTTGCTGACCAATTGATTTTTCTTGAACATACCTTGAATCACCTCCAATCCTCTGTCCTCCTTCCCCTGTTCCTCTCTATCCTTCCCCTACCTGGAAGATCCTGCCTTGTCCTTTCCATTAATCTAAATCCTATGCCAACCTCCCAGACCCAGATTAAATCCCTTTTTCCTCTGTGAAGGCTTTCCTGATCTGGAAGGGTTGTTTTTGTTTGTAGATAATTCTTTATACCTATGGTGTGAAGCAACCCTTGACTAAAGCAAGTGAAAGTTTTACTTTTGAAGGCCACAGCTTGGATAAGATAGGCTGTTCATATGGGACTGATAGCTTGGGAGTGGATGGATTTATCTGGGATACTGGAAGGGACCTAGGGAATGGCCAGGGGGAGACTGAGGAAGGATTTCCACCAGTGGTCATGTGCCTGCAGCTGGCAGAATCAGCCATCTGCCTGGGCACTTGAACTAGGACTGCTGAAGGCTTGTGCTGTGCAAATAACAGCCGGCAATAATTGGGCTCGGTCCCAGAGCTTGGCTATATTTAATCAGCTCTTTATTAATTTGTGCTTGTTTATATGTTCCTCTGTCAATGGCTTAATGCCTTTTCATGGGTGTTTGGCCTCTCGCCCTCTTTGGATTTTTAAGAGAATGAAGTGAGACGGAGAAATGGAGGCCACTGTTTCAAGACAGACTAAAACAAGGATGTTTTCTTTAATTGGAAAAAGACATAGACTAAGAAGGAATAGACTAAGACATAGACTACTCGTTCATTCATCTAAAAACCATTTCTTAAGTGCCTACTCTATGCCAAGTACTGTCCTGGCTCTGTGCATACAAAGACAAAAACAATCCCTAATATCCAACACAATCTTTGTTCTGGAAACAATGTATATATAGATAAAAATTAAAAAGCAAATTATAGCCAGAGCAAAGTCTAGAAGTGAGTGAAGGGGATAGAGAGGATCAACACAGAAATTGGAACCAGCACTACAGGCCCTTGAATTGATATGCTAATGGTCTTTGCCACCACCACACAGGCCTCCATATGCACATGAAGCTTTAAAGAGGCCTTCATAGATGGTTAGAGTTGGAATGGATTTTGGGCCTCATTCAGTCCAATCCCCTGATTTTATTGAAGAGAAAGCTAAGACCTAGAGAAATGAAGTGTTTTGCTTGACGCCCCACAGCTAATTACAGCTGGAATTCAGGTCTCCTGACTCCTAGACCCTTGAATGTATGGCCCTGCAAATTTAGATAAAATAAAATGGGTGCTCTTTTACATAAGCAAGCTTCTGGAATTGCCAGAGCATTAGCAGATGGTCTGGATGAGGCCAAATGGCTCAATTGGATTGATGGAGTGTGGTGGCTCTTTAGTTCTCATGTTCTTGATCTGAGATGAATCCGTGATCACTTTGATGAGTTCTCTAATCAGTTTGATCAAATTATGGGACATGAGTCTGTTTGAAGAAATTAGAGAGATCCTTCCACATAGAGAGTTGGCATACCTATCTTTGGTGTCTTGCTGAGGCTACACAGAACTCCTGACTTCATTTCCAGTGACTAGAGATGCCTCCAATTGTATGGCTAATCCTCTCTGGAGGACAGACTGCTGTCAGCAGGGCCACCCCTTCCTGTCACCTATTAAATCAGGGTGAAAGGTCATTTGGTTTGCCTTTGCCTTTCACCTTCTCCTGTTCAGAAGACAGACTAGCATATAGTAGAGTAGCCCTGGTCCTGGAGAGATGGAATCCTGTACCCTGCATAGTTTACTACTTCTAGGAACTGAAAATGACAGCTTTTGGAGCAAAGACACAATGTGTGTCTTTTTGCAAGTGGCCTCAGAGGAAAAATTCTGAAGGTGAACTTTCTCAGGTTAAGAAAAGAGAGCATTTGGAGGAAGTGAG
Organism: Pseudocheirus occidentalis; assembly: GCA_028646575.1. Lineage (NCBI taxonomy): Eukaryota > Metazoa > Chordata > Mammalia > Diprotodontia > Pseudocheiridae > Pseudocheirus > Pseudocheirus occidentalis. The sequence goes on along the minus strand of CM053594.1, from coordinate 282,704,419 downwards.
AGATTTCTGGTAGAAGCACAAGGCAGAAACAGGTAAATGCCTGCTATAGCTGGCAGGAATCTCAGTCCCAACTTCAAGAGTTTGAGATTTATTTGTACTTCAAGAGAGAAAAAGATATTTCGTGATGCAGTCCACTCTGTAGAACGAGATGTTGAAAGTCCACATAGTTATCTTTGGAAAGCAAAGCTGGTGAGTTATTTACACAGTGCAAGCAAGATGGGAAGGGGATTGCTTATTCAGCAGCCTCAAGGCATGTTTGCCTTCTGGGGGGAATCCAAACCACAGGGTGACACTGTGAACCTTAGAGAGATTGTACAGGACCCTGTGGGAAAAGGGGTGGGGAGTAGAACCCCCAAAATGTCAAAGGGCTTCCCCAGTGGCAACCCCATGTTTAGTTTCTCTCCAAGGGAAACAAATGGGTTATTTGAGTGCTTTGTGTGTTTCTGTATCTGTTTACCCGCTCCAGGGACTTCCTTTGTGTCTTCTGCATTTTCCATGAAGTAAAATAAAGGCTTTCCTACTCATATGCATTGCTATGAGTGCCTACATGGTAGCTGGGAGCCTGATAACCAACATTTGGAGAACTGTAGACATGAGCCAAAGGAATGCAACATTTAGAGATTTTCCTAGAGTGACTCCACACGGGTCAATGAACCAAAGAGAAAATGATCAGCCCTAGACGGATCACATCTAGTTTATGGGAGGCCAGAGTTTTGGGCAGCCTTGGACTATAGAGAAAACAAGTTACCCTTCTTTGGTGTTTTGTATGTCCTTTGTAGCTCCCTTGTCTTTCCCTGCCCTT
>CM053594.1:282656124-282703117 GCA_028646575.1 Pseudocheirus occidentalis | reverse complement strand
GGAAGTCCTCAGCAAGAGTCCTTAGCAGAGATTCTGACTGGCTCAAAGAAAAAGGAGCTCGCACCGCTGCTGCTGCCACTGCTTCCAGTCACCAGCACAGATGGTAGCTTGGTTCTGGCGTTCTCTTGCTCCATCCCTTCCTGCTACATCAGCAAGTTCAAGGGGCATGGAAGATCTTCAGATCTCAGTATCATTACACCTTGCAACTAAAAACACTGATGTAACCCTAGGCTGGATTAACTTTTTAAAATATGGTATTCAAGATAAAAGGAGGTCATAGTAAAATTGTATTCTGCACTGGTCAGACATCTGGAGTATTGTGTCCAGTTCTGAATACATATTTTAAGAGAGGTATTTATCCACATCCAGAGAAAGAACTTTGGAGTCTGAATGCAGGTGGAAACATATCATTTGCTCTCTTTTTTTGTGTTGTTTTGTTTTTTCTTCTTACTTGTGGTTCCTCCCATTGGTTCTAATTCTTCTTTACAACATGACCAATGTGAAAATGTTTAGTATGAGTGTATATGTAGAGTCTATATTAGATTGCAAAGCTATCTTGGGGAAGAGAGGAGGGAAGGGTAGAAAATTTCAAATTTTCTGAAAATCTTATGGAAATGAATGTTGAAAACTAAAAATAAATAATTTTTAAAAATCATTGGAATCACAAAAAAAGAGAGGCATTTAAAAAACAATTGGCGTGGGTCTAGAGTCAGATGGATAAGATGTTGAAGGTTCTAGAAACCATTTCTCAAGAGGATGAATTCAAGGAAATGTTTATCCTACAGAAGAAAAGATTTAAGAAGAATTTGATGGCCATCTTCAAATATTTGAAGTGATGACATATTCAAGACTTGTTCTATATGGAAGCCAAGACCATTGGGTGAAAGTTATTCAGAGGCAGATTTGGGCTCAATATGAGGACAACCTTTAATCATTAAAGCTAACCAGCTATATAACAAGCAATTTTGAAAGTTTTGAGTCCCTTGTCACTGTATCCTCAAGCAGAGATGAGTGAATTCTAGGGTTGTTCGTGAAGTGATCTATTAATTGGTTAGTAGTTTGTCTAGATTCTCTCTCTCTCTCTCCCTCTCTCTCTTTCCCTCTCTCCCTCTCTCCCTCTCCCAGGGTCAATACTCTATTCACTGCACCATCTAGCTGCCCCATAGATTTTCTCTTTTAAAGTCACGGTACAATTCTGAGATAAAATAAATGTTAGTTAGAAGATATAGTCCCTGCTCTCAAGGAGCTTAGATTCTCTAGTATTTAGGAATCAAATGTGTGAAACGGTTGGGGAATAGAACTAGAAGGGGACAATTCTACTCAATGGATCATTTCCTACCTCAAATCTTGGCTCACAAGACCCAATTTTCACTTAATCTTAACATAAAACAAACTCAACAAGGAATTAAGTCAAGAAGAAAGCACTCTAGTCACTACTTCCTAAGGCTGATACCTCCCTTGCCTGTAGAAAATGGAATCCGTCACTCAGTCCACTCTGTCTACTTCCCACTTCTTCAACACAATGAAAGGTACCCAGAGGGGAGCTCATGCTTGGTTAGCATTCACAAAGATCACTGCTCAATTGCTTCTGTTCAGTCACTGGGTGCCCCCTTCCACTAATGCCTGCCCCAAGAACGTCTTCTCCCCCTGCTCCTTTCCAAATGTCCAAATTGCTCCCATCTTTTGAGGTCATCACCAGAAAACCTTTCATAAAACTCTACCACGAACTCTCCTGTCACCTTGTAACACTTACTGCTATAACGCTGACTGTCTGTGGTGCCCATTTGGCCATTTATATTGGGGGGGGAGGCAGGAATGCATGTTCTTTTGGGGAATCACATCTCCCAAAAGCTTGTGTGTGAGTTCAATCACTTCTTTGTCTTTATCACTGAACTGGGTTCTGCAGGGTAGGGAATAGAAAGGGTATTAGAGACTCACCAACAATCTAGTGGTAGAGCCTTGGTGTCAAGAAGGAGGGAAGAATTTATGGGCCCAGTGTTTTACAAAAATCATTTCATTTAATCCTCACAACCCTGGGAGGCAGGTACTATTTTGCCGCCTTTTTTTTTTTTTTTTGCGGGAGGAAGGCAGGGCAGTTGGGAATAAGGGACTTGCTCAAGGTCACACGGCTAGTAACTATTATGTGTCTGAGGCTGGATTTGAACTCAGGTCCTCCTGACTCCAGGGCCAGTGCACCACCTAGCCACCTCTGGTAGGTACTATTTTTATCCTCCATTTTGTAGATGAGGAAACTAAGGCAAACAGAAGTTAAATTTCTTACTCAGCATCATGTAGTAAGTATCTAAGACAGGTTTTGAACTCAAGACATTCTGACTCCAGGTTCAGAGTTCTATCCACAGTGCCACCTAACTGCCTTGGAATAGGATGGTGGGTCTTCCAAGAACCTCATCTCTTCCTCTCGTGAACAGGAATGGGGAAAACCTCCTGCTGTCATTCCCCTTAGGGAACTCAAGCACCTGCATGTTCTAGATACAACTCCTCTCTCTTGTCCTCTGCCTCTGGCTCTCCTGCCTTAGTCTCCAGACTGTTTTAATTGTCATGACATCTTTGCTGAAGACATGTTGAAACGAAAACTCCTTCAAGTGCAAATATACAGACTCTGTGCTGCCAAAGCATAGTCACCTGCTGAGCTCACACACAAGCTTTTGGGAGATGTGATTCCCAAAAATAACATGACATTCTTTCTCCTCCCCCCCCCCCCATATAAATGCCTAAATGGGCACCACACACAGTCAGTGTTGTAACAGGAGAGATCCCTGTAGAGTTTTCTGGAAGGCTTTCTGGAGATAGTCTCAAAAGATGAGAACAATTTGGAGATTTGGAAAGGAGCAGAGGGAGAAGGCATGCCCTGGGTCCTCATGGTGGGAGGCACGCAGCCATAGGAAGTAGTGGTTAAGGAGCATTTGGAGAGGAGTGTTTGAACCTAGAATGGTGTGTCCCAATTCCACCTTCCTTTCCCCAAGATACACACACACACACACACACACACACTCAGTATATGCACACATATCCCAGTTCCACCTCCCTATCCCCAAGATACACACACACACACACACAGAGTATACACACACATATATGCACACACACTGTACTGGATATCCCAAGGAAACTTCAGAAATGCATTATGCACATATATAAACAGAGATAGAAGCAAGTCCTTTTTCCATTTCTAGTTTGCATCTTATTTTACTAAGAACTTTTATTTTATCCTCTTGGTGATCTGACTTTTGTTGGTGCAACCTCAATTTGGAGCTGATTTCCCAAGCAGAGAAGAAAAAACCTTGGAATGGAATGCTGGGTCTGTAGCTGCCTTGGTTGTCTTTCCAAATCAGTCCCTGTCGGACTCAGGACAGCCAGGGAGAGCCAGCAGGAGCATTTGCAGTCAAAGTGGGTGAGGCGATTCAGAGAGGAAAACAACAACAGCCTGAGATGAAGGTCCCTGAGGTAATTTGCAAATCTGCTGAAATCCCGAACAAGCTTTGATTTAACCCAAGCTTGAAATGGCTTTTATTTACTGTCTATTGTGGAATAAATGACATCTCATAAACAGGCTTTATCCATTACCCCAGAATGGAGATCACGGTGTTAGGGACATTTTATCCTCTTGATATCAAAGAAGATATGCTAGGGTGTGTTATTACAAATAGAAAAATCAATGCTGAGACATACACATCTGAAATTTCATTTTCATCCAACCGCATTTTTTTTAAATGCATTTGCTAATAAAAATGTCTACAAAACCATGGGGATTTACCAAGCCTGGAGCAACAGGAGCAACCACAGACAATGGATAAAGGAAGCTCCATTCTGAGGCCTTTGGCTTCATTCCTCCCAATGTGCTCTCCCTCCCATAAGGAACCCCAAGGTTGGGTGTGTGCTAGGAAAACTAGTTCACCTCTCTTTGAAAACTGATGGGTCCTTCCAGCTAGCCCAGTACTTCTCCTCTTCCTCCTGCCCCATGACATGACAATACCATTCTGAACCCCCCCCTTTTCCCCTTAGTCATGGGTTTTATAGGTTTTCAGGTGGCATAAATAATCTTGCACAGTGATATGGGTCTATTGACACCTTCTCCCCTTTCCCCCCACCCCCTATCTCTGACTACCTGCCATGCCCACTGACTTGAAAAATCCAGTCCAATCAACAAGTACAAATTGAAATGTTTAGTTGACCAGCCTTGATTATGTGTTAGACATTATGCTAGTTACTAGGGATTTGTTGTTCAGTCATCTCAGTCATGTCCCACTCTTCATGACCTCATTTGGGATTTTCTTGGCAAAGATACATTCTTGCCAAAGACACTCTTGGCAAAGAGTGGTTTGCCATTTCCTTCTCCAGAGTCACTAGAGATACAAGGACAGAAACAAAACAGCCCTGCCCTCAATGAACATATTCTATTAAGAGAAGCTGCCTATAAATGTAGGGTTTTTGTCCTTAGTTCTCAGAGGACCAAACTGACATCATTATGTTGGAATCAAGATGCAGTGCACCTGATTGTGTGTGCTGATCAGACCAGCACAAGGTCAGAAGGCTCTACAAGGTCAGGCAGAAATAGTCCATATGAACATGAGGGGTGGAGATATCTCTAAATTTGTGAATCTCACATTTCTTTTGAGCTACCACAATTTTGCTTCACTCATAGAATATAGTGTCTTGTTGGATGCAGGCATGGTCCTTTACCAGCGTCTACTGTCATGTAATAGATTCAAAAGTTCTTCAGAGAGACTTTGAGAGTCCTTGTATCACTTCTTCCGATCTCCATGTGAGCACCTGCCTTATGTGAGTTCTCCATAGAATAATCTTTTTGGTAAATGTACGTTTGGCATTTGAAAGTGACCCACCCATCAGAGTTGTACTCTCTGCAGCAGGTTTTAAATTCTTGGCATTTCAGCTTAAGAAAGGAGCTTCATAAAGAAGAAAGGAAGAAAGAATATTACTAAGACAATTTGAATGGAAGTGATTTGGTTTCCTGGCATAGCACTGGTAGACTATCCAGGTTTGGGGGGAATTTTTTTTGGTTGCTGTTGTCCTTTCTTCTCAAGAGGACCAAAATGACATCACTATGCTAAAGTCAAGTTTCAATGTGTCTGACTGTGGATGATCAGACCAATACAAGCTCGGAATGCTCTATCACAGGTCAGGCACGAATAGTCGGTGTGAACATTTGGGCTGCACTCTCCAAATTTGCTCATCCTGCGTCTACTGCTTCAATTCTGCTTTGCTCATAAAGCACAGCACCTTCTCTTATGTGGGCATGCCATGCTGGGAGATCCTGTGCCAGTGTCTCTCATGTCACACAGTTAATTCCAAAGTTATTGAGAGAGAACTTGAGAGTGTTCTTGTCTTGCTTCTTCTGGCCACCATGTGAGCACTTGCCCTGTGTGAGTTTTCTATAAAATAGTCTTTTTGGTAAGCATACAAAAAAGTTTTGCATTTGAACAACATGGCCAGTCCATCAGAGTTGCACTCTCTGAAGCAGAGTTTGAATGCTTGGCATTCAGACCTCAGCGTCTGGTACCTTATCCTGCCAGGTGATCTTCAGAATCTTTCTAAGATAATTCAAGTAGATGTGGTTCAGTTTCATGGTGTGGTGCTGGTAAACTGTCCAGGTTTCCCAGACATACAACGATGAAGTCAGCACAATGGCTCTACAGACCTTCAGTTTGGTCATCAGTCGTACTTAGGTCTCTCCCATACTTTCCTTCAGAGCCTCCCACACACTAAGCCAGCTCTGGCATTGCATGTCCCAGCCTCATTCTCAATGTGAACATCCCTGGAAAGTACACTGCCAAGGTAAATGAACTTAGCCACAGCATTCAGGTTGCTTATATACATATAAGTAAATTACACACACACACATATACATACACATACACACATATATGCATATATATACATATGGGTGTGTAAATATACATATGTATATGTGTATTATAACAAATGAAAAGTAATTGGGGATGTTGCTAGCAGAAGGCTGGGACAATCAGGAAAGGCCTTTGACAGAAGGCAGACGGTGCTCAAATTGAGCTTTGAAGGGAGTCAAGTATCCTAAAAGGCAGGAATCCATCTTGGCCATAGAGGATGGACTTCCTGTGCAAAGGCATGGAGAAAGAAGAAAATAACATTGTGGAAGACCGGAAGCACCAGCCTTTTCCAGGAGGGAGCAGTGTGGTATAGTGGAACAGGCATTGAACTAACTGGGTTCTTAGTCCAGTTCTGTTTGGCTTACCAGCTGTCTGACTTTGGGCAAGTTGCCTCAATCTCTTTGTGCCTTGTTCATTTAATTTGAAAAATACAGAGGTTGGAGCTAATGATTCATCATCCACTCATTGACATGATTGCCTGCCATGCCTCTGCTTCAGGCTGGAAGTGCCCAAGAGCCTTGCTACAATGAATGAGTTTGCCTTCTTGAGATGGTTAAGCACAGGTCTATAGACACTGGGCTGGACTGCACTGTGGAAGTCTTCTAGTATGAACTCCTCATTTCACTAATTAGAAAGCCGGAGCCCAGAAAGTTGAAATCACCTGCCCAAGGACACACAGGTAGGAAATACAGAATATATTTGTGTATAATAGAATATATATATGTATATATAAATATAGAATAGAAAGAATTTGAACTTGTGTCTTCTGCCTCTCCCTCTTGGCAGTCACCTGGTAGAATCACTAATTTCCTTCCAAGTATGTCTCAGGTACCATCTTCTATAGATAGAGGTTTTTCCTGATCTTAATGGTTACTAGTAATCTTTCCTAACCTCCCTGCCTAAAATTAAAGTATAGTATAGGAGACTTTACTGGTACAGAGAATTCTCAGGTGAGGAAATTCCCTCCAGCAGTACAGGTTGGCATCTTCTTCATAACTCAGAGGCTAGTCTTGAATAGAGGCATCCAACACAGGAATACTTCTAAGTGCTGAATTCAATCAGATTAAAATGTAATTGGAAAATATTGAACAAATTAAGTAGAAATATGATAGGACATCAATAATGCTAATATGTCAGTTTCTAAGTCAATAGGGTGCTGGCAGGGATCCATATGGATGGTTTAGTGCCCCCTATTTTCTGTTTGTTAGACATCACTGGTTATGGAGAAGTTCAATGTTTTGCCTAGGGGTTGGTTTCACAGCCAATATTTCTCATGTGTGGGAATCAAACCCAGGACTTCCTAGTTTCAAGACCAGCTCTAAACAATTAGACATACTACCTCTTAAATACTTCCTGGATTGAATTGTAAGTGCTTAGTAAACATTTATTAAATTGAACCGAATCATAGAATGTCAACCTAGTAATGAGGCCCAAGGGTTCTTAACTTGGGGTCCATAAATCCTTAAGGTGTCCAAGGAGAGATTTCAGGGGGACCATGAACTCGGATAGGAAAAAATGACATATTTATATTCCTCTAACTGAAATTTAACATTTCCTTCAATTACTTAATATCAGGCTACTGAGAAGGGGTCCGTAGGCTTTGTCCATATTGCCGAAAAGGTCTGTGACACAAACAAAAATGTTAAGAAGGGAATAAGCATTTATTAGGCACCCATTACATACTAGACACTGGCCAAGCCCTTTACAAATATTATCTCTTTTGGTTCTCTCTCCAATTCTGTGAGGTTGATAATCTTATTATCTCCACTTTACAGTTGAGGAAACCAAGGCAAACAGAAGCTAAGTGACTTGTCCAAAGCCTCACAGATAGGAAACACTTGCCCAGTCAATGCTTGAAGTCTACCCAGGTTAGTAGAAGCTGGTGGCGCGGCCCACAGCCACATCACCTTAAACACAGCCAACATATTCATGATTATGGAAGCTTAGCAGGGTTGGCCCTGGTTAGTACTTGGATAGGAGATTGTATGGGAACACAGGGTGTTGTAGTCTTTTCCTTTGGAGACAGTGTGGAAAACAGTAAGTTAGCAAGTGTCTGGGTCAGAATTCAACAGAAGTTAGATGATTTGCCCAAGGTCACACAGCTTATGAGTATCTGAGGTCAAATTTGAACTCAAATCTTTCTGCTTCCAATCCCGGAGCTCCTGTGACACTCAGATGCCTTGCATAGCGCTGCCCTTCCCTCATTTGGATGACTGAAACCACTGAGGTCAAATCAGGCCATTCAGCAAGTTTGTGGGGCCAAAGGCTCACTGATCTTCTCATATGTGGCTTTTTAAATGCCCAAACCTTTTAAATACACAATAAAAGCAATTCAAAAACCGTGAAGCACTATTCCAACATTGGGTGTTATTATTCATGTTGTTCTTTTTCCAGATAAATCTCTGTGAGACCTAAATGAAATAGATGCCTTCTTTGATTCAAGGCCATGCATCAGAATTGGGAACAGTGTTTTGTTTGCTGATGCCTGAAGCATTTCTGGAAGAGAATTCCTTATGAGAAGCAGCCTTCCTCTTCCACAGAGACACAAGCAGCCTATTTTTCCCCCCCTGTGCTCTATAAAGTTCTGAGAAAATAGACTAAGCTCACCAATCCGTCAGTGATTCCGGCCTGAAATAGGCGGCAGTATTTAAATAAGGTTTCAATAGGAAAGGAAAGTCTCTTTGGACTTTATCTCTGATGTAGTTATCAGGAGCAGAAATTTGCTGGGCCCCATTACCTGCTACCTCTTCCCCCAGGAAATCCATTTGTGGAGCGTGAATCTCTCTGGCATTCTCTCTCCAGATTGTCCTGAGTAAACACCTGCCTCATGCTGTGTGTTTATAAGAAGAGGCATTTGTGCCTTTGATTGTTTGGGGGTTTCTGTAGAGCAGTAACCCTCTTCTCTCCCTCCCACCCCGCTAGATAAACTTCTGTTTCTATCAGTTGCTCCCATAACATTTCAATGCATTGTTCCACCAAAGATAGGAAAGATATGTGATCAATTTTTTTCAACTTCCTTCTGAAGGACTTTTAAAAAAGAAACAACAGTGACAACAGGCTGGATGACTAGGACAGTAAATTACTGGGATAGTGAACATCATCTTAGTATGCAAATTTCTGGAGAATAGGGAATTTTTCATTCTTTGGGTTCCCAGCACTTAACCATGCCTGGCATCCAGTAGGTGCTTAATAAATGTTGATTGATTTTTATTATTTTCCCCTACAGGAATTCAAAAGATTTTATTTCATCCCAGCATCTCTCTCCCCATCCCAATTATTGTAACTCAATTTTGTTACAACTTAGTCTTCATAATGTGACAATTAAAAAGGTTTGAGAGACATGGTTTCTGGGTAATTTAATCATTACATTAATAAGGTCAGCATGTTATTAATAAAAGGATGGTCATTTGGCCATCTCTCTGTACTGAATAAATGGGGTTTGCCATGCTGGTAATCCGAACCCTGGAAGTTGCCTTTGCTTGGCATTACATTATGGTGTAGTTGGTAGGATTACAAAGCATACTGCCTCTATTTGTTCCAGGATCCAAGGCCATTTAGATTGAGATTGTAAGGCTGAGGATCCTGGAGGGGTAGAATGTACTGAATAAATGGTGTTTGTCATGCTGGTAATCCAAACCTTGGAAGTTGCCTTTGCTTGGCATTACACTCTTTTAGACCAAAGACAACCATGGCAGTGGGTTCACAATTTTTCTATTCTTTGAAGAATAAGTGTTCAACGGGGACCTGAGAGTGACATCATGTCATCCTTAGACAGAAAGACTTAGCTCTATACCCAGACCATCTCCAGCTTTGGGCAATCTATTCAAAGAATGTATGCCATCCAAGCAGAGCAGAACACAATGGTTACTCCACTTAGGTGGGACCTGAACAAGAAAGTTAGTTCAATCTCATTATCAACAATGTCCTTCAAGAGATTGAACTTTTAAAATGAAGACTTTAGAAAAAAAAAGTAGGGGGAGGGACTCTGAATCTCCCCCAATAATTGGTTATTAAAAATAATTTCTTTCAATGAGTAGCTGTGGCATATAATTATTATATCAGCATCATCATTGTAGTTATTACAGCAACAATAATTTGGTAGCCAACCTTCTGGAGATGAACTTTTCTGAACCTAATGATTTCGGTCTCCAAATAAGAAATCTTTACCCAGCCAATACTTGAAGTCTGTCCAACTTGGTAGAAGCATGGCCCACAGCCATACTACCTTGAACACAGCCAAATTTGCATGATCGTGGAAGCTTAGCAGTGTTGGCCCTGGTTAATCCTTGGATTGGAGATTGTGTGAGGAAATAAAGTGCTGTAGTCTTCCTTTGGAGGCAGTGTGGAACAATGGAAAACAGGCTGGTTTTAGATAAGTGGTTCTCAACCTTCCTAATGCCTCGACCCTTTAATACTCATATGTGGTTGTATCTGCATGTGGGTGGATGCACCTGGAGATGGATAGAGGAGCATTGTCTCGGTTCCTAAAAACATCAGAAATATGTGTTTTCTGATGGTCTTATGTGACGCCTGTGATCCCTGTGGAGGGGTCATTTGACCCCCCCCCCCATGTGGTTGTAACCCACCTGCTGCTTTAGAGTCTCAGAAACTGAATTCAAATTCTGACTCTTTTACTTACTACCAGTGTTACCTTGGACAAATCATTTAATGCCTCTGGGTCTTGGTTTCCTCATCTGTGAAATGAGGGATCAGGCTAGATAGCCTCTACAATCCTTTGAGGTTCTGAATCTATTGGTACCTGTCAGAACATGTGTTCCACTGGGTTAGCATTTGAAGAACCAAGGTCACTGTCATAATACAATGACATATTGGGGGAGAACTTTAGTAGGATTACTACATTATTTAATTATTATTTTAATTAACAGGATCTATTGAACACTTAAGAGACACTCTGACACAGGGGATAGAGGGCTGACCTCAGCGTCTTGACTCAAGGAAGAACTAAAGGTCCTTCTCTAAAAAATATAGAAGGAAACTGCATTGGAACTTAATCAGAACATAGAACTTCTGAGTGCATCAAGGCAATCCTCTAACTATTAAATTGCAGACCATCCATAATGCTAGAGGGAGATTCCTTATTGGAATTTCCTAAACTAATGAAATTGGAGGTCCAATCCTTAAAAAGAGAGAAAGAAAAGAAAGGAATGAAAGAAGAAAGAAAAAGAAAAGAGGAGAGGGAGAGGGAGGAGGAAGGAAGGGAAAAAGTAAAGAAGAAAGGAAGGAAGAAAGGAAAGAAGGAAGGAAGGAAGGAAAGAAGGAAGGAAGGAAGGAAAGAAGGAAGGAAGGAAAGAAGGAAGGAAGAAAGGAAGGAAGGAAGGAAAGAAGGGAGGAATGGAGGGAGGGAGGAAGGAAGAAGGAATGAAGGAAGGAAAGAAGGAGTAAGGAAAGAAAGAAAAAAGGAAGGAGGAAGGAATGAAGGAATGAAGGAACAAAGGAAGGGACGGAGGAAAGAAGGACCTGTTAAGTGGGTACCCAGTTCAGTGCTGGGTGCTTTTGGGGAGACAAGAATAAATGACATAGTACCTGTCTTAAAGAAACTCACACTCTCAGTGAGGCAGTATGGTATATTGAAAAGAGCACTGGAATTGAATCAGGAAGATTCGGTATTCTTGAGTGATCACAGACATGCCATTGGTCCTCTTTGAGTCTGTCATCTGTAAAATGGGAATGGCTACCATACAAATGTGTTGTGAGTTTGGAACAGCAGACAGAAGGTTGGATTTGAACTTAGAGTTCTTACCTCTAGTCTGTGGCTCTGACAAACCTTGTGTGACCTTAAACAAGTCATAACCTGTCTGGACTCTTTCTTAGTGTCAATGGCTGAATTTGAACTCAAAGTCTTTCTGACTCCAGGTCCAGTGCATTGCCCAGCATACCACCAAACAGCCTTAGAATTCTATGTAAGAGTTATTAACACACAGATCAGCCCAACAATGATAATCATAATAGTAGCTGACACTGCAGCAAGGTTAGCAGAACTCTTTTGCCAGAACAACCCTGTGAAATAAAAGAGAGAAAATGATCACATGTTAAAAACGTGTTCTAGACAAATAGACAGTTAGAGATTTCTGTACAGAAAAGGGAGGGAATCGCTTTTTCTTAAAAGCATAAGATTCAGAGACCACAAGGGATCTTAGAAATTATCTAGTTTACTCCCTTCATTTTACGGAGGGGGAAACTAATACCCACAAAGAGGAAAAAAATTACCCAAAGTGATGTCGAGGCAGAGGCAGGTCTCCTGACTCCTGACCCAATCTTCTTCTCATGACATCACTCTCCTTCATTTTTTTAGAGAGCTTCAAGTCACATGATGACAATGACAATGATGATGATGATGATGATGATGATGATGATGATGATGATGATGACTACTATTTCCTACTCTGCTTCCCACTTCTAACTCCTTAGGAAGTAACAAATGCATCCTTCAAGTCCAAAATAGGGAAAGACATCCAGTTGGCTGCTCTGTCCTGATGGTATAGAGAATATCCAAATCTTCCTTTCTTTCTTCTGCTATTTTGGGTTTCTTCTATTCCAACTGCTGATCTGCAGGATGGAAAAATTATACCTGTTTTTGTCTTTCTGTGGTTTCAGTGAGGGCAACTAGATGGGAGTTAGGAAGACTCATCTTTGTGTGTTCAAATATGGCTTCAGACACTTCCTTGCTATGTGACCCTGGACAAGTCACTTAACTCTGTTTGCCTCAGTTCCTTATCTCTAAGATGGATAAAGAAATGGCAAACTACTACAGCGTCTTTGCTAAGAAAACCCAAATGGGGTCAGGAAGAGTTGAACATGACTGAAACAACCTGACAAATATCCCAAGCTACTTCCTAAAACTTACCTGTGTGTCCTACCTCCTAGAAGGAACAATTGATCCATAAGCATGCAGAGTACCAGAGGAAGCTCCAGTCAGTGGATCTCAGTTTATTTGTACCAACTGAGACCGTGGAATAAAAACCACTCTCTCACTAGCAGGTTCGACTGTTCAAAGTTTTGTTTTTGTGGTTGCTTGTTTGTTTATCAAATAACCAACCCAGAGAGAGACGATCTGCAAAACTGCCTCAATGACCCCAGTATTCTGGGTATTTACAAACTGAACAGAAGGGTAAGTAACAGGTGGGGCAGTCAGTGTAAGGATTCCTCTTAGGGTCCACACTGAATACCTAAAGTGAGGTGTTTTGGGGTTCACTAAAGGAAGGAGGAAAGAACCCAAGGGTCACTTAGATTAAGTGACCTACATTAAGCTAGTTTTTACAGCTAGCTGTACAGCTAGACACAGGAAAGTAGAAAGTATTATGGTAACTATGGAAAAGTGGAGTAGCTTCTTGTTATGGTGGTAAGGAGAAACTAGAGTATATGCTCCCTTGCTTCAAGCTTAGTGGAGTACAATTTTCAAAAATGGAAGTACTTAAATTAAGTTGGCTTCTATCCAGAGGCCATGATGATGACAGGCGTCTTTGGGCTGGAGTTTGCAGGGAAAGTATAGGAAAGTTTCCAACAGATTGTGGCTGTAAAATGGAACCCAAAGCACTTGGGAACTGGCTGAGACAGGATACTGGGGCAGGGAGGGCTAGTGTTTGGTCTGGTCGTTCTTTCTTGTTGCCAACCCTATCTTCTGCTGGAGGGTTAAATGTGAAATGAAAAGCTTCCTTAGGTACAAAGGCTATTGATATCTTCAGAAATAGCTCAGGGAGGAATGTCAAAGAACACATACCCCCTTTTAGGGTTCTTCCACTCCTTCTTGGCAGTTCCTTCCATGTCCTCATCCTTTCTCTTTCCTCCCTGATATTAAAGCCTACTCTTAGGGAAGACCCTGATAGTCCTCATTTACACCAGAGAGTAAATGTAAGTCACCCAGTTCCCTCTGCTGGAAATTTATATATTTTAGGCTTGATCTCTCAATGTGGAACAGAATACTGTGTCCCCTGGTAGAGAGATTTCATGTGTCAGCCTACAGGTGGAGTGACGGTTTTTCTCAAGGAGAAATGGGATCCTTTCCTGTGTCCCTGAAATCATACCACGTTGAATATATATTGTCAAGTATTTTTTCCCAGTGGTTAAGTTTTAATTACTAATACAACTCCTCTGTTTGGCATTTAAAATCCTCTCTGTGCCTTAGCACAGACTGGCCCGTAACACATTCCTTTCTCACTTCTTAGAATTTCAAGTTACCTTCAAAGCTCAGGTCAAAAACTACCTCCTACATTAAGTCTTTCTTAATCTTCCTCTGCTATTAATGACTTACCTCTACTCTGCCTCATCCTGCCCTCAAATTTTGTGTATATCTTGTATTTACTTATGCATACCTCACCAGTAGAATGTAAACTCCTTGAGATCAAGGGTTAATTCAGATTCTTCTTTATACCACTGGCACCCAGCAAAAGGCTGGCACATAGTAGGTGTTTAATATAGATTTAGTAACCTTTTGTTTGTTACAAGGGAAGGTAATATCAGGAAATGACTGTGAAATAACAGCAAAAATACCAACTTTTAAAAATGGGTAATAAAAATTCTATCATATATAAATTCCTATTCTGTTTCCACCTAAGGTCAACATTGTTTCTGACCCCAACTTTGCAGTTTTCTGTGAACGTAAATAGAAGTCTTTCCTCTATAAGGCTTCAGCATCAATCTTTAGGATATCCATTCTAAGTTTCCATATAAAATGAGAATTTTCATAAACATAGAAGAGAAAAAGAGGATTGTTCACAAAACTGTGAATCTCTATGTTGTATAACTTGTTTTTATTTGAAATGTGTATGTTGCAAACATGTGTGTACATATATATGGAATGAATTAAACATGTAACTCAAAACCATTCTGCTTGTCTGTGACATTTCTAGCCTCCCTTCTGTTTTCTTCCATGCATTTTTAAAAATAGGATTCGATATTCTTTTCTTTCTTTTCTTTTTGTTGACTACCTTATCCCTAGCCTCTCTTCCTCCCAACTACTCCCATCGATAAAATAAAAACCTTATAATAAATATGCATATTCAAGCAAAACAAATCCCCTCGTTGACTATGTTCATGTCTATGTATGTATGCATATGTATATGTCCTTCTAGACCTTGAGTCCATCATCTCTCTGTCAGGAGGTGGGTAGCATGTTCCATCATTAGTCTTCTGAAGTTGGTCATTGCATTGAGCAGAGTTCTTACACATTTCAAAATTCTTATATGTTTTTTTACAATGTAATTGTATAAATTATCCTCCTGGTTTGCTCATTTGAATTTCTGTCAGTTTGTATGTGTTTTCCCAAATTTTCTGAAACCATTTCTTTTACCCTTTTTTTAAATAGTGCAACAACATTCCATTACCATTATAATGTTTCATTATTATCAATAATAATTGTAATTATCAATTATTATTATCAATAATACTTCATTATCACACCATTTAATATTCCATAATTCCCTGTCATTCCGTGGTCAGTAATTACCCCAGTAGCTTCTATAGCGAAAAAGGACTAAGATTTTTTTTTTTTTTTTATAGAGGACCTTTTCCTCTTTCTTTGATCTCATTGGGGAATGAGCCTTGTAGAGTGGTATCACTGGGTCAAAAAGTATTCATAGTTATAGTGACTTTGGGGAAAATTGTTTTCCGAATTGGCTAGAATGGTGCAGTAATATACCTGTTTTCCCTCAGGTCCTCCAACAATTGTCATCTTCCTTTTTGGGGGAATCAGCCTTCACAATCTGGAGAGTATGTTGTGTAACCTCAGTTACTCTAATTTGGATTTCTCCCATTATTGGTGATTTGCAGCATTTTAAAATATGATTGTCTCATACTTAGGTTTCTTTCTCAAAAAACTGCCTGTTCATATCCTTTGACCGTATATCTTTTTGGGAAATTGCTTTTGTTTTTTTTTATACATTTGAATCAGTTTCCTGTCTATCTTGGCTCTGAATCCTTTATCCCTTTATCAGAGAAACTACCTACAGATATTCTTCCTCCCAATTAAACCATTTTTCCTTTTATTTTAACCATTTTGGTTTCATTTGTACAAAACATTTTGAATTTTTATGTAATCAACACAGTTCCTTCAGCCTTCTGTGATCCTCTGTCCTATTTGTTTCAGTCCATACAGTTTCCAGACATCCAAGAATCAAGATAAGAAGATAATATTAACAATAATATTAATAACCTATGATAATAAGAACAATAACTAGTGTTTACACAGCACCTACCCTGTACCAGGCTCTTTACAAATATTACCTCATCTGGTCCTCACAACAAATCTAGGAGGGAAGTGAGATTATTATCCCCATTTTACAGTTAAGGACACTGAGGAAAACGGAGGTTTAGTGACTTGACCAAGACCCCACAGCTAGTAAATGTCCAAAACTGTATTTGAAAATAGATCTTCTTGGGGCGGCTAGGTGGCGCTGTGAGTAGAGCACCGGCCCTGGAGTCAGGAGTACCTGAGTTCAAACCCGGCCTCAGACACTTAACACAAAAACTAGCCGTGTGACCTTGGGCAAGTCACTTAACCCCAACTGCCCTCCAAAAAGCAAAAAAAAAAAAAAAAAAAAGAAAATAGATCTTCTTGACACCTGGTTGGTAGCTCATCTCTTGTAGAGTCTGGGGTCACCCTACACTCAACCCACCAACACCTTCAACAGATTTTTCCTCATTCTCTTGGCCCTAAAGTAGTAGGGGGGCATTAGCAAGGAGAATCACAAATGCCATCCATTTGGTCCTCTCCCCTCTGTGGCCATCTGCAGCGTGGCTGATTATACAAGGCTCCCTTAGGTTTTCCCTTATGGAGATCATGAATGTACTCTCACTCCCACAGGCTTCCTCCCTCCCACCACTGGAAATGGACAATAAACCTCTTTCCACTAACAGACCCACAGTGTGCTGGGCTCTTCTTGATTCTTGTTTCCAGGGAGCACCAGGCTTTTGGGAGACACAGAAACAGTAGGCATTTAAGCGCCCCTTTTCTCAGTCCCTGAGGAAGACTGATCCACTGAAATACTTCTGGAGATGGAAGGCATTTTGATTTCAAAAGAACAAGAAAGCAGAACACTTGGGTGAAAATTACAAGCAATAAGGAACAGTGTTTGGAGTATAAAATCGCCAGCTCTATAAAATACTGTCCTCTCCAGTTATAAGGCTCCCTCATAAAGCATTCTCTGACACATGATAGATGCCCTCTAAGAGCGCAGTTTGCTTCCTGTCTCCTGGTGGTTGGCTCCCGGGGGCACTGAATGGGAAGAAGTCAGAAAGCATTTGGCTTTTGTCTGCTAGTGTTCTTTGGAAAGGGGTGGGGTTTGCAAATATAAGGAAAAAGGCATTCCAATCTGGTTTTAGAAGGTTTCCCTCCTTCTATGGGATTGAATATGCCCCCTCTTCTCTAACCTGCTGCCCAACCCCACCAAAGGGAGAAGAGACTGATTAACTCCTGTAAAGTGTCTGGCTAATTTGGTTCTCACGATCAGACAAACAGTCCCCAAATGGCAGATGAAATGTCTATCTTACCCCAGCGCGATGTGAGCCCACTTGGGTCCTTTGGCACAAAAATGTCCCATCTTGAGCATTCCAATCCTTTCCATCCAGCCCCTCTCCCTCCATTCAGCTGAAAATGCTTAAGCAGGGTTCATATATCCCCAAGCCCCAAACCGCAAATAATAATCCAAGTATCTCCCCCCACCTCCAACCCACCTCTTCTCAAACTAGGAAATGGAAGTTGCTGGAGGCCAGGTTCTGCTGGCTGAGTAGTTGTGCACACAGAGAATTCTTTTATTTCCAGGGAAAATTCCTCAAACAAAGGTCAAGCTACATTTGCAATGAGCCAAGTTTTATAGTCCACACATGCATGAAGACCTGCTTGGGAGAAGTGGAAAAGATTCAATTTACCTTTGGGTAGCAATGCTCAAATTCCCATTTCAAAGTCTAAGCCCCCTGATTATTTATTGATGTCTCTCTCTTCATAGCTGTCTGACTCTTACTGGTTGGAAGAAGCTCCTGGGTGCCTAAAGGATTTTTTGAATTAAGTTCTTTTCAATCATTTTTCCCTCAGGTGTTAACCAATGAGACTGTACTTTGACAAAACTCTGTTTCTGTGTATGCGGGAGCATGTGCACACGTGCATGCATGTGTACTAGGAAATAAAATTAACTGCCAGGAGAGTAGCCATCAAACACTGGTTATGACATGGTTATTTGGACTTTATTTTTTGTTTACAGAAAAAAATGAGAATAATGCACGGAAACAATTCACATTTTACAGCGAATGTGTCTTCACATGCCATCAGGCATCACACACACAGATAGTTTCACAAATAGGGCTCTTACTCCATAGCTCTGCCCAACATTCTCACCACCCACCCACAGAAGTAATGCTGGAGTTTCGTATTGCATTCACCTCACCCAAACCAGGGTCCATGTAAAGTCAGCTCATCAGGAAGTCTTGAATGGAGCCTCTCAGGGATCTTCTCTTGGCTTGGTGCCTATGCTTTTATCAATGCCTTCTGAATGAAGGTATAGATTGCATAAAACTGTGAAGGGATAACTATTATAATGGGACAGCAGAACCAGCATCCAAGAGGATCTCCATAGGTTAGAGCAGTGATGGGCTGAACCCACCACATTTCATCAAGATGAAATTTAAGAGGGATCAGTGTAAACTCCTATACTTGGGGACAAAAAAATCAATTGTGCACAACCAAGCTTAGTTGAAAAGAGCACATTGCCTTCTTTCTGAGATAAAGGTGACTGACTATACATGTGTGATGTTACAGAGGATATTAGGAGACATATTTTTTTTTGGAGGGTAGAAGACAAGGCAATTGGGGTTAAGTGACTTGCCCAAGGTCACACAGCTACTAAGTATGTCAAGTGTCTGAGGCTGGATTTGAATTCAGGTCCTCCTGACTTCAGGGCCGGTTGCTCTACTCACTGCCCCACCTAGCTTCCCCACCTATTTTCTTTATTACAAAGAAAATTCTATGAGGATAACAGTATATATTGTGAAATTATTTTGTTGTCACAAATCAGAAGGCAAAACCAAAACTTTTTTAAAAATCAACACTGCAAGTATAGGATGGTGTAAGTGTGGGGAAGGGGAGAAGAAAATGAGCATTTATGTTGCACCTACTATGTGCCAGGCATTATTCTAAGTGATTTACAACTCTTATATGTTTGCTTAACAGTTCATACAATAAAGATCTGAGTGTCTTAGAGGACCACAAGCCCATATATTAACAGCATGGTATAACAGCTGCTCCCCTCCCCTGCCCAAAAAGTTTCAAAGCATAATGGGAAACTGAACAAAGTGGATCATCTTGCTATTTTCTATCCTGGTAAGAATATATCTGGGGCAAATACTGCATTGTAGATGCCACATTTTGCGAAAATGTTGACCAGGTGAAGTGTGTCCAAAAGAAGGAAACTAGAATGATAAAATCTGAAACCTTGCTATAAAAAGATTAGATGGAGAAAGTTTGGCCTTTTCAGCCTAAATAAGAAAAGTCAGAGTGGATATCACAACTGCCTATGATTATTTGAAAGGCAATCTTGAGGAAGAGACATTCGTCTTAATTTGTTGGGTCCCAGTAGGCAAGATTAGGAGAAGTAGATGGAAGTTACAAAGAGAAATTTATCCACTTGATATAATCCTCATAGAATCATGGAATCTACAAGTTGGAAGGCATTAGAGGATCATAGACTTACAACAGGAAAAGACCAAAGAGGCCCTCAAATCTGCTCCCCCATTTTCTAGATGTGGAAACTGGAGCAGAGAAAAGCTAAATGACTTGCCCAAAGTTATATAGTTCCTGAGTCTAAATTTGAACTCACTTCTTCCTGACTCCACATTCAACACTCTATCCCCTAGGCCAGTTAGAGGCCATTTAGTCCAACTTGTCTGATCAAGGATATTCTCCACAATATTCCTGACAAGTAGTAACCTGGCTACTGTCTGAATACCTCCAGCAAAGGAGAAACTAACTGTTCCCTGAAGCATCCTGGATGCCTAAAGATTTTTTGAATTAAGTTCTTTTCAATCATTTTTCCCTCAGGTGTTAACCAATGAGACTGTACTTTGACAAAACTCTGTTTCTATGTATGTGGGAGCATGTGCACATGTGCATGCATGTGTACTAGGAAATAAAATTAACTGCCAGGAGAGTAACCATCAAACACTGGTTATGACATGATTATTTGGACTTTATTTTTTATTTACAGAAAAAAGTGAGAATACTGCACTTTTAGACAGCTGTAATTGTCAGGAAGTTTTTCCTTATACAGAGCTAAAATCTGTTTTTTTGGGTTTTTTGGTTTTTTTGCAATTTCAGCCTAATGTTAGAAGTTCTCTGGGAGGAAAGCAAAACCAGGCTAATTCCTCTTCCTCAAATGTTTGAAATGATTCCTGTTATGTTCCTCTTTTCCCAAATCCCCAAGTCTTCTCTTCTCCAGATTAAATAGTCTTAGTTGCTTCAACTTATCTTTGATAGGAGGAATGCTTTGTAGCTACCATGTCAACTTTAAGTGGATTCTATTAAGGGATGAGACATATGGGGCAGGAGTGGGGGGTGGGGGAGATTGTGCTGCAGCTTGTGGGGAACACTCTCCTGTCTATACCTCTATACTGTGGTTCTTGCTCTATCTTCTCATAAATATTCCTTCATTGAGACTGATATTAACTGGTTAAATTGATTGAAAGTACTAATCACTGATTAGAGAATATTGAGGCAGTAACATTGGGGAAACATTAACTAGTGAAGATATGGGGGGAATGCACTGGATGGGGCACAGTACTGATAGCAGTAGTAGTAGTGGTGGTAGTGGTAGTAATAGTAGTTGTCATCATTGTCATCATTGTCCTCCTAGTAGTGGTAAGCTTCCAATTGTTCAGGGTAACTTCTAGAACCTTGAAGGAAAAGCACCTGATCTCTGGGGTCCTGACCTACCAGTGAAAATGGTAATTGGAATAACAGCTACCAGAGAGTATAAGTACTATATGAGAAAAAAATTCATAATAATTAGAGCTCTCTAAAAATATAATGGGCTCCTTCACCATTAATTGAGGTTTTTAAGTAGAATCAGGATGATCATTTCTTGGTGATAAGGGGGAGTTTTGTTTGGATACAGCAACTGAATCACAGAATAGTTTTTCTTTCTTCTTTCCTCCTTTCTTTCTTTCTTTCTTTCTTTCTTTCTTTCTTTCTTTCTTTCTTTCTTTCTTTCTTTTCTTTCTTTCTCTTCCTTCCTTCCTTCCTTCCTTCCTTCTTTCCTTCCTTTCTTTTCTGAGGCAATCATTCTTAAGTAATTTGCCCAGCATCACACAGCTAATAAGTATCTGAGGCTGAATTTGAACTCAGGGTCTCCTGATTTTAGGGCCAGTGATCTATCCACTGTGCCACCTAGCAGCTCTTTGAACATTCTTTAAAAGCATGATCTAGGAGGAACTTTGGACTAAGCAACCACACTTGGATTAAATTTAATAGAGATAAATAGAAAATCATACATATGTGTTAGGGGTGGGCCTGACACCTTCACCCTGTTAGATCAGGTTCAATATTGGAACGAAATGAGGCACTTGCCAGTCACTGAACACTTAACAAAAGGAGGTTTACTTTGTCCTAACACTGCAAAGTTTTGCAAAGATACAATGGCATGTAGCTTCTATAGATGTGCCTCCACACCCTTGTCAAATCTCACTATGAAGGCAGGATATCATGATTTACATAGTCTTCAAACAGCTGCCAAGCCCAAAGGGCCCTGACTCCATCATTCAGCAGGATTTTGTATACCCTTAGGCAAGCAGGGACTGGCATCAAAGGAGGCAAGTATCAATCAGGTCACAAGGATGGCTTTGCTGCCTTTTAAGGAAATCCAATCTGTTGTGGGAAAACTGGAGGGTGGAGGTGTAGCGGTCCTATCACAACTGGGCTCAGAAAGTCAAATTCACATATACGAGATGAGTAGGACATGGTTAGAAATCATTCACTCTGGGACTTCAGGGAAGTCTCTTAACCTCCTGAGGTCTCATTTCCTCATTTGTAAAATGATGGAGTTGGACTAAATCATCATGGAAGCTTCTTCCAACTCTTTATCTATGATTCTATCATCCAGTCATCCTAAATGGCCAATGAAATCCCTTACAACTCTAAAATTCTGTGATTTCATGATTCTGGATCTGCCTTTTCAGCTCTCTTTTATGCATTATCTCCCCCCCACCAGACTGTAAGCTCCTTGAGGACAAGGTCTGCTTTCCTCTCTCATATTTGCATTCCCAGTGCTTAGCGTGGTGCCTGACACATAGTAGATGCTTAATAAATATTTCTTGACCAACTGAGAGCAGCAGGGATTTACCAGCTGCCCAGTTAGAATCTCTGGAAACAAGGTTCAACTGACGACCTCATGGAGACAAAACTGATGACCTCAGCCTCAGTAAAGCAGATTCCAACTCTTTGAGCCAAAAGATTATACAAGGAAGCATTAACCTCAGTGAGCAACCAACAGTAGAATGACTTTTGCTAATGAGAAAAAAGACAGAAGGGCTCTGCTGAAAACATACAATTAGCCCCATCAGGAACACACAGGATGAATATGTTGCAGCTACTGAATTTTTTAAACAATAAATATATTTTAAACAATAAATATTTGTATATCACATGCTTACATAGCTCTGTTCAATTTTCAAAGACTCATACTTCTAAGATTGCATTCAAAAAATGTTTGTTGAACAAATACATGATATCTTCACAATAATCCTATGAGGTAGGAAAAAGATAAACAATAAAAACAGAACACATATCCTCAGAGCTGGAGGGGACTGTAGGGACAAATCTGTTCCCCAACAAGGGTCTCTTCTCCAGAATTCCCAACAGGGAATCATTTAGCCTTCCTCTGAGGGCTTCCGGTTGCAGAAATTTGGGGTGAAATCCTAATGTCTCCCAAGGTAGCCCATTGCACTTTGGGGAGACTTAATTGTTAGGAAGGATTTCCTCCCCAACAGCTCATATTCCTATAACACTTTACCTACATTATATCTTCTGACCCTTCCAACAAATGGTGAGACAGATAATACAGACATCATCAAGGAGGCAGTGTAGTATAATGGAAAGAACCCTGGCAGTGGAGTCGGAGGACTTGTGTACAAATTCCACCTCCGACACATGTGTGATGACTCCTGTGATCCTGGGCAAATTCCTGAGCCTTCCTGTATTTCATCATCTACAACATGGGTAGATTGGGCTAAATGGTCTCTGAGAGTTCTTTTTTTAAAAAATAAACTAATATATTTACTTTTAGTTTTCAACATTCACTTCTGTAAGTTTTAACTTTTCTCTACCTCTCCCGGCCCCCCCCCACAAGGCGGTGAGCAATCCTATGTAGGCTCTACATGTACATTCTTATTAAACATATTTCCACACTAGTCATGTTGTATAGAAGAATTAGATCAAATGGGAAGAACCATGAGAAAGAAAAAAACAAAACAAACAAACAAAAAAAGGTCAAATAGTCTGCTTTGCTCAGCATTCAGACTCCATAGTTCTTTCTCTGGTTGTAGATGGCATTTCCATCATGAGTCTTTTAGAGTTGTTTTAGGTCCTTATATTTCTGAGAAGAACTAAGTCTATCAAAGTCAGCCATCACACACTGTGGCTGTTACTGTGTACAATGTTCTCCTCATTCTGCTCCCTTCACTTAGCATCAGTTCATAGACATCTTTCCAGGTTTTTCTGAAGTCCTCCTGTGTATCATTTCTTAGAGCACAATAGTATTCTATTACATCCATATACCACAACTTGTTCAGCCATTCCCCAATTGATGGGCATCCTCAATTTCTGGTTCTTGGCCACCACAAAAAGAGCTGGTATAAATATTTTTGTACATGTGGGTCCTTTTTCCATTTTTATGATCTTTTTGGGGTACAGCCCTGGAAGCAGTATTGCTGGGTCAAAGGGTATGTACATTTTTATAGCCCTTTGGGAATAGTTTCAAATTGATCTCCAGAATGGTTGGATCAGTTCACAACTCCACCAACA
Source organism: Pseudocheirus occidentalis (assembly GCA_028646575.1). Taxonomy (NCBI): domain Eukaryota; kingdom Metazoa; phylum Chordata; class Mammalia; order Diprotodontia; family Pseudocheiridae; genus Pseudocheirus; species Pseudocheirus occidentalis. Next base: position 282,679,213 of record CM053594.1, on the reverse strand, counting down.
ATGAATTTGTGTTCCAATTTTCCCACATCTTCTCCAACATTTATCATTTTCCTGTTTTGTCATGTTAGCCAGTCTGATAGCTGTGATGTGGTACCTCAGAGTTGTTTTGATTTGCATCTCTAATCAATAGTGATTTAGAACGATTTTTCATATGACTATAGATAACTTTAATTTCTTTCTCTAAAAACTGCCTGTTCTTATTCTTTGATCATTTATCATTTGGGGAATGACTTGTATTCCTAGAAATTTGACTTAGTTCTCAACATATTTTAGAAATGAGGCTTTTATCAGAAACACTGGTTGTAAACATTCTTTCCCAGTTTTCTGCTTCCCTCCTAATCTTGGTTGCATTAGCTTTGTTTGTGCAAAAACCTTTCAATTTAGTATAATCAAAATTATCCACTTTGCATTTCATGATGTTCTCTATCTCCTGTTTGGTCATAACTTCTTCCCTTCTCCATAAATCTGATAGATAAACTAGTCATTGCTTTCCTAATTTACTTATAGTATCAGCCTTTATATCTAAATTTGGACTTTATTTTGGTATATGGTGTAAGGCATTGGTCTATGCCCAGTTTCTGTCATACTGCTTTCCAGTTTTCCAAGCAATTTTTGTCAAATAGCAAGTTCTTATTCCAGAAGTTAGAGTCTTTGGGTTTATCAAACAGTAAATTCCTATAGTCCTTGACTACTATGTCTTGTGTACCTAACCTATTCCACTGATCCACCACTCTATGTCTTAGCCATTGCCATGTATTTTTGATGATTGCTGCATTATAAAACAATTTAAGATCTGGTATGGCTAGACCATTTTCCCTAGCATTTTTTCCATTAATTCACTTGATATTCTGGATCTTTTCTTCTTCCATATGAATTTTGTCTTTATTTTCTTCTAGCTCTATAAAATGATTTTTGATGGTTTGATTGATATAGCACTGAATAAGTAAATTAATTTAGGTAGAATTGTCATTTTTATTATATTAGCTCATTGTACCCATGAGCAACTGATGTTTTTCCAGTTATTTAGATATGACTTTATTTAGGTAAAAAGTGTTTTTTAATTGTGTTCATAGAGTTCCTGGGTTTGTTTCGGCATGTAGACTCTCAAATATTTCATAATGTCTACAATAACTTTAAATGGAATTTCTCTTTCTATCTCTTGCTATTGGGTTGTGTTAGTAATATATAGGAATGCAAATCATTTATGTGAGCTTATTTTATATCCTGCAATGTTGCTAAAGTTGTTTATTATTTCAAGTAGTTTTTTTTACTTAATTCTCTAGGATTCTTTGAGTATATCATCATATCATCTGCAAAGAGTGATAACTTAGTTTCTTCTTTGCCTATTCTAATTCCTCAATTTTTTCTTCTTTTATTGTGAAAGTTAACATTTCTAGTACCATATTGGATAACAGTGGTGATAATGGACATTCTTGGTTTCACCCCCAGTCTTATGGGAAATGCTTCTAGTTCTCCTCATTACATATAAAGCTTGCTGATAGTTTTAGGTAGAGGTCACTTGTCATTTTAAAGAAGGCTCCATTTATTCCTACATTCTCTAGTGTTTTTTAATAGGAATTAGTATTGTATTTTGTCAAAAGCTTTTTTTTTGCATCTATTGAGATAATCATGTGGTTTCTGTTAATTTTGTTGTTGATATGATCAATTATGCCCAAAAGTTCTTTCAACCTCTAGATCTATAATTCAATTATCATACCCATTTTACAGAAGTGAAAACTGAAACTCAAGGGAAGATGAATTGACTGAGGGCACACAGCTAGTAGGTGCCAGCGCTAGGACCTCTCACTGATTCTCTGGTCCACACTCTACCAGTTATGTCATGCTGCCTTCTGTCTATGTATAATTATCCCTTCTACATCCTGGGAGGCAGGGGTGTGGTGCCCCTGTGATCTGGAAAATCCATGTAAAATTTTTTGGCCCTCCTTTTGTATTAAAGAAGAAGTCTGAATTTTTTTTAATTTTTCTTTTTGGGGTGTTTACAGAGCTTTATTATAAAATTTGGGTATTTGGCCATAGGCTATATTTTACAATACTATACATATATTTTATGCATTTATGAGGTTCTAAACTTTTTTCTGTGTTATCTGCTGGCCTCTGCCTTGTCTGTGAATTCTACAAAATTCCCATTTAATTTCTTATACAATCTGCATGGAGATAGCGATGGGGAAAATCTCGACATGGAAGGGATAACTGTAGTACTTTGCAAACAGTCTTGTGTAACCCTCACTTCAGTGAGACAGGGAGTAGTACAATGATCGTTAATAGGTTTACCTTGTAAGCAGTCAGGCTAACCATAAGTCACTCAGCATTCTACCCTTGATGGTCATATCCTCAGTTCTTTGTCTACGCGTATGTATATTGTGATGTGTCCCTCATGCTCTCACCAGCTGGCCTCTCTCCTTCTTTCTGCTTTCAAAGTACTTTCAATCACTCAAGCCTCTGTGATTTTAGTTAAACATCAATTTAATTCAATTAGCAAAATCATGATAAAAAAAGAAATCAAATACCTTCATGGAAATGTAGGACCTTGGACTCAGTTAGGCTCCAATTCTTTAAACCAATAGGTTACAAACTATTAAGAGAAGGATTAGGCAATGCCATTCTGTCTGGCCTCATCAGCCAAATGACTTGTGCCAAAGGAAAAACACCTCCTGCAACATTCCAAACACTTCCTGACTCTGAACCCCTAATGTATTCTCTGTCCCTATTATATTAGGGTCTGTTTCCATTCTCCTTATTGTTCAGAACTGTAAAACTGACCTGGAAGTTAACCTCCTGTATCTCTGTAGGAAGGAAGAAAGGGGTGTTTAAGACAAGGCAAGATGTTTTCATCAGGACACCCAGGTGGTATAGCAAACTGAGAACTGGACCTGGAGTCAGGAAGATCTCAGCTCAAACCTAGTTTTAGACGTTTGCTATCTGTGTGACCCTAGACAAGTCATTTAATCTCTGCTGGTCCCAGATTTCCCCTCCAAAATGAAACTAATATTATCACCTACCTCCTAAGGTTGTTGGAAGACAAAATGAGAAAATATTGGTAAAGCATTTTGCAAGCCTTAAAGTGTTATCCAAATGCTCATGATTATTATTAACTCTTACTATTATCAGGATTGGAGAGTGGTATAAAAGATTTTGGTGATGGCCATGGTCACAACTAAATGCAGGGCATTCTGGCATTTCTCCCCTGGTCTGGCTCTTGACACTGTCTGTCCTTTCAGCCCTAGCATCAAAAAGGGGCACTGTTCAAATGCCTCAAAGGCCCATAGGATGTCCCTTGACTGTCACAAAGCTAATGCAGTCAACAGCTGAAGGATATGCATAGTTGCATATCAGTCTCACTCACTATTTCTCTGTCTCTCTTTCTCTCCCTTGAATATACATGTGCTACTTTTATACCCAGTATCATTCTCACAGGCTAACTAATCTGGGCTATGCTGGCCATGAAGCCAGGATGGTTCAGCGGATAGAGTGTCTGACTTGCAATCAAAGGTTCTAGATTTAAATCCTGGCTCTGTACTTTTTACCTGTGTGACCTTGGGCAAGTCACAGGCAAGTCAAAACATTTGTGCCTCAGTTTCCTCATCTGTAAAAATAAGGTAGTTGATCTAGAATACTAGTAAGGTCCCTACAAGCTTTAAATTTTTTATCTTGATTCCATTGGAGATTGTCCCAGTATCCCCATGGAAACACTAGCCTCAATGAGTACATTGCCTACATATCATTAACCCCATTTGACATTGTTTTGTGAAAGTCCTCTGGCATAAGAGAGTCCTCCTGGGAGCATGCAGGTCTCCAGAGTTGATCCTTGCTTTCTACACCTAGGTTGACAGCACCATGCTCCCCAAGTATAAGTGTGGTTACCAGCAGATTAAGTCCTTGTCTGGTTTATGTTGGTCTATAAGCCAACCAGATACATTGGGAAAAACAACCCTTTGATGAGCCTAGATGCTGAGAATAACATGTAAAACAGTGGGAATCAGTTCAATGCAAAGCTTTATTGGAAACAATGGGGAAGAAGGGAAAGGAGAGAGAAAAGAAGATCTGGTATGCAACTCAGGCATATGTACTAGCACATAACTCATATAAGGTGGTGCTATGCTGGGAAACACAAAGACACGACTGCATCCAGCAGGAAGAATGCACTCCAAGGTGCCCTTCTGAGAGCAGGATTCTCATTCTCTGATTTGGGGAGGCCCTTCTGGATCTGGCACACAGGAGACTTGGGGGGTTTCCATATCAGGGAGAAAAACAAACTGGTAGTGGACAAAATATCATTTTGGAGCACGTAGCTGTACTAACCTTAGAAAAATTATTGTTGATATTTTTTCATGAATATGGTCTACAAGTTTTTAGCTTCCTTTAAGGGGAGATCATCACAATGTCCTCAAGACCATCAGGCTTAAGGGTGGTTTCCATGCATAGATTCTATACATCTCCCTTAAGGGGAAATTGTTCATGATGATCTCAAGATCACCAAATCCAATCTTATATCAGATATATGGGGAAATAGAAGCCAAGACAAAAGTAAATTTCCCAAGATCACACAAAAAATTAGTGGCACAATCAGAGCTATAACTCCCATCTCAGCTTTGTAGTCCTACACTCCTTCCATGTGGTCTTGTCTACTCCATTCATAAGGTTGAATTTGAGCCCGTACTTTAGTGGCTTAAAGCAAAAATACCAGGATTCTCTTTCCTGAACCCCCTTCTCCTCCTAATACTTGCCCAACCAGAGATGGGATTCCTGGTTCAAAGTTTACGTAAGGAAGTCAAGATATTTTTCACTGCTGAGATCCCTCCATCATACTTTATGTCAGATCTATCAGATTTTGTCTTCAATTTCCTTTTTTCTCTTTTCTTTAGGCATTATCTCATTTTTAATGCCCCATTCCTTACTGCCTCCCAGGGACTAGTGCTTTTCTGATACTTTGGGCCTCTCTTGGAAGGAGGAAGACCTTCCTTCCAATGATTAATTCCTATTATTAATAGGATTATAGAATTATAATTCCAATGATTAATTTCCATCAACATACATAATTATAAAACAATATAATAGTAGTATATATCTTATTGCATTATATTAATATATTATATAGAGAGAAATCAAATAAAAAATGTACTACTCTGCAAAAAGTCCAAAGAAATGAATCTTTAAGGTTGAGAATTTTAAGCACATTCGTTTTTGGAGCTTAGGGAAGAACCTTTTCAGTGTCTCTCAAATCCCTCCATGTAAGGGTGCCATCTATCCATTCTACCAGGTCGGACTGACCCAGGTCTCACTCTCATCCCCTCATCAACCCCTCCGCACTAACAAATCTCACCATCACCCCTGCCCCATTCTGCAGCTTGTTTGTTTGTCTCCAAGGCTTGAGCAATAAAGATATTGTCATTGAAGAAGCCCAAGTGAACGACAGCCCTGTTGTACTGGTGACAATATTAATAGTGACAGGTGGTGAGGCTGGCCCTGTACCTTGGGCATGGCTGTTTGCTTCCCCAGACACAAGGTTAATAGGGATATGCATTCCCAGCCTGACCCGGTTATTGACACACTTTCATTTCACTTGTCTTTAAGCACCGAGAGATTAAAACCCCCACCGAATGGCGATGGGAAGTGTGACTACATTTAAGAAAGGAACAAGGAATAATTGAATTGGTAGAGCCATCGCAATATTAAATAATATGAATTATAATGACAATGCCGCACCAATTGCATCACTGGACAAATGAGGAAATTATGGCAGGTGGGCGGGCTTCCAGGCATGGAGGGCAGCTGAGGAATCCCTGTTCCCATTAAAAATTAGGTTGGCTGCTTAGACTCACATGGTATTGGGCTTTGGGCCAGAATATGGGACACCATTCTCCTCCTGGGTACAGTATCATCACTCAAATTCTTGCTGACTTACAGGATGATTTAATGCCAAGGAAACATTGGCATTATCTTTGACTCTTTTCTGTCCCTCATTTCTAAAGATCAATTATTCCTGTGCCAGGCATTGTACTGGGTGATGGGGAGGCAAAGACAAAATTAAAGCATTCCTTACCCTCAGGGAACTTATGCATTTTTTTTTTTTTGCTTTTTGGAGGGCAGTTGGGGTTAAGTGACTTGCCCAAGGTCACACGGCTAGTTTTTGTGTTAAGTGTCTGAGGCCGGATTTGAACTCAGGTACGTCTGATTCCAGGGCCGGTGCTCTATTCACTGTGCCACCTAGCCGCCCCCAACTTATGCATTTTCAAGAGAGACAAAATGCACATAGCAAGGTTTATATAAAAGATGCATGAAATACTTTAAATTTAGGAGGTGAGGCACTAGCACCTGGGGGTAATCAGGAAATAGATAATCAGGAAGTCCTGTCAATTACACCCCTTGCTTGATATTCCCACCATCACCACCCTAGTAGAAGTCCCCTTACTGTCTCCCTAGATCAATAGTCTCCAAATTGGGCCATATATCCCTAGTGGGCTGTGGCATGGTCCCAAAGGGCTATGGCTTGATCCCAAGAGATAAATAATTGGAGATTGGGGATTTAGGCCTAAACTCCCCATGGTGTCCGTTACAGGGTTGTGTTCAACTCAACCCTCCTCCAGTTGGCTTCACATGACTGTGCAAGCTCCAAATCTCTTGCCTTTTGCCAGAGTGTAGGATCCTTAAGGAAAACCACAATCTGGACAACTCTGTGCATATGAGTGGGAAAATCTCCTCCTGCTCCCCCATCAGAGGGTACCAAGCACGTGTCCCTCCCACTTTCCCTCTTTTAATTATTTTGGTAGGCCAGAGTTTAACAAACAGGATGAGCATAAATGAATGGATTGCAATTCACATCAATCTGCATTACAGATTTCATCACACAGTCTTTCTCCCCCTAAAGCCCAAAGTCCCTATTTCTGTTTAGGCCACTGCTATTCTTCCAGAGTCTCCCAGGTTCTTAATCTTCTCTTTACCCTTGGCTCTGCTGAGCTGACACTGCTTTCTTCAAAATTACCAGTGATCTCTTAGTTGTCAAATTTGCGACCCTTAGCTCAATCCTCATTCCTCTTGACCTCTCGGCAGCATTTAACACTGTTATCCACCTTCTCCTCCTGGGTACTTATTCTCTCTTCTCTGAGTTGCAGAAAATGGAGGTTCCCTATCTAGAAAATCTCTCACATCCACACACTTTAAGAAATAAAAAAAACAGAAACCAGATGTTCTAACCTTAAAAAAAACTTTCAAAGAACTTCAGTGAATTTTGAATCTATTTGCTAAAAAGAAAAAAAATTATAACACTCCATTTAATTTGCGAGAGCAGTTGATTGGTATCAAGAAAGATGGATGGGGCGGCTAGGTGGCGCAGTGAATAGAGCACCAGCCCTGGAGTCAGGAGTACCTGAGTTCAAATCTGGCCTCAGACACTTAACACAAAACACTAGCCGTGTGACCTTGGGCAAGTCACTTAACCCCAACTGCCCTCCAAAAAGCAAAAAAAAAAAAAAAAAAAAAGATGGACATTTACAGCTTTTAAAAAACTTTATTTTAAACTAAAATAGAAACTGAGAAAAGAAAAAAATGCCATGTGCATAGCAGAACTTAAAAGAATTCAGTATAAAAAATAAATTTCCATTTCAAGAAAGCTTTTACAAGAAATACTACGCTTTGTTTTCAAAACTGTCCAGTTTTTCTTTGCTCTTATAGGTTTTTCTTTGTTTCCTTATAGGTTTTCTTTTGTTCTCAGCTATGTACTTTTTTATTTTTCCCCTCACTCCCTACCCCAGTTCTCAACCTTCCTAATGCTGCGACCCTTTAATGTGGAGTATGTGGGCATGTGGGCAGACCCTCCTAGAGACAGATAGAGGAGAGGTGTCTCAGATCCTAAGAACTATTGGAAATAGTGTTTTCCAATAGTCTTAGGTGACCCCTGTGACCCCTGTGGAAGGGTCGTTTGACCCCCAAAGGGGTTGTGACCCACAGGTTGAGAACTGCTGCCCTACCCCATCCCACCTCCCTACCCTACCTAAAGAAGGCTACAATGAAGCATGGAGATATGTATACACATACACACACCCCTATATATACACATATACATAGATATCTATAAACACACACACATGCACACACGCACATATATATATACATAGACACTCCACATATATGTGAGACTATACTGTGCTTGTTTTCTCTTATCATTTATTTCTCTAAAGGTGCATAGCATCTTCCTTCATAAGCCCAAGTCTTTTCTTGTTTTTCTAAATTAATCAGCTCATCATTTCCTATACCACAAAATTATTCCCACCCAATCACATCCTATTGGAGGCATAGTCTATGAAATATCCCCCCATTTCCCCACATTCTTTCTATTCTTGGCTGCATAGGTTTTAGTTATACAAGAAAATTTCGATTTAAAGCAATCAAAATTATCCATTATGAACCTTAGCAACCCTCTCACCTTATAACATACTTTAAGGTCTGATAATGCTGAATCTGCTTCCTTTACATCTTTTTCCCCTTGGTTTCTTTGAAATTCCTGACTCCTTGCTCTTCTAGTAATAGCTGGATTGCAGCAAAAAACTTTTGCATCATTAGTGCATGGAATTGCAAACTGAGTATCATGATTTAGGAAGTGCAGCAAATAATGCATTTCTTCCATTGAATCTACTCAATTTATGAGATATTTTTTTTGACTGTGAGAACTATTGAAATGACACTGTTCTCAAAACATTTCAGTTTTATTTCTTCTTTTAAATTTTAATTCTGTAAAAGTTTTATAATTGACATGATGACTAGTACAGTGGTGTGTGTGTGTATGTAGACATTATATATTAATTATTATACATATATTATATATAAGATTATATATTATTAATATTAATTATATATGTAATTTGTCAGTAAATATACACACATTAAGGGTACATGCTCAAAATTATTTTACAGATAGAGTACATGATCAAAAAAGTTTACAGACCCTTGGCTTTGACTGATAAAACAACCATGTCATTCCTGCCCTTATTCCCTTGTCCACACTTGAGCTGTCTTTGTGTGTGTGTGTGTGTGTGTGTGTGTGTGTGTGTGTGTGTCTTTTTGGAGGGGGAAGGCAGGGCAATTGGAGTTGTGACTTGCTCAAGGTCACATAGCTAGTAAGTGTTAAGTGTCTGAGAGTGGATTTGAACTCAGGTCTTCCTGATTCCAGGGCCAGTACTCTATTCACTGCACCACCTAGCTGCTCCTTGATCTGGCTTTCCTAAGACTGGTGACCAAATCTTTCTTCTCTACAGATCTGGCCTTGTTACATCTCTGCTCAAAATCTTTAATAGCCCCTCATTCCTTCCAGTTCACATTTCAAATGCTTTTGCTTGGTATTCAAGGCCCGTGCAATGAAAATTGACCCTGCCTCTCCATTCTTATTTCCTCCTATTTCTTGCTATAATACTTGATGTTCCAACCAAAAGGACCTACTATCTATCCTCTGAAAATTCATTGTGCTTTCCAGCCTCCCCATCCTTGTTCCTGTTGATCCTTACCCTTACAATGCCTTTCTTCCCCCTTTTTAGTTCCTACCCATCCCTTAAAATCAAACTTAAATGCCACCTCTTCCATGAGACTTTTCCTCATCCTTATTGTGGACAAATTTCTTTTTCCACTCAGACCTGAAATAGCACTTTCTTTTGTACATCTTGCTAGATTTGATACTCCATGAGGCAAGGACCATATTTTAATGAAGTTAGGCACCTAGGAGAGTGTTCTGCATACAGTAGGTAGATGTACAATAGGCACTTAATTATATACAATGAATCCTCATTATTCATGGATTCCATATTTACAAATTCACCTACTTGCTAAAATTTATTTGTAACCCCAAAAGCATTACTCATCCTTTCTTGGTTACTTGAGGACATGTGCAGAATTGGGAAAAATCAGTCACCCAGTGTGGACATTCCCAGCTGAGGCCAAACAATGATACTGTGCCATCTTGTTTCTGCTCTCATTCTGGGAACAAAGGTTCTTTTTGTGATCTATTTACTGCCCCATTTTTTGTATTTTTATGCTTTTTGTTGGTGATTTTGCTTTTAAAATGACTCATGTGTGTAGTGCTGAAGAGCAGTCTGCTGTTCCTAAGACTAAGAAGGCTGAAATATGCCTTACAGAGAAAATACATGTCTTAGATAAGCTCCATTGAGGCACAAGTTGTATTACTGTTGGCCTTGAGTTCAGTGTTAATGAATCAACAACGTGATACATTAAGGAAATTCACTGATCTATATGCTAAGCCACCCTGGAAAGTGCTAAAGTAAAAGTTGTGCCTAGAGGCTTATGGGAAACTAACCCTGTGTTTCCTCTAGGAGCGATGGTTAATTGTTCCTTAATTCTGTGTTCTAGGTGACTTTATAGAACCCAGCTATGGCAAATGATGAGAATTGCCTCTAACTTTGTTCACCAAACATTTATTAAGCATCTAGTATGTGGACCACTATGCTAGCTGTTGGGGATATAAAATTAAAAAAAATAAATAAACTGTCCCTTCCCTCAAGGAGCTTGTTTTGTACTAAGTTGAAACAGTGTCTATACGAGTAAGAAAATGCTACATATGTATGTATATGTATATGTGTGTGTATATGTAAGACAAAGTAGTTTCAAAAGAGAGCAGTTCTAATAATTGGGAAAATCAAGTTCATGACTGAGAAAGAGAGAGAGACAGAGAGACAGAGAGACAGACAGAAACAGAGAGAGACAGAGACAGATAGAGAGACAGAGTGAGAGAAATGATGCATAATATGAAATATACTTTGCAAATCTTAAAGCATTATATAAACTTTTTGTTGTTCAATCATTTTTTAGTTGTTCCCCAATTTGGAGTTTTCTAGACAGTTACTGGAGTAATTTGCTAATTCCTTCTCCAACTTATTTTACATTTGAGGAAACTGAGGCAAACAAGGTTAAATGACTTGACCAGGGTCACACAACTAGTAAGTGTCTGAGGCCAGATTTGAACTTAGGAAAAGGAATTTTCTGACTCCAGGTGTTGCATTCTGTGCAGCATGGCACCACTTAGCTACCTATATAAACTTTAGCTAATAGTCATAGCTATTACTTTCTCTACAATAGAGTACAAACTGCTCACCTTAACATGAAAAATTCTCCATATTCTGACTGACACCTACCTCCCTTTCCTGACTTACTATATATTATTCTTCACCATGTTTCAGCCAAACAAGCTTGAACTTAATATTCTCCTTTCTCTGTGCCTTTGAACAGGCTGTCCCCCATGCCTGGCATGCATTTTTTCCCCATCTCTGCTTCCCCAAATTCCTAACTTCCTTCTAGGCACAGCTCAGTAATAATCTCCTAACCGATGCATTTCCCAAACACCCTGATGGTTGGTGTTCTCTTTATTCTCAGATTGTCTTGTATTTATTTATCTGTGTACGTGCTACCCCACCCCCAGCAGAATGTAAACACTATGAATGCAGCAACTGGATAGTTTTTGTCATTGTTTCCCTGGAGTCTAATAGAGTGCCTGGAATATAGTAGGCAATAAGTATTTGTAGAATTAAATTGAATAAATCAATGTTTGCTGTATTGCATTGTTCAGCTGGAGCATGGAGGCACTCCTCTACGAAGCGTGCCCACTCTACTCAGAGGGGGAGTATCACAGCAGCAATGCCTCACATACACTACTGTCTCATTTTTCCATCAGGTAGTATCAGTGACCAATGAGTAAACAGTGCTAATAAGTCCAAGGGCTAGACTTGAATCCCAAGATTCACTACCATAGATCTGTAACTGTTTCTCTATGCTAGAAAAGCTACCAGTGGGGGGCGGGGGAGGGCAGGGGGGGGGAAGGGAGGCAGTTAAAGTAAGTAGAACCAAGAACAATTATCACAAAATAATCCAACACGAGTATTACACAAATACAGAGAACAAGTTGGCTCCAAACCCCAGCCAGTCATCTCACAAATGTATCGTGATGCACTTGGTTATAAGGGAAACCAGGGAGAGAATGTGGATGGCTCATTGCAAGGCCATCCCTACAACATGATAAATAACTCTAAGTGTTGGTAATAATACTAATAATTACTATTAGAGCAGCTAGCCTTTATACAGTGCCTAGTAAATACCAGATACTGTGCTAAGTGCTTTACAAATATTGCACATTACTGGTATACATGAAAGACAATACCTAGAAAATGTTTCCTTGACCCCCAATAGCAAATTAGATTATCTAAGCATTTAACTTAATACGTATATTTAGACACTAGCGAAAATCAGATCTCCTCTGTATGATGTATACAGGAATGTAGGACTGAAAACACCATCAGTGCTCAATGACCATGAGTCCACGAAGAGGCATCTGTGCACAAGGGAAGACAACTAACTACCTGTGCAATGTGATTTGAAGGGCTTTAAAAGACTGTTGAGCATTAAAATCTCTCCCTCCAATGTCCCCTAATCTCCCCAGTAGGGTCATAGTGCTGGATTAAGGCATGATATATTCTTTTTTTTTCCTTTTTTGGAGGAGAGAATGCAGGGCAATTGGGGTTAAGTGACTTGCCCAACATCACACGGCTAGTAAATGTTAAGTGTCTAAGGTCGGATTTGAACTCAGGTCCTCCTGACTCCAGGACCAGTGATCTATTCACTGTGCCACCTAGCTTACCCCACCCCTTTTCTGCATAATTTATTCTGAAAGTGTTGGTTGAAAGACCAGTCAGCCTCTTTGATGTTCCAAAAATATAACCTGTTAGTTGCCTTTATCATCAACATCAAAGATGAGAACAAGGGCAGGCAGGTGGTGCAGTGACTAGAGCATCAGCCCTGGAGTCAGGAGGACCTGAGTTCAAATCCAGCCTCAGATAATTAATGCTTACTAGCCATGTGACCTTGGGCAAGTCACTTAACCCCAAGTGACCTGCCTTCCCCCTCTAAAATAAAAGATGAGAGCAAGATGGATATTAATAATAGCTAACACTTGATTGCAAGACACTTTATATGCATTTTCTCATTCCAGCCTCACCATAACCCAGGGATGTAGATGCTATTATTATCCCCAATTATTCCACATTACAAAAATGTGGAAACTGAAGCCCAGAGATAGTATTGAATTGCCTGTGGTCACATGACTAGTGAGTGTTAGGAATGTGACCCCATGTTCTCTGAGTTTAGCGATCTCTTGCTCTACTCAGTGCCTTCATTCTTCTTTCCATCTATCCTAAGTCCTCCAAGGGTGAGCTGAAGTCCCACTTCCTATAGGAAGCTCTCCTGATTCCTTTAGCCTTGACTGATCTTCCTGCTCTTTTCAGCATCTACAGACATGGTAAGTCACTAGAGCACTGGTCCTGGAGTCAAAGGACCTGAGTTCAAGTCCAGTCTCAGTTACTTACTAGCTATGTGACCCTGGGCAAGTCACTTAACCCGATTGCCTCCAGAAAAATTGTAGACTGCCTGCACTGCACAATTTAGCACTAGGATGTGCTAGACATTGAACAGTGGCTCATGTGAATTAGTCTTGTCTCCTCCAAATAAATTGTAGGCTCTATGGGGACTGAAAAGGGTTGGGTGAGCCTTAGTTTAGCCCTAGTGAGCCTGGGCTAAATAAATGCTTGTAGTTCTCACCAAAACATTCACAGTCAGCTAGGTGAGTTCTGGATGAGCCTGGTGTTGTACAAGTAAAGAGATGCAAAGGGTGTCCTGGTCCTCCGGGATGCAGCAAGGAGAGCATGAGGTGCATCTGATGGGAGAGGGAGGAAGGCCATAAAAACAGACAAAGAAGATCCCACAAATGAACATGGGGGGACACTGGAAAGGAATTGGGAACCAGCCCTGCTTAGAAATGAATAGGATTACATATAAGTTAAGAGTAATAATAGCAATACCTAACATTTTTATTTATAAATCTCTTTAAGGTTTGCAAAATGCTTTATTTACTTATATTATCTCATTCGACCCCCATGAAAACCTGTGATCACAGGTGCTATTATTAGCCTTATATTACAGATGAGGAAAGTGGGGTTAAGAGACGTTCCTGAGGCAGGTCTTCCTCACTCCACCCCTGTGCCACATCGTTGCTTACTACCGAGGATGCAGGAACAGACCATTCTGCTGAATTAGACTGGGGTCGGGCCTCCAAGGCCACCCTCTCCCTACCTGTGAAGCCTGTAAGGTTTAGGTGCTACCTGCATTTGGAGCCTTTGCGTTTCTGGGCTGAGCTTCTAGAGGGGCAGATCTGGAGGGAGATAGGGCCCCAGATGTCATCTAGCCCATGTTATGAATAAAGACACTGAGGCCCAAGGAGAACCACTGATTTTCTCAAAGACACACAGTGAGCAGAGATGGGAGGAGCGGAGGCCCCTTCTGCTCCCACTGGAGCCCTGTTCTGTCCACACCACCTCTCTGACATGACGGATCAGAATAAACACCCTCACATAATCTGGTTAGCTGGGGTCTCCCCTCTGAGCAAGAAGACCTTCCTCCCACCCCTCTTTTGTGAAGTGGATGTAATGAAACTAATCATGTTGTACCCCTTGATTGCATCAGGCCTCCATATTAATGCAGAGCTTTGGTTTACAAGCAGATATTAAAATTTCACTTCATTTCATGCCATCCTTTCCTCAAGTCCTTTTGTTTTCCAAAGCTTGCTTTCTGAATTGTTACTTCATTCATTCCTCATAATCTTCCCCTAAGAGTCAGGCGAGCAAGGTTATTATCCTCCCATTTTACAGGTGTGCAAACCGAGGCTGTAAGCAGTGAAATCATTTGCCCAAGGGCACCGACCCATGCCAGAGCCAAGGCACTGGGCTCCCAGTCCAGCATTCTTCCCACCAAATCATGCCAATGCATCTCCCTCCATCTAATAAAGCTTCTCTCTGGGTTTTCCCTAGAGGTCTGGGGTAAAAGTAAGAGCATTAAATGTGTTTTATTAGCGCTTAATGGTGTCCTTTTAATAGGCTCAGATTAATATCCCAGATAAGAGCTGAGTCATTGCTGCCTAATTGCAGGGAGCCTAGGGAAGTTCCATAAAGGGAAAGCTGGGCCATGTCATCATACTTATTTATATTTTACCCACCTAAGTTCTATCTAAACCCGCACTTCATTAATTATAATGAGCAGACTGAGCCATTCCAAAGCCCTCAATTTTAGCTAGCTAGTTTCTAGTCAGCTTTCACAAGTTAATCTGTGATCTGAGCTATTCTGGAATTGTCAGAGAGGATCAGGAAGTTCTTCCTGCAACACTTCTAAATGTCTATGGATCCATCATCCCCTCCATGTCATCATTTCCTCCGCCCGGCACGTTCACAATGGATACTTCTCAACCTCTGGGATTCTTGTTTCTGTCCCACACAGATGGAGAACATACCCAACCCTCCTGAGGCTTCCTTTAGGCGTTTCCATATTATTATATATTCTGTTACATTCAGTTCTGATCTGTTCCATTCCAAGGTTAATCTGTACTTACCATCCTGACTTCTTCACCATTCACTATTCTATTCTATCCTGTTCTACACCAAGAAAGGGTAGTATATACTTGATACCTCTATTTCCTTATCATTTTTCTAGCCGTCTAATTGAGTCTTATCTATTACATTTGACTTCAATACTTCATTGAATCTGTGATCTAATCAATGCAGTTTTTCCCTCCACTGATCTATGATTCTTTCTGATCTTTATTCTGTTCTCTTCCCTAGACTTAAAATGCTTCAGTATTTCTCTTTTCTGTATTTACTGGCTACCCTATCCCTAGACTCCCTCTCCCTTCCACTCCTCCTCACAACCATCTGCAAAAAACAAAACTCCTTGTAACATCAAGCAAAACACATTCCCACTGTGGCTATGGCCAAAGCTATATGCCTTACATTATATCTTAAGCATATTACTTCTCTCTCAAGAGGTGGGTAGCATGTTTCATCAACACTCCTCTGGAGACATGTGGTTGGTCACTGCATTGATCAGAGCTCCTCAGTCTCTGAAAATTCTTTTTTTTGCAGTGGTGTTATTGTATAAATTGTTCTCCTGGTTCTGCTTATTTCATTCTTTATCAGTTCATACCAGTCTTCGCAGGTTTCTCTGAAACATCCTCTCCCCCTCCCCATTCATCATTTCTTATGGTACAACATTGTTCCATTGCATTTATATATCATAATTTGTTGTTGTCGTTGTTGTTGTTCATGTCTGATTCTTCATGACCCTTTTTTGGGATTTTCTTGGCTAAGATACTAGAGTGGTTTGCCATTTCCTTCTCCAGTTCATTTTACATATGAGGAAACTGAGGTTAAACGAGGTTGAGTGACTTGCCCAAGGTCACACAACTAGGAGGTATCTAAGGCGAGATTTGAACTCAGGAAGACGAGCCTTCCTGACTCCAGGCCCAGTGCTAAATCCTGCACCACCTAGCTGCCCAATACTTTGTTTAGTTATTCTCAAACTGATGAGCACCCCCTTAGCCTCCAATTCTTTGCCTCTACAAAACAGTTTCTTTTTCCTCTTTGATCTTTTTGGGGTACTGTCCTAACAATGGTAACTCTGAGCCAAAGGGTATGTGCAGTTCAATGAGAGAATGCTTCATGGAAGGGACAGGTCGAACTTGGATGGGTAGAGGGGAACAGGGAGAATGTACCAGACTGAGAAGATACAAAGAAGAATTACTGCCTTTGGTGTTCTGAATTTTAGACCCCTCTATTCCACTACCAGAAAACAACATCTATTAGTACTTGATTACCATGAGTGACCAGAGGTGGAAATGGAGCTAGGTAGGCAACTGTCCAGGATACAAGATACCACGAAGCATATGATGAAGGATATGTTTAAACATTCCTTTTTATAAAGTCACATGCTTTTGTTGCCAGAGAATCCCACCCTCTCTGGCATGCAGGTATTTATTTTGTGATAGATCCCATTCCAAGGCATCATCCTAGTGTGGAGATGGGCATGAGCCGGCCAAGACCACACCAGCAGAACACGAGATTTAGCAGGTCCTGCTGAATCGGGAAGGCTTCAAATTCAGCCCAGCTGAACCCAGATGGTTATTTGAGGACCAAGCCGGGTCAGGGTTAGGGAGGCTTGCCCCCAAAGTCTTAGCCACCAGGGGATTAACTCTTTTTGGTCACTGTAACTCTTGAAGGATGGAGTGGTGGTGATCTGCCCCAGAAGAAGGAGGATCCAAAGCAATTACATCAAGTAGCCAAAATGTAGGCACTTTTTCCATGCACTTCAGTGGAGGCTCAGAGGTTCCTGTGGACAGAGAGATACCCTGGGAAGCAATCTTCAAACCCTGCTTGGATCTCAATCATGCCTATTCTAGACTCTCAGGTAATAAGCACACGCCTGTCTTTTGCTTGCTTAGAGTTAACCCAAGTCACTTTTTTCCCCAAAATTTTGTCTTAGACTCAAACCCAGAACACAAATAGAGAATAGAGATGAAAAACAAACACATAGCCTAAACTTAAATACTGGAACTTAAATACAAAGTTAGAAAGAAATAAAAGCATGTCATGTGCATAGCAGAACATAGTGAAACCAAGTTACTTTTGAGAGGCCTAGGATACCTTAGGACATTTAAAAGAGGCCAGGAAAAAGGATTTTCTCCTCACTACCTTTCTCTGCCTCTTTTCCTCAGGGCAGAGCAGAGACGCCCACAGCTGTCCTTCTGCGCTCCCCCCCCCCCCCAAGGAAGTTTAAGGAAAGTTAGGTGTCTGCTTGTCATGCTCGGGGGAAGCAGGGGAAGGATACAGGAAGAAGGCCTGGTTGCACGGCAGACCTCAGAAAGCAAATCCTAATTCAGCAGTCCAGTCACTCTGTCAAACATTTAGTGCATCAGGGGTGATTGTTCCTTGCTAGGTAGAGCTCTGGTGTATCCGCTAGGCCTTTTGTCATGTTAACTGCAGCCGATCAATGGATTGAGGTCAGGACTCCTGATGTAGGTGCAAGCTTAGAGGGAAAAAAGTCTCAAAGATTCATTTTTCCTCGTCTGGTAACACTCCGGTCACTTATTTTTTCTCAGTTAGCCTGTGCTGCTCTAAAGTGGATATTGATCAGGGCTCTAATGCAAACCTGTCAAATTAATTTTGCAGACCTGGGATATGACTGGCCTAAAATTGCTTCTGCATCTGTTCTCTGCAGCAAGCCTATGAATTTTAATCACGGCCAGAATGGGCTGGTGGCTTTTTTTGTTAGAAACTTGAATAGGAAAGGTTTAAACTGTAAATGCCAAGGAATGACGCTGTTTTGTTCTTTTCAGAAACTCGTGTGGTGGAGGTCAAAGAAATTATTATGTCGGGTGTATTCTTGGCAGATGCTCGCTGGGGGGTGGGGGGGAAGGGGAAAAGGCTTTGCAGGATGCTTTTGGCAGAACAGAGAGAAGGTATGAGCTGTTCCTCTTTAAGCACCGGCAGACCAATCGCACAGTCTTTTCGAGCTTGGGGATGTGTTTTCCTTAGATGCTCCCCCCCACCCTATTTTCTTGTTATTTCTGATAACTTTATCACAGGGGCAGGAAATCCTCCTTGGGGCTCTAGCCTTTGTTCTTCAAAGCCACATTTCATGGGGTTTGGAGGAGTTATTGAGAATAATCCCAGAGACACCTACTGGGGCATAAATCTTACCCCCAGGAATGGGACCTAATGAAGCAGACCTTTTATCTGACATCTTGAGGTGACTCTGGGCAGGAAAGTGGATTTAGACTCCAGTCCTTAGTTCTATTATTAAAAAAGCCATGTGATATCTGTATCAGCCTCTCCATGACTCAATTTCCTCATATGCAAAATGGGGAAGATAATATTGGCTGTCCCAGCACTCTTGCAGAGAGCAAATGTGAGGACGTTTGTGAAGGAAGAGCATAAAGTATTAGCCACATAGTAGATCTTATTAAACCAATGCATAATTTGGGAATTTACAGGATGATAGGATGTTTAGAGAGGGATAAAATCATAAGCAACATCTAGTCCAATGTTCTCAATTTACAGATAAGGAAACTGAGACCCCAAGAGTTGAAGTAACACTTCAATATTTTAAGGCCTCAGTGGAACTGTGTTATCTCACTGATGTGGGCACTTTCTAAAGAAGGAAATCCATCTACATGCCTTCACACTACACAATTCTCTTCCGTATTCTCCCAAAGACACTCCTGAAAGGGTTCACCCAATGTATTCGGGACTTTCTTTAGGCCTTTTCATATTTTATGCTGCCCAACCAATTTTGGACTCATTCCATGACCACTGGCCTACTTTGCTGAATGACCAGTGGTGTCAAATTAGAGTAGAAACAGGGACCATGAAGCCAAATATAAGGATCTCTGAAGACTTCATATTGACTTGGAAAATGATGAATTAACATTATCTAAGTTTTTATTGGATTTTCATTTATTTTGTTAAATTTTTCCCGATTCAATTTTAATCTGGTTCAGGCCTCATTCAGGAGCGTTTGCCAGCCCTTTGCCTGTTTGATATCTCTGTCTTAGAGCCCTTCTTGAAAGAGTCACACCCACCATGCGCCTTTCCTGGGCCCTTTGAGTTGTCCACAGCTTTCATTTGATTTTTTTTCATGGTACAGTTTTCCCAACAGTTTATTGCCCATTGGTCATTGGAGAAAGGTCTCACAATGAAGGGTTTAGTGTGATTCTTAGCAGTGACAGCTCCCTTTCATTCTACTTCGCTATTACTGCAAGAGTGGAAGGGGGTACACAAAACTGGGGGCAATTTTTTTTAAAAAGAGGAAATTGTTTCTTTTGTGTGTTGCCAGGGTTAAAGAATCATCTGCTAGTGGACAACCCCTTGGCTATAAGCCTTGATATAGTCAACCTGGTGGCCTTCACGCTATAGACTAGATCTGTGGATATGATAGTACTTATAGTCTTTCTAGCATGGTAGAACCCTCTAGATTCATCTTCCTGAATTCAGATCTGGCCTCAGATGGTTGCTGGTGGTGTGACCCTGGACAAGTCACTTACCCTGCTTTGCCTCAATTTCCTCATCTGTAAAATGAGCTGGAGAAGGAAAAAAAGCAAAACCATTCTAGTATTTTTGTCAAGAAAACCCCAAGTGGATTGTGAAGCTGAAACAACTAAAACATGACTGAACAAAGAACCTTCTAAAACTTATACTCCACTGACACAACTTTGAAGAACAGTAAGATGTTACAGGAGCACACAGCTTAGTAAGTAAATAAAACTCATTTTCTAAGCTTTTAAAGCCTTTTTAGAAGTAGAGAAAATTAGCTCATGGACAAGAGGGCTATCACATCCAAAACAGACTCCTTATGATAGTAACAAACCCCCAAAACTGGACATATTGCTGAAAATAATCAGAAGATCTCCTTCCAAAGTGTGCACTCCCCCCAAAGTCTTACCCAGAGGCAGATCTTGGTAACTTAAGGTTGCCCTGGCTAAATTATCGGTTCAAGGACAGGATTCTCATGTCCCATATGGGAGAACAGAGCTGGGTAAGACTAATTTTATTTTTAGCACTTGGAACATAGATTCCTTGCATATATGCAGGGCACTGTATATGTTTCCTTGGTGAACAAACGAGGGAGAACTTGAAGAGTTTATTCTGCCAACAGACAGTAGGCAAGAGCTAAAATTCTTGGGCATGTCTTAAGGATGAATAGGAGCCTGACTAGCTGGTTGTATTTGTCCTTCGTTTTCGAAGAGGACCATGACATCAGGGAAATGATGACATGACTTGCAGTTGACTTGAGTGAGGCCGGGCTGTGCAAGGTCACCAGCCTCACTTACTCCTCCAGAGTCATCTGGATCCAGTGATCCAGATGCAGATGATCCAGGATGCAAAGGGAGACCCTCGCCTTTAGGCTAAGGTCTTTGGCCATCTCCAGTCATCCTGATGAATATCTGGCCACTGGACCCAAATGATTCTGGAGGAAAAAGTGAGACTGGTGACCTTGCACAGCCCTCCCTCACTCAAATCAAAGCCTGACTAGCTGAATGCAGAAAGGAATGAAGAAATCAAGTATTCAGTTGCAAAGTAGCACCCTCTCTCCTCCTCTTTCTTATTCAATCTAACAGGGCTAGTAGCTCAATGGATAGAGTGCTGGGACTGGAGTCAGGAGGACCTAAATTCAAATCTGGTCTCAGATATAAGTGTCTGTGTGACCCTGGGCAGGTCATACAACCTTGTTTGCCTCAGTTTCCCCATCTGTAAAATGAGTTGGAGAAGGAAATGGCAAACCACTCCAGTATCTTTGCCCAGAAAACCCCCAAATAGGATCATAAAGAGTTGGAAAAAACTGAAATGGCTGAACAATTTATTAAGCACTTATTGTATACATTTGTACTCAGTGCTATGGATACAAAAACGAAGGAGCAGCTGTCCCTGCCCTGGATAAACTGACATTGCAGGGATACAATCTGCAAGCAGAGAAATAGGTGCATGTGTTTTCTGGTTTGGTTTGGTTTGGTTTTTAGGAAGAACGTCCACTAGGGAAACTAGGATAGATTTGCCATTAGAGGTGACCTGTAAATGGAACCTTAAAGAAGCCATACATGCATTGCAGGCATGAGGGACAGTGCATACAAAGGTAAGGAAGCAGTGGGAGAGCTAGAAAGGACTTGGCAGGCCATCTCATTCAACCACCTCATTTTATAGCAATAATAGCATTTATAGATGTCATTTCATTTTATTTTCATCACAACCTTAGGAGGTTTTATTATTATTATTATTTCATTTTTACAGAGGGAGAAAGTGAGGAACCAAAAGGTTAAGTGACTTGCGCAGGGGCACCCAGCTAACAAATGTCTGAAGTTGGTGAACTTAGGTCTTAGTCATTCAGGGTAGCTAGGTGGCATCACAGTGCAAAGAGTGCTGGGACTGGAGTCAGGAAGACCTGAGTTCAAATTGCACCTCAGACACTTGCTAACTGTATGACCCTGGGTAAGTCATTCAACTTTGTTTGCCTCAGTTTCCTTGTCTGTAAAATGAGCTGGAGAAGAAAATGGCAAAGCACTGCAATATCTCTCCCAAGAAAACCCTAAATGAGTCCAACTCATGAAGAGTTGGGCACAACTGAAAATGATTGAACAACAACTTATTCACTCTACATCCAGCATTCCGTCTACTGTGCCATGTCACTGCCTTTTATAGTTAAGAAAACCAGAGCCCAGGAAGGCTGTGTCCTGCCCAAATGCCCTTTGGCACTGGTGTCAAAGGCAACTTTAGAACTCAGATCCTTTGTTACCAAATTCAGCGCTTTTTCATGACACCAGGGTGAGGTCATACATTTCTTAGTGATTATGCAGGGGAAAATTCCTGCCCTGGATTCCAGCAGGGTGATTGAGTTGGTTGTCCTCCTGAGATCACTCCCAACATTAAAATTCTATGGTTCTAATGGAGTGTAGGTGCCTAGTATGGCATGTGGCATAGAATAAATGCTTGTTAAACTGAATTCTTGGATCTCCCATATCATCTAGCACCAAGTTGAAGACATCAGAGGCACTCAATAAATTAATAAGTGGATAATATTCAGTCTGCAGCAATAGCAGTATTGCTCAACATAATACATTCAATGCAAGTGCTATGCTAGGCATTTTGAAAGTGATAAAAACAAAATAGAATCTTGGGATTTTAGAGCTGGGAGGTACCTTGGGAGGAAAATTGATAGTTATGTGAACACTGGACTGAGAGGCAGAAGATCTAGATTCAAGAATAGCTCTGCCCTTCACTCATTGTAATGAAAATGAAAGTCATTTCCACTCTTTGGATAAGTTTCCTCTTCCAGAAAATGAAAAGATTTGGCTATATGGTCTCTAAGAAGGTACTTGCCAGTGCAGACATTGCACACATCTATTAGAAAGTTAAATTCTCTAATTTCACAGAGAAGGAAACTAAGCCACAAAGAGGTCAAGTCACATGTCAAAGGTTACATCACAAATTGGTGGCCCGGCTAGTACTAGAACCTAAGACACTTTGGTACTGGCTCAGGATTCTTTCCACTATACTGTGGGTTGTCAACCTGTGGCCGGGGTGCCTGCTTCTCACACCTTAAGGACCAGGTAGTATTATCACCTTCATCATCTTTCTCTCTTTCTCTTCCTTCCTTCCTTCTTTCCTTCCTTCCTTCCTTCCTTCCTTCCTTCCTTCCTTCCTTCCTTCCT
>CM053594.1:282565390-282655624 GCA_028646575.1 Pseudocheirus occidentalis | reverse complement strand
GCAGTCAAGTTAAATGACTTACCTAGGGTCACATAACTAGTAAGTGTCTAAGGTTGGATTTTAACTCAGGTCCTCCTGACTCCAGGGCTGGTACTCTATCTACTGTACTACCTAGCTGCCTCCTCACAATATTTCTTGAGTTTCTGTTTATTGAACTTAAAACAGGAGTCAGACACCATCTAGAAGAAGTTGTAGTTTCTTATTCTGCTATTGGTAAGGCACTGGCCCATTAGTAAGGTATTTGCCTATAGTAATAGAGCTAAATGCCATGTAAGTTGCCCATTGGGCAGATTCAGAAAGACCTGAGTTTGAATTTGTCTCTGTCAACCTCAGTCTCCTCAAGATGGTAATAATAGCCCTTATCTTATAAAATTGTTCTGAGAGTCAAATGATATAACATGTAAATTGATCCATAAAATTTAAAGCACCACACAAATGCTAGTTATTATAATGGGTAGCTCAAAGACTTTTTTCGTAAGACTCTTCCTTGGTGGAGACTGACTGTTCAATGTCTCTCACCTGTATGAGGGGCAAAGTTGGTGAGAGTTTGTAAGAAAAGAGATCCTGGTCTTCTGACTTTCAGTTTTAAGAGAGGACATGGAGTTCCAGACTCTCTTCAACTCCTTGAATGGCAAGACTCTAGAAAAAACGTAACACGGTAAAAATGCCACTTCCTCTATTTGCTGCATTGAGCAATTTCCACCAATGAGAAATCTTATGAAATAAATTTTGAGTCATCAGTTACACTATATTGTTGTTATATATCAGAGGTGATATTTGACCTCGGCTTCTCCTAACTTCAGATCCAGAATTCTTTGCTATGATTTGCCTGGTTTGTATCCCATGATTCCTACTGACCAAATGTAAGAAGGGAGATTTAGGAAGTGGGGCAGTATGGGGATTTCTAAAGGTGAAAGAGAAGATATGTGATAACCATGGCTGGGTCACAGCAATTTCTTTGCCGCTACATATGGATGGTAAATTTATGACTGCCAAATTGTGCCAGGTTGGCACACTAGTCTCTGATAGTGCCTACTGAAACCCAGCGCTGTCCTAGGACTTTTTTTCAGCTTCTTCAATAGCATATATTGTTGTACTTGTCATGGAAACTGGGATACTCTCTAGTCACTGAGAACACTCTCTAAGCATGTTGACAGACCACTTTAAGAGCAACACCAGTGGATTTATCTTTGTCTCTTGAAGGGATGGAATGGAAAGACTAAGACCTGATATTTATATAGTGAGAGGAAGGGTAAAAATAGGTGTCTGAATAATGCAGGTTTGCAATGTCATTTACACACATTCGGTTATCTGATCCTCACCACAGCCCTGGGAAGTGTGTAGCAGAGGTATAATCTTTCCCATTTTATAGATGAAGAAACCAAAGCCTTACAGAGGTTATGTTATTTGCCCAAAATCACACAACCACTGTGTGTCAGAAGTGAGATTCAAATCTAGTTCTTCTTGACTCTAAGCTGGTGTCATTTTGAAGGCTCCTTACCTTGGGCTCACAGGCTTCCTCCTGAGTTTACTCTTGGCTTGACAAAGTCCTTCAAATAGGAATGTCTTAACAGAGGGGCACAATAGGCAGTTTCACTGTAGTATATTTTCAGGGACCTAGGGCAGGTCAGCCTCTGCTCTGGATAATTCTTCCATCTGTTTGTGGAAACCTAAGATTCCTATTCTCAGCAACCAAGTCTTTCATTCCACAGTTTGGGATGGAGTGGGGGGATGGGAATAAGCATTTATGTAGCACCTACTATGTGCCTGTATCTTACAAATAATATCTCATTTGATCCTCAGAACAATCTTGCAAATCAGGTGCTGTTACTATTTCCTTTAGACTAAAGTCTACTGTGGAAAGAAACATCACGTCCTCTCCCTGGGCCTCGTTTTTCTCATCTATAAAATAAATGGGTGCCCCAAGTTTGCAATTGAGAAATTAGTCTCTGGTACCTCCTGACACTCTTAAAAATTGTTAAGGACTTCCCTCTAACAAGAGATTTAATTTATATAGGTTTGCATTTATTATTATTTACCTTATTGGAAATTAAAATGTCATAATATTGTTATAAAAATATTCTTGACTTGGAGTGGCTAGGTGGTGCAGTGAGTAAAGCAATGCCTCTGGAGTTAGGAGGACCCCAGTTCAAATCAAGCTTCAGATACTCAACACTTACTAGCCGTGTGACCTTGGGCAAGTCACTTAACCACAATTGCCCTGCCTTCCCCCTCCAAAAAGATATACATATATTCTTGACTTTCTGAACCTCCTGAAAGGTTCTTGAGGTCTCTTGGGGTTCCCTGGAGCACACTCCTCTTAAGTTCCATTATTTGTCTATGAATACTCCTGATGATTATTGGTCTTCCCCTCTTATATTCTCCTTTTCACTAAGCCCAGGGCTGTGAATGGGGGAGACACTCTGTAGATGTTTGCTGAATGAATGACCAGCTGAATGAATGCAAGGAAAGAAAAGCAATTTGATATATAAAAGTGCCCAGAGTAGTCCAAACCACAGAACTTCCTCTGTTCAGTTCACTTGCTAAAAGCTTTGTACCCATAAGATGGGCTGTTGCTCTAGTATGTCTGGGGGAAAGGAAGGGGGCATCACTCTGGTTCTATCATTAATTATCTGTGCAATCATTGGCAAGTCATTTAATCTCTCTGTGCTCTGGTTTCTCTATTTGCCAAAGCAAGATGGAACTATGGAAAAGAAGTTCAAATCTACTCCTCCCAACAGATTATCTGTGTGACCTCAGGCAAGTCACAAACTTCTCTGGGCCTCAGTCTCCACATCTGTAAAATGGGAAGGTTGTTCTAGATGATTTCCAAGGTCCCTTCTAGTTCTAGACCTAGGATTCTCTAAAAATGTGGATATTGGTTACTGCCCTGTTTTCTTCATAGAGTCATTTAGAAAGAAAAAGCTTTCAAAATTCCACACACAGACACGGTTAACATTTTTTTCTGTACCTCAATCCATTCAGCATTTGTTGCATCCATACTATATGCACAGCATGATACTAGGTGCTATCAGAGAAACAAGAGGAGTAGAGGTCTCAGTTCTTGTCCTTAAAGAGTTTACACTTTAATAGGGTTGGGGTTGGGGACAGAAGCAATGGATCAACAGATGTATTTTGAGAACCTAGTATGTGTTTGTGGGCAGCTAGGTGGCCCCTGTAGTAGAGAGAGTATAGGCCCTGGAGTCAGGTAGACCTGAGTTCACATCTGGTCTCAGACGCTACTGTATGACCCTGAACAAGTCAGTCAACCTTGTTTGCCTCAGTTTCCTCCTCTATAAAATGAACTGGAAAAGGAAATGGCAAACCACTCCAGTATCTTTGCCAAGAAAACCCCAAATGGGGTCGTGAAGAGTTGGGTACAGCCATAAAGACTCAACAGCAACAGTATGTGTTTAGTTCCCTGCTAGACTCCATGGAGAATACAAAGAAAGAAAATGACACAGTCCCTGCCTTCAAGGAGCTTACAGTCTAATTGGGAAGATAAAAACACACATAAGAAACAATGTGAAATCTTCCAAATAAATAGTATTGGCTGTGGGAAATACGTGTGTGAGGGAAAGAAAGCCCTTAGCAAATCTTCACGGGCTACCTGTGTGCTGTTACTCCTGTGGACTTTAAAGTGCTCTGGGAGGTCATTGAGGGCTGGAGTAGTGGGGGAAGCTTTATGGGACAGATGGCCTTGAAGAAGCAGAAGGAGTCAAACATAGCGAAAGAGAATCGACTTTCAAGGAAGGGGAACAGCACAAGGAAAGGCGGGGAGACTATAATGAACACAGCTTAGAAGTGAAGAGAATGTGAATTCACTCTTTTGGGAAGATGGAGTAGGCAGTGAAATTCCATAGGCCAAGTGGAGAGTTTTGACCACCAGGCTAAGGAGCTTGTCGTTGATGTGGTGGCTGGTGGGAAGTGACCCAACCCAAGGCAATGACTGGAGAGTTCCTGACAGAGTATCATTAAATAAAACGACAGAGCACTATAGCTGACTAAGGGGACAGGAAGAAAGGCTGTCAAATGGGAGCATCCCAGCCATTGGTAACTTTACTTCCCCAATGGGGATATCTTTTTTAGAGGGGTCCATCTCTGTTCCATTGATTCTGGCATAAGGGAGAGGTGGCTTTATCTTCTTTCGATGGATTATAAAAGTGCCTGCTGGGAAATTGTGGCATAGAAGGCGAGAGATCTTCTGAATCCTGACCACAAAGGAAGAAAGGAAGGAAGGAAGGAAAGAAGGAAGGAAGGGGAGGGGGTGTCTCTCTTCCCCCTTTTCTCTTTCTGTGAACGACTTCTCTTAAATCAAACAATTCAATCCAGGTAGAAGGTTGGCAGCAGTGGAAAGAGGGAGGAGGAGAGAGAGTCAGACAATAAAAAAAAAAGGAAGAAAATCAATAACGCTTCCCCATAAAATAAATTGAGATTTGTGGAATTCACTTCCACTTGACATCAGAGATGCCGATTTGGTGAATTCGTTTAAAGCCAAATTGAAAATGTATCACTTTAGTCCCGGCTCTTTGGCTGCTCTGCAGCTCCATAAGAAGGGCCCTAGAGAGTGATTTTGGGGCAAGCCCTGGAAGGGCTTGGCTAAAATAAACTCACCTTTCCTGCACTGCATGGAAGGTTTGATAAAGAGATTTTAAAGTCCTTCCAATTTTGACATTCTGCAATGCTATAATGCTGGCATCGAGATGTGACCTTTGGTCCTGTGAGCACCAGTGGGTAAACTTTTTCTACATGTTGCCAGGACCCACCAGAGGCAGCCTGACTCTCCCCCAGGGGTCACCAGGTTGGTTACACTTGGCTACTTCAATTTAAAGCTCAGAAACTATGAAGCATGGAAGATCCACTATCAAAATCCAAAGCCAAATCCAGTGACTTGTTCCTAGTAAGTACCCAATAGGTGAAAATAGAATTAAATTGAGCAGTCACATTAACTTTTTCTATCAGATTCAAAATTTCACAGGGCAACAGGAGGACTATCCTTGGCTTGGATCCAAAAGACCCAAGTTTGAGTCTTTTCCCTGCTGCTTCCTGGCTTTGTGACACTGGACAAGTCACTTCATCTTTCTAGGTCCATCTTCTCATCTAGAAATGAGATTGCACTGAAATGATGCCTAAGACCCCTTGAAACCATGTCCATTCCATTCTGGGAATCTGTATTCTTCTGTGAACCATGCATAATAATAGAATCGGCAGCATGGTGACCAAGACCTTGGTTTGATATAAAGGGTAGTTGTCTAAGAGGCAGGAGGGATGGGTATTCTAATCTCAACTTTATCATTAAATAGCTACCTGACCTTGGATTAGTTGCTTAGCCCTTCTGTACCTCAAGTTTATCACCTGTAAAAGAAGAGAGTTGGAAAACATTGGTGTGGAAAGAACGCTACATTCTGGATCTGTGGACCCAGGTTTGAACTCTAGCTCTGCTGTGTAACCTGTGTGACCTTGGGCAAGTCATTTAACCTTTCCCCCTTCCTTGGACTTTAATTTTTTAGCTGTAAAATGTGACAGTGGGTTTAGGGTGCTGCCAAATTCTCTCTCAGCTCCTAATTCTTGGTGCTTAGGGTTCTATAACTATCTCTGTGCTCTTTTCTCAGCCCTAACATTTGTTGTGTCTCTGATTTAAAGTGTGTTCTGGATAATATACCATTTAGAGAATCTGTTCATGTGCTAATACCTATGAGAATGAAATTATAACTAGAGTAGGATGAAAAATATTTTGCTCAAGGGTGCACATATAGAGGTCCTTCTTGTTCCTCACTTCTCAGTTCTTTGCAAGTCCTGAGGGACTCCCACTCCTTCACCTTGGGCTGTCCCTCTACTGAGTCCTGTCTCTACAAGAGGATTAGGGAGTCTCCACAGGGATGTGGACTGGGTTCTCTGGAGATAAGCCAGCACCCCCTTCCAGCATTACTACATTAACTCATTCAACAAGCATTTTTACCTGGTCTGAATTGTCTTCTTGTCTTCTGAATTGCTACTCCTTCAACAGTCCTCCCTCCATTCCAAGTGAATTTGTCTCAGCACCATAACCAGGCAGTCCTGGTTATGACTTTGATGAAGTTAACTGAATATGAACTCTCCCCACTTCAGACTCGCCAGTGTTCAGGTTTGTCCACAAACTTAGCCAAACAATAAAAGAAAACCCTTAAGAAACAATATTTCTTGAGTTCCTGAGACTTTAAGCAATTTATTTTGCACCCCAAGGTCTAATACATTTTTCTCTAGAATCAGTCCATTCATGATGATACTGAGTCTGACAAAGCTGAAGCCACCATATTTCTTCCCCAATCAGGTTAACGAATCACTTGGGAAAGCCCCCTTCATCAGAGGATATCTGGCCTTGTCAAGTCCCCATTTCAAACTATGAGGAAAAAAGAGAACCTGGAAAAAGCCCTAGGAAAGTGGACCCAAAAGGAGGCATTAGAGGTGAGTCCTCCCCTAATAGCAAGGTAACCACTTGGGCCCCAGTCGCTGGAGAGCTCTCTTCTGGCTTCCCCATTTGTCTCACCCACCAATGCTTGGTCTGACCTCCTCAAATTGAATGTTCACTTTAGCCTAGATTTGCAAAGCAATTTGTTAATGCTCCTGTGCAGGAGCTGTTTTCTCTAGGGTTTTAAAGAAAAAGCTCATTTCAATGTAAAATTCACAGCATCAAATTGAAATGTATTCTGAGTGGAGTGAGTGGTACAGATTCTCCCGGAGCAGCCCCATCGACTGCACATCACATTGTAATTACACCTTTTGTGTGTCTGTGTCAGCTGCAGGCCAAGCACGAAAAAGAGAAGACAATACTGACCCTTTCAAGTAGAGAAAGGACTTTTCTGCTCGTTCCTTTTCAGGCAGCTCTCAAACATGGGGATTGGAGAAAAAGATGCCTGAACCAATCTACCTGAGCAAACAAGACTGGTCCCATGGCTCAGCATAAGTTGCTTCACCTGGCTACTTTCCCAAGTTTAACTCTTCCTTCTACAGATACTTTTAGTGAAAATAAATTGCCAATTTACTGGCATATCTTGGCATCAGTGTAACGCAGATACCAAGACTCTGTGTACATTCTTGTGTATACAGACATGCATGCATGTTGGGTCTCTTGTTGGTAATGGGTTGAACTATCCTCAGCTCACAGGAATGCACTTGGTCACCTGGGGGTGGAATGCGAAGGTTGCACCTGTTTGCGATTAACATGATAAACACGATTGGCTTGCTGTGGTGAGGGCATGCCCAGGGGAGGGGCCCTAAGGGGCCCTGGAGAAAGGACTTAAATACAGGCTACCCAGAGGCAGAAGGATGTCCAGCCACGCCAAACTTAGAGAATGAGAGTTCCAGCCACGCCAAGCTTAGCTAGAAGCAAGTGTTGTGTTCTGAAGAAGAGAAAGTTCCAGCCACATCAAGCTTAGAGAAAGTAGCTAGAAGCAAGTCCTGTGTCCTGAGTTTTTCTGGGCAGCTGTTTCTCCAGAGTAAGCGGAAGCCGGGAGCCGGGGATGCCCGAAGCCTGTTGAGGAAGGGTATAGGTGAAACCTATACAGCCTGACCCCCCAAAACTGTAGCACATGCACACCACAGAGAACACAAAAACTTCTATCCAGGGAATGCTACAGCACATTGTTGCTCACAATCATCAAATACTATGGGCTTAGTCTAGAAAACCAAGACTATATGAAACAACACAAAGCATTCTCAGCTCAAATACTACCTCCTACATAAGACCTCAATCAATGTTGCTGCTACATAGCTCAGTGGGTAGAGCAATAGACCTTAAGACCCATTTTTTGAGTTCAAATCTGGCCTCAAACTTGCTAGCTATGTAACCCTGGTCAAGTCACTTAACCCTGTTTACCTAAGTTTCCTCATCTGTAAAATGAGCTGGAGAAGGAAAAGGCAAACCACTCCAATATCTTTGCCAAGAAAACTTCAAATGGGGTCATGAAGAGTAGGACATGACTGAGCAACAACAATAATATAGAACGCCATCTCACAGGGATGTTTTGAAAGAGGACCAGGAGAGATAATGGATGTGGAAGCAGTCCATAACTAAAGCTCGCTTACCACAGAAATATAAGCAATGATGATAAGAATAGTTCCCATTCATATAGTGCTGGAGGGTTTTACAAAGTGCTCTACATCCATTCTCTCATTTGTTCCTTGTAACCACGCTGGGAAGTGGTTGTTATTATTGTCCCTATTTTTCAGATGAAGAAACTGAGGCTGGGAGAGTTTGAGTGATGCACTCAGGGTTATCTAGCTAACCTCCAAAGAAGGCTTTTGAGCCCTGGTCTCCAAGGTCTGACTCTATACCCTATGCCTCTGCTTTTAGAATTGCTCCTTTTATACCCCAGAAAGTCAGGAGTGATACATTTCCCATTTCCTTCTACCAAGACTTGCAGGCTCCCCTATCTCAAAGGTGGTCTCCTTTGCCATGCCCAACTTGTTCCGAGAACAGGTCAGATTCTCAGCATATTGCTTTACTTGATTTAGATCTTCAGACCTTTACACCCCAAGGTCTAATAGAATTGTCTCTAGAATCAGTCCATTCATGGTGATACTAGTCTGACAAAGCTGAAGCCACCGTATTTCTTCCCCAATCAGGTTAACGAATCACTTGGGAAAGCCCCCTTCATCGGAAGATATCTGGTCTTGTAAAGTCCCCATTTCAAACAATGAGGAAAAAAGAGAACCTGGGGTTCAGAAATCCCTTGCTAACAAAGAGGATATCTCTCAATGACATATTCCTTTGTTCCCAACTCTATTGTCAAAGACAGAAATAATCTAGGAGACATAGGGATACATGGATTATAGGCTATTAGGAACCATAGTATTAAAAAAAAATCAAGAGTAATTTAAATAATATCAAATGTGCCAGAAGGCATAAAATATGTATTTGGGAGGAGCTGGGATAGGATTTGTTTTAGTCTTTATTTTTTTAATTAAATTCTTTTCAGCTGAGAATTGTGTCACAGGTCTATGATCCCTTTTATTGGGAAAGGCGGAGGCTGGTTATTTCTTGAGCTAGGAAGTTAGGAGCTGCAGTGGACTAAGTCCATGGGGTGTCTGCCACCAATATGGTGAACCTCTGAAATCAGGGGGGCTACCAAGCTGCTTAAAGAAGGGAAAATGCCTAGGGTACAAATAGAGCAGATCAAAGGTCTCATGCTGATCAGCAGTGGCATCCGGTTCATGGATGGGCACCATAATTCTAATCTGGAAAAGATAGGGATGCCTAATTTATATATATATATATATATATATATATATGTGTGTGTGTGTGTGTGTGTGTGTGTGTGTGTATGTGTATACATATATACATATATATGTACATGCATAT
This sequence comes from Pseudocheirus occidentalis, assembly GCA_028646575.1. NCBI lineage: Eukaryota > Metazoa > Chordata > Mammalia > Diprotodontia > Pseudocheiridae > Pseudocheirus > Pseudocheirus occidentalis. The sequence goes on along the minus strand of CM053594.1, from coordinate 282,646,284 downwards.
ATGTCTATGCGTGCATATATTTATACACATATATATGTGCCAGAGAAGTAAATGGCAAATGTTATGGGAATCTGAAGATCTTTCCTGCCCCTTGGTCCTTTGATAGGCTTAAGTGGCTCTGAGAACCTTCCCTCATTTGAAAGTATACTCTGCCCCCTAATCAGTTGAATGTGTTCACGTGAAGCCTGTGGTGGGAGGCTTGTTCTTCAGGAATGCCCATGCCTTATTACTTTGTGATTGGACAGCGGGTCAAGAGGGCTGTGCCATTTTCTGATCCAGGAGAAGGCTATATATTCCCTGATGTGAGTTTTTGCTTTGGGGCTCACTTTGGAAAGAGTTGTGTGATTTGGCCAGATGAGACTCTGGGAAGCCGTTGAGCCCCCCAGCTTTGAAAAACCAGATGTTGATGCTTCCCTCCCTGGTAACTTGAATAGGTATGGATGTGATGGTCAGATGGTTGGAAGCTATCTGCTGATCTGTTTCTTGGTCTGCTTGTAACTGTTTGTATTCTCTGAAGTTCAGGGTGCTGACTTTTCCCCCTGAACTAGGTAAATGATATATGTTTGATTGATTACAGTGAGACTGTTAACCCATTTTGATTTGCTTTCCTTTAGAAAAGCAGATCTAAGAACCTGTGCTAGCCGCCACCCTGGGTATGCTGGGGTGCTTGCTGATACAACAAATTGCTCCAGTATCTTTGCCAAGAAAACCCCATGAACAAAAGTCCATGAAGTCACATAAAGTTGGACATGACTGAACAACTGAATAACAACAATATGTATATGTGTGCATGCATGTATATTTTTATATATGTGTGTGTGTGCAATGTACATATACATATAATATATATATTTTTTATTAACAAAAATCAAGTTTCTCTCCCTTCACCACCCCCTCAGGACTTGTTGGAAAAAAAAAACCTTTTAATAAATATGCATAGGCAAAACAAATTCTTATATTGACTCTCACATATATTATATATGCACATATGTATATACATCTATAATTCTTCTCTGAATTGAGGTTAGAACAGACGGTGGAGGTGGGGATCAAGAAGTCAGTCTACACTGGTGATTAGCAAGGGGACTTGCTACTTGCTACTTGCTGTTTGGTGGTAGCTCTGTTTGGGGAGGGTGTAGTCCAGGAGGAAGCTGATCTATCTCTTGAAGACAAATAAATCTTACATAGAGGAATTTCACATTTTCTTTGACAAGCCTGTTCCTCATTCATTTTTAAAATATTGAAATATTTATTTCATTCTCTCCCACCCCATCCCAAAGTGTAGCAGCTCTGCTCTGATTCATCCTCCTAGGGCCAGGCTTGCTACATCAGGGTTTAGGGTACCCTGAGGGATTCATGGGGTGCTTCTCTCTGTTGCTAGTGGCTTGAGTCTCCAAAAGATGTGATCTTCCTGCTGCTAGAGGCCAGAGACTAGCATCCCAATTCTACTGAGCCACTTAATACCAACAGACTTTTACAACAGGATATTTATTTCAAAGTTAGAGCCAGATCAAACATATAAACACATCCCCAGTAGTTCAGGGTTTCTTCTTCCATATCCCACTTCAATCTTGGCAGAGAACAGGCTCCACTTAGCTCACTTCCTACGTGGCATTAGTCCCAGCTCAGCATCCCAGCTAAATGAGTCTTTTCTCAGGTATCACTGGGCAGGAGTCACGAAGGTCAGTCCCAAAGGCTGATCCTTGCTTTTCAGGGTATTGAGACCATATTGGGTACAAACCCAAACACTGGGACAAGGTATTCTCTGGACCCTTAAGGTTGCGGGCTCTATTCCCTTGGTTGCTGGGAGCAAACACAAGCTCCTTAAAAGTGTAGAGCAAAAAGGCTCCGGCTGAGGCCAACAGGCTCTCTTCAATATCTTCACAGCAATAAAAAACTGCCTCTATGTCAAGTGGTTAACGGAGCACCAGCCCCAGTTAAAGAATGCCCTTAAATGCTTCAGCATCTCTATTGAGTGCCTACAATTAGGATCATCACCACTCTCAAAGAAATCAGCTACCTGTACTTGGAAAGATGCCATTGGGCACTCTACACATTCTCCAGACCTCCATTACAAAGGGAAAAAGACAGATTAAGAGTGGTGAAAGCCCCAAGAAACTGTTAGAATTCACTTTAGCTTCATTCATTTAATTTTTCCCTGCCACCAGAATGGGGAAAGGATAAATCAGGGAAGGGAGGAGGGAATTATCAGATTTGCCCTTTTGTCCCAACAGCTCCTTCCCTCAGGCCACTCAGAAGTTCCACTCATCTTGAAAACTATGATTTTATGACTTAATCAGGTTTACTTTCAGGGTCTTCAGACAAGGTGTAGTAATAGTCAGGTGGTGGAATAGACAGATCACTGGCCTGCAGTCTGGAAGACTGGAGTTCAAATACAATCTCAGATGTTTACTAGGTATATGATCCTGGGCAAATCACTACTAAACCTCTCTCTGCCTCAGTTTCCACAGCTGTAAAATTAAGATGATCTTCCCAGGGTTGCTGTGAGTACCAAATGAGATTATAAAGTGCTTAGCAAACTACCTGGCACATTAATTAACAATTAATTAATTAGTGCTTCCCTCCAACACACACAATCTAATGGGATTTCTAGGTATATTAGAAAGTTCTTCAATCCATTTACTGATAAAACTGAAACTTCCTTTCTACTTAAATTGCTCCATGATCTTACTGATTTAGATTTTTCTTCTCCTGGTTCAGGAGAACCTTTTACTCTTGTCCTTCCATATCCCTGCCCTCTTTCCCGACAAGGTTCCCCAACACACTGGGGGCTCTCCACTTTTTTTTTTAATATTCTGTGGCTACCAGCACAGGTTGGTCATGTGTTATCCTTTGCTATCATTATGTGAAAAGCCATATCCATTGCCTTCATAATGTTTTTTCAAGCCATCTCTTGAATGCAAGTCATTGTTGGTAAAACATTAAACACGACTCGTGGCCATCATATTGTCCTTTGGTCCTTCTTTGATCAGATCAGCCATGATTCATAGCTGTACAGAGTCCCTGAGAATATTGATGCAAACAAGACCTTATTCTCATGCCTGGAATGCTCATCCTCCTCACCTTTGTCTCTTGGAATCTCTAATTTTCTAAAAGCCTCAGCTCACATGCAACATCTCACATATCTTTCCCTAATCTTCCCTGTGACTGGACTCCATCTCAATTCCTTTGCATATACTGTTTACTTATCTGTATGCATGATGTTTATATTTCTCTTTTTTCCCTGTCGAATGTAAAACTCAAAGGCAGAGACTGTTTTTGTCCCAGTGTATCCCTGAGTACAGTGAGTACAGTGACTTGCACAGAGTAGGCACTTAAGTTCCTGTACTAAGTTACATATATTTTTAAATGCAGTAAGCAACTTAATAGGATTAAAAACACTGGGAAATTCCCCATTTTTGGCCTAGTCTGATCTCCTCTTCTTCAACTATGTGCCGAATCAACTCTGTGTCAGCTCACTCTCCATCTCCAGCCTCAGATGTATGTACTGATGAACTAACTCAATGAACTGTCCATCCAGATGCAGAAAATAATTTGGTTGATACTAGGCTTTTTATCTACTGTGTTTTACCAGTATACGTAGGCAAATCTTTTACTTTAATTTTTTTAATCTGAATTTAATGAACATCAGGAGAAGATTATATTTCCATATACAACATAAAACAGAAAAAGAATATGAGAACATAAATCTCTATTACATATGGCTGCTTTTCATTTTTTCAAATATATGATAAATTCAACATGTTACTGCCTGCTTCTCTGTTTCCTTCTTAACTCCCTTCAGTTCTCTTCTTTGCATTTAGAAGAATGCTTTAGGGGGCAGCTAGTTGGCATGGTAAGGCTCTGAGTTCAAATTTGGCCTCAGACCCTTAATACTTACTAACTGTGTGACCTTGGGCAAGTCACTTAACCACAATTTCCCTGCCTTCCCCCTCAAAAAAGGCCAAAAAGAAAAAGAAAGAATGCTTTATTGATCTCTTTCTTTACTTTTTTTTTAGCAATTGTATCCTAACTCCCATCACTCCTTTTAAGTCACCCCAACAAATTTTCAGAGGAAAAACACAATCCTTGTAGCAAATAAGCATAGTAAAGCAAAAATAAATCCATAATTGTGCCATATCTAAAAAGGTATGTCTCAATCTGCACATTGAGGCTAGTACAGCTTTGTTAGAAGGAGGAACATATGCTTCCCCATCAATCTTCTGGAGTTGCTATTAGTCATTGTTCAGAATGATTAAGTCTTCCAAATTTGTTTTTCATCATAAATTGTTCTTCTGTTCACTTTACTCTGAAAGAGTGCAAACAAGTCTTCTCAGGTTTCTCTGAAGCCATTCCACTCATCAGTCTTTTTTTTTTTTTTTTTTTGCTTTTTGGAGGGCAGTTGGGGTTAAGTGACTTGCCCAAGGTCACACGGCTAGTTTTTGTGTTAAGTGTCTGAGGCCGGATTTGAACTCAGGTACTCCTGACTTCAGGGCCGGTGCTCTATTCACTGCGCCACCTAGCCGCCCCCTCCACTCATCATTCTTAATGGAACAATAATAATATTTCTTTATAGTTATACCACAAGTTATTCAGTCTTTCCCCAATTAACGAACAACCTCTTTTTTCAGTTTTTTGCCATGATAAAAAGTTAGGTCAATCTCTTTCAAACACCCATGTACATAATTCAGAAGGGAATTTTGAAGAAAAAAAGAAGCTTAAAATGGCATTTCAGGTAAGGTTAAATGAGGAAAACTTTGCTAAAATTTAGAATTCTCCAAAAGTAGAATGCAATGCTTTGGGAGATGCTCTATTCTCCCTCACTTGATGTCTTCAGACAAAGATGAGATCACCACTTAATGAGTATTGTATAGAGCGGATTCTTTTTCAAGTACTTCTTGGACTAGACTAGACAGCCTTGAAGGTTCCTTCTAACATGGAAATTGATTCTGTGAGTAACCTCAAATCCTTTCATATTTGATAGGATAAAAGGGGCAAGAGAGGAATCACCCAGTAAGATCCCAAGATGGAAAGAAAGGTCACCATACAATAGAAAGGAGGGGATGGAATGACAAGGTCGGGGACACAGAAGACAAGCTTTCCATTTTTGCCAAAGGTTGCCTCCATTTCTCTTTAAGAAACTTGGAGCTAATAGCAACGATGTTTTGCAGATTTTTGGAGGGTTTTATTAACATATTTCTGGAACCAGTTCCAAGATTCAGAATTCTGAAATTCTACTCTGACTGGTATAGTTGAAAAGGGCATTGAATTTAGAGTCAGTCAAAATTTTAATCCTGCTTCTGCCAGATGGTGTGAATGTGGATAAGTCATTTGACCTCTGTGAGTCTCTGTTTCTTCGTCTGTGAAATGATGGGTTTGGATCAGAGGGCCTCTGATATCCCCTCCACCTCTAAAAAAAAGGAAGGAATGATCCTTCCACTTCTCACTCACATCATACCCTCTCTTGATATTTGTCCTGGTCTTTTTTTATTCTTTCATTCATCTTCTCCACTCTGGCTTAATTTGCTTTCATAGCCAGTGTTGACTCTGTGTTGGCTAACTGCTTTAATATTTCTCTAGCTCCTACCATAGTATCCCTTCATCTCCTGACCTTATATCTTTCCCAAATAACCAATCCTCATCTCTGAGTAATTATAACCACCAAATGAGCTACCTAACATCACCATTACTGCATCAGGATTGCTGATTCTTTGGAGAAAAATTTATTTGAGCTGATTTCACCCATGAAATTTATGGCAAGTTAACTTCTGAAGCTGAATTCTCCATGCTTCTTGTCAATCCAACTTTACTAAGAACAGATTCTCTATCTCGTCTCTCATAATTATTTCCGACTTTTCTTTCCATCCTCTCAATCCCTGTTGCATCCCCACTCCCCACATCTATAGCAGATGATGTAGGCTAATACTGTTATTATAATATTGAGGTCAGCCAAATGGGAGCTCTCTCAGGCTCCCCCTCATCCCATGAGTCACAACTTCTCAGTATCATCACCCCCCCTCCTCTTTCCCTCTTGTCACAGGAGAAGAGATATTCCTACTCATACCAAAAGCAAATCTCTTTCCTGAGCCTTCAATTACACTCCTTTCTGTCTTCTCTAGGGCCTAGCTCCAGAAGCCATCTCCTCTGTTGCATGTATTTTTAATCCCTTCCTCTCCAGTCACTACTTTCCATCTGTCTGCGGACATGTTCAGGTCTCCCCAGTCCTAACAATCTTCCCATCTCTATGAAGATGATGCTGAAATCTTTACACTTCATCTTGAACTCTATTTCAAGCTTTGGACTCACATTTCCAAGTGTCTAGAAGACATAGTATTTATTACATTGGGCTCTTGATAGGTCTTCCTATCTCCAGCCTCCAATCTGATGACAGAATAATCTTTCCTGGGCCATTTCTTTGTTCAAAGATATTCAGTGGTTCTCTGTCACCAAACAGGCAAACCTAAAAGTCTTTTACTTGACATTTGAGGTTTTCTTTAATTGGGTATCCCCATACTCTTAGAGCTTTATCTCATGATACTTTCTCCCAAATACTCCATACATAAGCATATTGAGTATGTTCTGTCCTTTGGACGTATTCTATGCTTCTCTTCCTTTTTGCCTTTGTTGACGAGATTCTTCTATGTCTGAAAAGCCTTCCACACCCTCTTATGCCTGTTGTATTCCTACTCATTCCTTCTTTCATATTATAAACTTAACAAATGTCTGCAAATATAAATATTACAATATACAAAGAAGAAAAGGGTTATATATTAAATTGTGACCTGTTATGTAGTTTTAAAAATTATATCCTTGTGTTCTTTTCTCTACATCATAAAAATGTTTCATTAACTCTGTATTTCTTCCTTCCTTCCTTCTTCTTTCTTTTCTTCCTCCCTCCCTTCCTTTCTCTCTGTCTCCATCTCTCCCTCTTTCTTTGTCTCTCTTCTTTGTCTCTTCCTTCCTTCCTTCCTTCCCTCCCTCCCTCCTTCCTTCCTTCCTTCCTTCCTTCCTTCCTTCCTTCCTTCCTTCCTTCCTTCCTTCCCTCCTTCCTTCTTTCTTCCTTCCTTCCTTCCTTCCTTCCCTCCTTCCTTCCTTCCTTCTTTCCTATCTAATCATTACCATTATCACCTGGGTTTGATTCACAACTCTACTTCTATCTATGTGACCCTGAACAAGTCACTTAACTTCTTTCCACCTCAGTTTCCTCATCTGTAAAATGAAAAGCTTGGACTAGATAGCCTTTGAGATGCCTCCTAGTTCTAGGTCATGATAATAATATAATGAGAATAGCTGGCATTTATATAGCACTTTAAGGTTTGCAATGTATTTTATAAATATTAACTCATTTTATCTCCCTAACAGCCCTGGAAAGAGAATGCTACATTCTTTATTTTGAAGATGAGAAAACAGGCAGATAGAAGTTCAATGACTTGCCTAAGGTCACAGAGTTAGTAAGTATCTGAGGCTGACTTTGTACTTAGGTCTTCTTGATTCCAGATCCAGAGCTCTGTCCACTATGCCAACTCACTGCCAAAGTATGTCTGGGCCTTGGTTTCCTCATCTGTAAAATGAGGGCATTGGACTGGATGACCTTCAAGGCTCCTCTCAGCTCCAAATCTCAGATCTTATTGGTCTCGTGACCATCTAGCACACAAGAGGCACTTAATAGATGCTGAATGATTAAAGAGTTGATGTTGTATAAAAGCATTTTGTTCCTTGGGGATTTGTTAATTGGAGTATCATTCTCAACTAGAGTTTCTTTATAACACTGAGGGACAGTAGAGTCTCTTTTGGATCTAGCTTTATATGAGTACCAAAAATACCCCAAAAGGCTTTGTCAAAGGGTGCTTTCTCCAGTAGGGCAGCTTCACAGCGTATATCCCCAAGGATAGGTATGTGAGTGTGCGTGTGTGTGTGTGTGTGTGTTTTGGAATGTGTATGTGAGTGCATGTGTGTGTGTATGTGTGTGTTTGTCAGAGTGAGTGTATGTGTATGTGTGTGTGTGTGTCAGAATGTGTGTGTGTGTTTGTGTGTGTGGGGAGTGTGTGTGTATGTTTGTTGGAGTGAGTGTGTGTTTGTTGGGGTGTGTGTGATTCTGTGTGCACATACACATGTGCAATTAGGGTTCCATACCTTTACATCTATAACATTCACAAATAATTGATAAAATAATAGACTGGCCTGTGTCAACACTTTGGCTTTGTGGTTTTTATTCTTTCACTTGCAGCTCTAGTCACCATATGAATTGATAGCAGGAGAAAATGGTAAGTTGAGCCTGATCCTTTGCTCTGTTTAACTGCTAAGGGTCTTTAAAAGTACCACTTTTGGGGGGTCTTTTGAGGGGGGAATACAGGGCAATTGTGGTTAAGTGACTTGCCTAACGTCATACAGCTAGTAAGTGCTAAGTGTCTGAGACTCAACTTGAACTCAGATCCTCCTGACTCCAGGGCTGGTGCTCTGTGCCACCTACCCACCCCAAAAGCACCACTTTAATGTCATATGCCTTACTGCTGCTGAGAACCAGCAAGTTAACTAAGGAGTGGGGGGGGGGGGAGACCAGAAGGGTGAAAGAGGAGCCCAGACCTCCTCATTCATTGGCCAAGGCTCTTTCTCTACAAGAAGCTGAGAGTCAATCACCCAGTTCAGTCTACAGGGTTCCTTCTTCCTGAGAGACCCTTTTTATTGTGGTGACCATCTTTTCTCAGTTTTTAAATTGATTTAATTTTTCTATTTACTCACATTTCTATAACTGTCTCAAGCTCAATAACAATAATGCTATTTACATAGTACTTTGAAGACTATCAAGAGCTTTGCTTATATCATCTGGTTTTGCTTCCACATCAACCCTGTGGAGCATATGCCATATTAACAATGGAGAATGTGAGGTTGAGAGAGATTGAGTGATTTAATCAGGGTCACACAGTTAGCATCTGTATCAGGATGTAAAGTTAGGTCTTCCTCACCCTAAACCCAACAATCCACCTTCCACTGGGCCACATAGCTGCTCCTTGCTACTGCTAAGTCAAGTCAAGTCAATCCAAGGATGTGTAAAGTCACCTAGCATTTGTTAAGTGCTTCCTCTGTGTCAGGTACTATACTAAGTATTGAGATTGAAAACTGTTGTTTTTCTTCATCCTTCAGTTTTCAAAGAGGACCAATGACATCACAATGTAGGGGTCAGGGTAAAATGTGTTCAGCTGTGACTGATCAGTCCAATAGGAGTTTGTAAGGCTCTACCACAGGTCTGGCACAAGTGGTGCATTAGAACATTGGGGATAGCTTCTAGGGTTGTAAAAGAGATCATACAAGCAGGAGGAGGACCTGTATGTACAAAAATATTTATAGCTGCACTTTTTGTAGTGGCAAAGAACTGGAAATCAAGGGAATGTCTCTCAATTGGGGAATAGCTAAACAAGTTGTGGTATATGAATGTAATAAAATATTATTGTGCTATAAGAAATGATGAGTCAGCAGACTTCATAATAACCTGGAGAGATTATATAAACTGATGCTGAGTGAAGAGAGCAGAACCAGGAGAACTTTGTACACAATTACAGACACATCATATCTGTGATGACTAATTTTGATAGACTGGGCTCCTCTCAACAATGCAAGGTTAGAAGACAACTCCAAAAGACTCATGATGGAAAGGGCTATCCACATCCAGAGAAAGAACTATGGAGTCTGAATGCAGATTGAAGCAAACTACTTGCTCTTTCTCTTTTTTTGTTTTGCTTTGTTTCGTTCCTTCTTTTTTGTTTTTCATTCCATTGGTTGTAATTCTTTACAACTTGACTAATGTTTAATGTGAAGGTATTTGTAGAACCTATATCAGATTGCATGTTGCCATGGAGGGGGGAGGAGGGAAAAGAGAGAGAGAAGAAGAAAATTTGGAAGTCAAGGGCCTGTGGAACTGGATTTTGTAAACTAAGAGGAAATAAATATTTTTTTAAAAGAACACTGGGGATAGAGGGATGTTTTTGGATAGGTGCAGCTCATGTTTCCTTTGTGCTACTGTGATTCTGTGTTGCTCATGGAGTACAGACTTCTTTGATTTGGGCACACCATGATGGACATTCCTGTGCCAGCATCTCCCATGTCTTACAATTGATACTAAAGTTCTTCAAAGAGATCTTGAAAATGTCCTTGTACCATTTCTTCTGACCACTATGTGAGTTCTTTCCTTCTGAGGGAGATGTTAGTCCTCCCTGAACACCCTCTACACCCCTGAGATTAAAAATACAAGTAAAATTAGAGACACTCCTTGTTTTCAACGTGCTTACATTCTGTTTTTAGACAATAAGCCTTAAGTGACTTTCCTAAGGTCACACAGCTAGTCAGCGTCTGAAGCCACATTTGAACTCAGGTCCTCCTGACTCCAAGGCTGCTGCTTGATCTATTGTTCCTCCTAACTTCCCCAAGGTGCTTATATTCTAATAGGGGAAGATAATACATAAAAGGAAGCTGAAAAGTAGAAGAGGAGTGGAGGAGGGGGCATGATGGAGAAAGAAATCCACAGAATCAGGAGCAGAACGCAGAGAGGAATGAAGGAGTGAATACGGTTGGTCTAGGTACTTTCTTTAAAGTGGAGGTTCTAGGAGGAACTAACTTATCAGAGAAAGCTGTGTACAAAGCTCTTTCCTCATACTTCACGAAGTGGCCAATGCAAGCATTATTATTGCCATTTCACAGACTGAAGCTTAGAGAGAGAAGCTTGCTCAAAATCAGATAGTTCAGTAAGTGAAGTGGGAGGAAAACTTCCTAAGTCTCCTGACTCAGGGTCCAGTGCTCTTTCCATTGCACTGCACTGTCCCATATAAGCCTGTTCAAAGACGTTGGCTATGATTTCCATTTACCTGAGGCCCAAGCACAAACAAAGAACACAGCTGTATGCTTCTGGGCAACAAGTTGGTATGAAGCACTTGGGGACCATGCAAGCTAAGGGACAAAGAAACAAGGTACTAGATGACAATGGGGTCTATGGAAAACCTTCCAAAGAGCTGTCTTTCTCTGATGGCCAACTATTCTCCCTGACTCAAGTCAAGAGTTTCTTATCTTTTTTTTTTGTCTCAGAAGTCTACAGGCCCCTTGTCAGAGTAATGTTCTTAAATGCATAAAATAAAACACATAGGATAACAAAGGAAACAATCTATATTGAAATATGTAGGCTGTATATGAACTGATGCAAAGTGAAGTGAGCAGAACCAGAAGAACAATGTATACAGTAAAGTAACATTTTGCAATGATCAACTATGATAGACTTAGCAGAAATGCAATGATCCAAGATAATTCCAAAAGGCTCATGATGGAAATTGTGACCTACCTCCAGAGAAAGAACTAAGAGTATCTGAATGCAGATTGAGACCATAGTATTTTCACTTAATTTTTTCCATTTTTTTCTTTTTGTTCTGTTTCTTCTTTCACAACATGACTAATATTAAAGAATGTTTTACATGATTCCTCCACACATATAATCTATATCAAATTGCTTACTGTTTGTGGGGGGAGAGGAGTGGGAATGGGTAGGGAGGGAAGGAGAAAAATTTGGAGCACAAAATTTTTTAAAACAAATTTTTAAAATTGTCTTTACATATAATTGGAAAAATGAAATACTATTTTTTTAAAAAAACATGTAGACTAATCAAAACATTCAAAAGACAAATTCATGGATCCCTTTCTGTCTATTTTCTGCCTTCCAATACCCTCTTCTGGTACACTTATCAAACCACTACCTGGTAAGTCTTCCCAAAGCACTGCTTTAGTCATGCCCCAAATCTTTCTTAATCTCCCCATTACGTACAAGACAAAATACACACTACTTACATTCTAGGCTTCTCTACAATATGGCCCTAAATTATTTAACTCCCATGATTCCCCCAACACTCTAGCAAGACTGGCCTATTCACTACCCACTCCAAAAATCTTCTTGGACTTCTACCTCAGAGCATTTACTCAAGCTGTTTTCCCTTCTTAGACAGTCTGACAGCTTCCTCTCTATGAATTCAAACTCCACACCCCACCCCCTAATTCTTTAAGGCCAAGTTCATGTCCAACCTTGTCCATGAAACTTTCCTTGAACACCCTTTACCACGAACATCCCTTCCCATTCTGACCTACTGCAGTGCTCACTGTCTATACCACTCCTCAGGCAAAGTTTAGATTTTCACATGTGCAAGTCCTATCTCAACTAAAACTATACCCTTGAAGCCTAGTACAATGCCAGGGACATAACAGTCTTCAAGAAATATACATATAAAGCTAGGTGGCACAGGAGCCACCTAGCCACACAGGCCTGGGAATCAGGAGGACCTGAGTTCAAATCCAGCTTCAGATACCTATTAGCTGTGTGGCTCTGGACAAGTCACATTATACCAACTGTTTCAACAATGACAAAAAAGAAATCACAAAAATGTATATGTATTTTTGCAATTACAATGAATAATGGTGATCCTACTTTATATTTTCACTTGTTTTGTTCACATACATCTCCTTTCTCTCTTCTCTCTCCAAATATATTGTAAACTTCTGAAGGGCAAAGACTATATCTGGTATTTCTCCCATATTCTACGTCTCCTTTCCCACTGTGCCTACTGCAGTGATTTATACATATGCATTCAATTCTCTTTTCTTCCAATCTTACTGATGTTTCATGTGTATTACTCTTATTTATACACAGAATAAGGGCTCTGGAAATGTCTTAATAAATTGCCAATGAGATGAGAGAATGAAAGGGAATGAATGAAAGTGCAGCTGTCAGTTATATCAGTACAAAGGGATAATAAAGCTATCTTCAGATCAATCCAATCCAATCAATATTTATTAAGTGTGCCAGGCACTGTGCTAAGTTCTGGGGATACAATTAATAAAAAGAAAAACAGTCCTTGCCCTCAAGGAACTTACAATCTAATGAGGGTTAGGGGTGGGAGACAACGCAGGAAAGGAGGCAGGAAAAGGGGCAACGGCACAAAGACCAAGAAGTGGGAGCATCTTATTCTTGGAACTGAAACCAGGCTGAGCAGCAGATGCAGAGCAGAGTGAATCAAAAGTTCCATTTCTGTCCTCAGTAAAAGTGAGCAGGGGGAGGAGTCTGATACTCCATCCTGTAGCTCTCCAATCAGAGTGGAGAGGGGGCTGAGGGAGTGGTGTCAGTCACCTGAGTTAGCAGCATGGTGGTGAGGGTAGGGCTGCGAGTAGAACCTGGGAGGGGTATCTTGTTCCCCCGAACTGGGACCAGGCAGAGCAAAGATACATAGTGGAGATCAAATTTTCTCCATAAACAATAAACAATTTTCCTGGTCTCATTTACACCATCTGTAAAATGAGCTGATGATACCTTGGCAACCTGAAGGAATTGGTACAATGATCTTTGGAAATCCCTCCTAACTTCAAGATCTTTCATTTTAAGGTCCTACACTTCAGATGAAGGAATAAGGGAAGGAGGTACAAGTCCAGAGATCTTGAATCTCAAAACCCTAAGAAGCCAGCACTGGCTGAGAGAGGACATGGGTATTGACACAATGAGAAAAAAAAAAACAAAGGTTGATATAAAGCCATATGTTATAGGTAAAATGATAGGATTTAGAGCTATAAGAGAACTAGAGGAGTCTAACCCCCTCCTTTTACAGATGAGGAAACTGAGGCTCAGAGAATACAAGTTATTCATCTGAGGAAACATAAGTGGTAAATAGCAGAGTCTCCAAAATACTCAAAGCCAGAACAAGGCTTCTTTGAGGGCAAAGTTCCCCAGAATAGCATGAACCAAGAAACACTAGGAAGGAAAACATCACCAGCATTTTAATTTTGTTGAGGGTCAACCCTGCTGATCAAAATATTTCATTAAATTTCACAGTCTAGTATTTGATTTGAACCAATTCAACATTTATTAATACCTACTCTATTCAAGACACTGCCTGGAAAGCAGTCTGTCATTAACTCACTGAATGACCTTGAGCTAGTCACTTCAAATCCTTTGGGTTCAGCTTCCTCTTCTGAAAAAGGGAACAGATGAACTTGTTGGTTTCTAAAGTCTTCTCCAGGGCTAGTGTGGTATTCACACTTCAGAAGGATGCTCTTTAAGGTTGACATTCTCCATCTCTTGATGCATGAGTCATGGTCCCCTTTGGCAGTCTGGGAAAGCCAACTGACTCCTCAGAATAATATTCTGTAGACTACATTTGTAATGAAAGAAAATGCTTCAGTTAGTGGTTAGGGAAAATAAAAATGTAGCTTTATTTTTCCCATTCAGGTTCCTGGACCCCAGGTTAGGAAGCTCTAAGTTAAGGCATAAAAGTCTTATAAATCCAAATAAGTCTCTACTGGTAGAATTTAAGACACCAGGACTAGCAATACTGGAGATAATATGGAACAGAGAAGGGCCTTCCTAGTGTCCTTTATATCATACTATATAGATGGTGCCCAGTTCCTTCAACTGGTGAGCTTAGCCTTTGCCTTGAGCAATGCTCACCACCGAATTTTTTTTCTTCCCCCCGACAGTGCAATATTGCATATAATAACAATTACCAATGACCTCCACTGGGTTGTCCAATCTCATTATTGCCAAGGCATTTGGTACCTGCCACTGCCAATTTGCTTCAGCAGAGGTTTTATTCAGTGGGATATGATAGAGCTGTACAGCAATCTTTTTCCATTTAAATAGTTTAATTGAGGAAAGCTATCAGATGTTTCCAAATTTAATGTATACAACAATTTGCTTCTCCCTAACTCTTTTCAAAGCTGAGTTGGGAGAAAATGACATCTGATTCTTATAGAAGGAAAGCAATTACATTTCGGCATCTGCCTTCCCCGGATTGCATATGTTTTTAAACATAAAAAGAAATTCTTAATATGTAATTGTCAGGTAATAAAAAGGGGGGAAATATTTTACTTTGCGTTTATGAAGTAATTTTTCAAAAGCATAAGGGAATTACATGTTAATGTGTTATGTTTATGACTGCGCTCTAATACCGCACTATTTCTTCAAGTTTGGGGTCTTCCCCCCTCCTCTCTCTCTCCAAGGATCTTAAGCTAAGCTAAGTCCTGTGTCCTCCATGAAGCCTTCCCTGATCAGCCCAGCTCATGCTGATCTTCCCCACCTCTGAAGTCCTGGATCTGAGCCTCAGAATCCAGGGCAACCATTAGCTAAGCACATATTCTGCATGCTAGCAGTCTTCTGACCAGGCATCATTTGACCCTTTCCCCTTACTGCCCCCAAACTTAGAGTTAACCAAAAAGACTAGTATGGAATGTGAGTTTAATCAGACTTCATGGATCCAGTTACCAAATTATCCAAATACTTGACTCAATCTCCTTTGGCCATGGTGCTTGAGAGGGAATAAACCAGTGCCATCTTCCATCATTACAGAAGCTCAGAGGGTGGGAGACCCAGATAACTAGTATTTCTTAGACCTATGGTTAAAACATATCTACCTCCCCTTCTCCCAGTCCTATGATCACAGCCACCTACTATTCAGAGTGAAAACCTGGCATGGCTCTATTCTTTCATCCCCACTCAGCTCTGTACTCCCCTCTCAAGTTGTTGTATGGCTCTGTCCTCTCCTTTAACTGTGTTCTCTGGGACTCCAGATCTATCCTTAACCTCCCCTTCCTCTTGGAACTCTTCCATTCCTCCTTTCATCTTCTCACATTTACAGAACTCTGGATTCTCCTAGAAGGCACTTCATCCCTGACTACCCTCTCTAGAACTGGTTGTCCTCTCTCTCACAAGGAGGTGGAGTGGGCATATCCATGACCCCACCTCCCCATTGCCATTCCCAGAACATCCCTCAGCTGCCATCCCTTAGAAACCTCTCTTCCCCTGATGTTCACCCCATCTGACACCAGGACTCTATCTAGATTCTTGTTGCCACCAGCATGCAAGTCATCATTTCTCTTTCTGAAGGGATTTCCTACCTAGCTCACAGTCTTCATCTCCACCCCAATTCTTGCTGTGATGTTAAAAAATGTTCAAGAGACATGACTTCTAGGTAATCTAATAATTTTGTTAATAATGTCAGTGATGAGGTAGATAGAATGTTTGAGGCAGATGGGGCAGGATATGAGATATGAGATGAGATGCAGGACATGACCAGCCACAGACTTTGATTATTGATTATAGGCATTGATGCCCCCACCATGAACTTATTTGTTTACTTTCACAAAGCCTCCTATGTGATATTATGGACCAGTGCTGCCCCTCCTCTTTCCTGTTCTCCTTGTTTATCTGTATGACAAACACACCTCTGGACTACTCTAGGCATTCCAGAATCATGCTTGTCCCTCCTCCCGTTCTCCTGCTTCCCCTTCCCCCCATCCCATCAAACTGTTTGTAGATGAGACACCTAACCTGGCTAATTGCTCTGCCTTCCACTTGGACCAGGGCCTGCTGGGTACATCACTCCAATAAATGCTTTTCTTTAACTTGGAGACTGCCTGAGTGAATTCTTTCGTGACACTGAGACCCATGGGTCTATTCTTTATCAACAGCACTTTAATAAAAAGAAGTCAATGGCACTCTTGAATGCCAAAGACCCTCACAGCAGAGGGCTCATGGTTTATATGCCCTTGGAAGAAGGATGTTCCCGAGGGTATTAATCAACTCTGATTGATTAACAATTAATGAGAGGTGGGCTTTACAAAGAAAAGAGAGTTCACTCCACTGAGAGACTAAGAGTCACCTCATGTCACAGATAGAGAGACTATCCCTATACCAAGACCACCCCCAGCCTTGGGTAATCTATACAAAGGATCTACCTCCACCCTAACATGATTGAGTGAAATTCACCTAAGATTAGAGATTTCTTATAAGGGTGGGTGGGGTCTGACCAAGACTAAGGAGAGTTAATTCAATGCCCTTCAAGAGGCTGAACTTTGAAATGAGAACTGTGGAAATCATTGGTTATTAATAATCATGTCTCTCACTGCCCTCACACTTGTGGACTTCAATATACACTTTGATGCCCCCTCAATAATCTGGCCTCCTACTTCATCCTCTTCCTCAACCTCCATGACCTTCACCTACATTCTACTTCAGCTGCACACAGGGATGCCCATACCCTTGATCTCCCCTTTAATTCACCTGTAACTATTACCGCCACAATGCAGAACTTTGAAATTCCTTTCTCAGATCATAGCCTTCTTTCTATCCCTTCACCTTTTCCTCCTCCCTGATTCCTCTTAAACCTGTTCTTAATCCCCATCATGACTTCTCCAATGCTCCTTCCCCTGCTCTGGATTCACTTTCTTTCCTTTCCTGTAGCCCAGAGCTTCATAAACATTTTCCACTCTTGACCCCTTTAGCCCTTCTTTTTTTTTTTTTGGAGGGAGGAAGGTAGGGCAATTGGAGCTAAGTGACTTGCCCAAGGTCATATGGCTAGTTTTTGTGTTAAGTGTCTGAGGCTGGATTTGAACTCAGATTCTCCTGACTCTAGTGCCAGTGCTCTATTCAACGCACCACGTAGCTGCGCCCCTGCCCTTCAGCACTTCTTAACCTGTGGGTCTGGACTCCATATTAGTCAATAAGTTGAAGTATACACTGTCCTCTACTCTCACATCTCTTGCCTCCTTGTCTTATGCTTTTCCAAATCCCAACCCTAGATGTCCTCCACCATTTGTCTTTTCCAGTCCTGCTGCTGTTTGAATACAGCTGGAGAAAGTCCCTCAGTTGGGTTGCCTGGGTCCAACACTGATTTATGTTATCTGATCTCAGCTGGGCCCTTGGGGCTGCATGGTAAACTTTTGTTTTTCTCTGATTGGCTGTGTGACCCACATGGCTTCAGGACCTGTCCACAGCCTGGGCTCATGCATACAGGAGTCCAGGGCTGGGTAATGATCACAGCAGGTCTGTTTCTCTCTTTGGTTCATTGGCCCTCTCCTGTAGTTACACCAGGAAATCTGCAAAATAAAGCTCAAGTAGAGCTGATCTCTGGGTTTCCTTTGAATATGGAATACAAGGAATTTTCAGTTCCCCTACAAATAGTCAAAAGCGCAGGTGCGATCAGGTATGGTATAGCCTTTATTTTACCCTGCAGGAGGGAAACAAACTCTTACTGGACACCTAAAATATTCCAAGTACTGTACTAACAGTTTAAAGATATTTTCTCATTTTATTTCAAAACCTTGAGAAATAAGTGCTATTATGATATCTACTTTACAGTTGAGGAAACTGAAGCTGGCTGACAAGTTAAATAATTCACCCAGGGTCACAAGCTTTTGAACATCTGAGACTAGCTAGATTTGAACTCGAGTCTTCCTGACTATGGTCCCAGTGCTCTCTATCTACTCCACAACCCACCTCTTTTAGGAATTTCAACTTCAGAAGCTATGTTGGTCATCCTCTTCCTTCTCCAAAGAAGCATGCTGCAATCACTTTCTTCTAGAAGACTAAATGTGAGTTTATGTGTTCCCCACTATTGGGGAAACCAGGGAATATTGAATTGGTACAGGGTGAGTTTTGATATTGATCCTGGTATCAGGACAGGTTGTATACAGGAAAGTAATGACCTCTTAGCTACCTTACGACAGATGACCCTATCTGCTGTGACACTGATGTTCCTGGTGCCAGTCCTGCTCATTATTGTTGCTTTTGCTTGGGAGATCCACAGAGAATGGTAAAGATTTAATAACCTTAACAACCAATTGTTTAAAATCCAGGTCTTGAACCTTCTTGAGGGGAGAGATGAAGCCTGAGAATTTAGTCATTCTGACACTCCCTCATTGGGGCACTACATTCCTTGTTGAACTTTTTGCTATCTTTCCATCTTTGCTTTGCTTTTATTCTGTGGGGTTGCCTATTTCAGACTTCTTTTAGTCTTTGGGCCAGTTATCCAGTTACTGTCCGAAAACTAGGCATCCAAAGTACAAATATTCACTCTGGAAACTTCGTAATTGGATCTCAGGAGCCCATATGAGATGGCTCCTGAAAGTCCCTCTAAGGGCACTTGAGTGTCTAAAGGTTTTCTAGAAGACCTTTGGACCTTGCCACCAAAGGGTGCTATGTCATAAAAGCAAGGTAGGCTAGTCATCTTTTCTCTTAAAAGGCATTGAAACTATCCTCAAGACTTAATTGATCCAGGGAGGAGAAGACAAACCACTGTTATGGCTTCTTGGGAGTGTAATTACTGAACTACAAGGAGTCATTCAATTAATAAACATTTACTAAGCATTTTCTGTGTGCCAGACTCTGCTCAAAGTGATGGGCATTCAAAGAAAGTAAAAAAAAAACCAGTTGCTGTCTTCATGGAGCTGATAGTATAATGGAATCATGAGCTCCACCCACTGGTCTATGATCATGGCAAATTCAACGGTAGGGAAACTGTGCCCAAATGAATCAATGATATAACCTTCCTGAATATCCTTTCCATATTATGGTCTTGTGTTAACTGCTAGATGGTCTGCAAGCATATCATTGCATTTGAGTCCTGAACTTGAACTTGACTAGCCTGAAACAATCATCTTAGTTCAGAATTTCATCACCTCTCACCCAGGGTATTGTAATTATTGCCTCACAGTTGGTCTCCCTGCTTTTAATTTTATCCCCTTTCCAATACATCCTCAATACAGCTTTCAAAATAATCTTTCTAAGCAACAGGAGTCTGTGCTGTCATCTACTAGGAAAGTAGTTCATTCATTACTTTAAAGAGCTGCACTTAATAAAATTAAAAGCTGGACTTATTTGAATTTTTGTGGCAGGCACAACTAAGCTGAAGAGGTCAAAGGAGTCTGTTTTGGTTCTCTACACCAGAGAAAGGCAAAAGTTACATCAAACTGGTTGCCAATGTGTTATTCTCAATATTCACAAAACACGGGATGAGACAAAGAGGACCATTTTTACTAATTCATATACTTTTTACTAAGTTATATACTTCAACCTCTCACTTTAAAAGAAAAAAAAAGGATGGTATTCACCGTTTAATTTATTTATTTGTTTTTAGTTTTCAACATTCACTTCCATAAGTTTTAAATTTTCTCCTCCTTCCCAAGACGGCATGCAATCTGATAGAAGCTTTATGTATACATTCATATTAAACATCTTTTCACATTTGGTATTCACTTTTTAAACTCTATGATAACCAAAAGGGAAAGGATTTGCCCAATTCCATAACTAATTTCCTCTAAAGTTACTCTTTTGGTCTGACCACAGTCACTTCTTTGTTCTATAATCTTCAGTGGCTCCCTACTGCCTCTAGGCAAATTCCTCTCAGTTTTGAATATAAAACTTATCACAGTCTGGTTCTAGCCTCTCTCTAGAATTAATTCAGAATTAGAATTAATAGAGTTAATTGTTCTCCTTTACATGCTCTTTATTTCAGCTAAGTTAGCCTCCTTGCTGTTCTCTGAATTTGATATATTATCTCCTTTTATATAGTCAAAGAACCCGCGTCTACCTCTGGGCCCTATACCTACTATCTGTGTCACCTGAACAGGTGGATTCATCTCTCTGGGCCTCAGTTTCTTAAGCTATAAAATTAAGGGGTTAAAGGTCCCTTCTAACCCTAAATCTCATGATCCTATCAAATTAAGTCATGGGAAGGCCTTGACTTTTAGCTTACAGAAGGAGGTATTTGGAGGGAAGTGTGTTGAAAACAGGACTAATGAGTCTGTCCCCCAGATGCCCATCTTCTTGACTGAGGCAAACCAGAACCAGTCACAAAAGGCTGGCCTGGGCAGCTGCTGGGAAGATAAATGGTGCCCACATGCAGCTCAGGTTTCCAATCGGGATTTCCTCCGACCTACCTCTGCCCCTTTGTTGGCAGACAGAGCAACAAACTCCCAGCTTACCAGGGAGGTCAAGGTAAAGTGATTTCAATTAGAGGGAGATCACTTAGGTCTCAAACCAACACAGACAAGTTATGTAACAGGAGTGGCTTGGCAAGGAAAAGTCATTTATCCTTTTCTGAGCCATACACTTTGGGCTTTGCAAGAAGCCCCTTCACTTCATGTTTTTTTTTAATCTCCTTCTCTTCCCTTTCAGGTCCTTGAAAGGATGGGGAAAAAAACCAGAAACAGAAAGAGCTGTCAGAAAGCCTTTCTTGTTCTGAATCCGATTCTTATCACCCCAGGCAGGTGAGAAGGGGCAATAGAAACCTGGAAATGAGGGAGTATTGAGGCCTGTCGGACACCTCTGTTCTGTCCTTCACCTTCTGCAAGATGAGGTGCTGTTGCAGAATTCTCTAGAGCTGCAGTCTCCAAACTTTTTAAATCCTATGCTCTTATAAGTAAAAGAAAACAATTAGCATATGCTCTCAGTATCTATCTTAATTTCTACATTTTACATATACACAATATGTATGTACTAAAAATTACTGTAAAAAATTAAAATATTACTCTATTAAAATTTCATATATTATAAAACTAATATAAAAACAGAAATGAAAAAAGATGAAATAACATCAGATCCTGGAGTCCATTAGAATTTATTGAGTAGGGGACTGACATGGTTGGATCTTTACTTTTGGAAAATCACTTTAGCAGCTATATGGAAGATGGGTAGGAGAATGGCATAGCTGGGTGGCACAATGGATAGACCACTGGGCCTGGAGTAGGAAGAGTTGAATTTAAATCCAGCCTCAGACACTTAACTAGTTGTGTAATGCTGGGCAAGTCTTTTATTTTATTTTATCTTATTTTAACCTTTTCTTGTTTGTTTTCTTTTGGGGGGAAGGATAATTGGAGTTAAGTGACTTGCTCAAGGTCACACGGCTAGTAAGTGTTAAGTGTCTGAGACTGTATTTGAACTCAGGTCCTCCTGACTCCAGGGCCAGTGCTCTATTCACTACGCCACCTAGCCACCCCGGGCAAGTCTTTTAATGCCCATTTGCCTTGGTTCTTCATCTATAACAGTGGTTCTCAACCTGTGGGTTATGTTCAATTTGTAATAATGAAAATACATCTTGCATAACAGATATTTACATTACGATTCATAACAGTAGCAAAATTACAGTTATGAAGTAGCAATGAAAATAACTTTATGGTTGGGGGTCACCACAACATGAGGAACAGTATGAAAGGGTTGTGGAAGTAGAAAGGTTGAGAACCACCGATCTATAACATGGGGACACATGGAGAAGGAAATGGCAAACTACTCCAGTATCTTTGTCAAGAAAACCCCATGGTCTCATTCATGGGGTCACAAAGAGTTGGACACAATTGAACAATTAAACACAACAATACAAGATGGAATGGAAAGGGGACAGACTCGGGACAAAGAGACCCGTGAGGAAGCTACCGCAATAGTCCAGTTGAGAGGTAATGAGGATGTGAACTGGGAAGATATGTGAGTAATGAGAAGGGCGTGGATGGGAGAGTTGTGTAGAGGTAGAAACTATAAGATCTGACAACTGATCGACTATGTGGGAGAATGAGCAAGAATGAGTCAAAGACAACAGCAAGGTTACAATCCTAGGTATCTAGAAAGATACTGGTGCACACAAGAGAAAATGAGAAGCTCAGAAGAGGGGTAGGCTTGGGGAGAAAGGTAATGAATTCTGTTTCGTATGTATTGATTTTGAGGTGCCACATGGGGCATCAAGCTTGAAATGTCTAACAGACAATTGTCAGTGTGGGACTAGAGTTCAGGAGGGAGATTACAGCTAGATATAGAGTCATAGATATTGAAGTCGTCTGGATAGAGATGATCGTTAAACGGACAGGGGCTATTGAAACCACTAAGTGAGAGGCCATAGAGGCATTAGGGAAGAGGCACCAGGACGGAGCACTGCAGCTACATTCACAATCATGGACCATGATATTTAATGTTTTAGCAAAAAAGACTGAAAAAAATGTGGCCAAGTGAGTAGGAGTAATACCAAGAGAGAAAGAAATATCATGCCAGCACAGAGAGGAGTGACCAAGCATCCAAGAGGAGAAGGGATCAGGTGATGAAGAAAGGTAGAGAAGGATGAAGACTGGGAAAAGACCATCTGATTTGGTCATTAAAAGATTACCATTTATTTTGGAAAGAAAAGTTTCAGTTGAATAAACAGCCAAGAACAAAAGGAGGTTAAGAACCTAGGAGACTGGAAGAATGATGATTTACTCAATGGAAACCGAGAAGTTTAGAAGAAGGATGTGTTGGGGGGGGTGCTAATTTATCACCAAAAAAATGGGAAAATATGAGGGTTTGGGGGTCATGTAGCTTACTCATTACCAATGCCAGTAGTACAGAAGCTACTGTAGCTGCTGGGGGTACCTGGGTCAGGATAGGTTATATCCTTTCTTGAGGGGTCCATACATGAGGCATCCTCAAAGTAGGGCAGTGGTGAAAGTGTCAGTGGGAAAATTTGGAAAGTAGCACAATAGTTGTGTTGGAGACAAACCCAGGATTGGCTGGGGAAAGAGGATGCTACCTGTCTTCCTACCTTGGTTGATTATATTCTCCTCAAGGGTGATTTTATGAGCATTCTATGGTCTCCAAGTGCTTTGGTAAGGCTTCTTACCTTCTTACCTGCTCCACACCCAGAGACGAGGCAGAAGAAGAAAAGAAGGAAGAGGAAAGAAAGAAAAGAAAGACATCTACCCTAAATGTCTCTTATCTACTTTGAGTTTATCCAAATCTTATCCAGTCTACCTCCTCCACAAGGCTTCATTGATTACCATATCCACTAGATATTTTTTTCTCCCTTCTTTAATTTCCTGTAGTCCCTGTGGCCTATGCTCAGTATTACAGATACAATTATAATATAGTTTTACTTTGCATATGCCCATAACACCTAAGGTGCCAAGTAGCTGCTTCTGGGAGAAGGCATGCTACATTCCCCTAGGCTGTGGGATGAGGGCAGACTCTTTTCATTGACTGACTAGCTAGAACAGCCTGGGTCTTTCACACTCTGTCTGGAATAGTCACTCTTTCTTTCTAGCTGCATCCAGAGCGGGTGACGTTTCTGTTCACCTATAGCATGGACAACATGAATTGATCTGAGTTAAAGAAAAGGACCCTTTCCCCCCTCTTCCTTTTAGACCCCATGGCCTCAGTGAATTGGTTTGGGGTTTTAAGTTGGTATGTTTTGAACCTAGCATTTTCAGTTCTAGGTGCAGGTGGTGAAATCCTCAGTCACAGACTCCAGCCACCGTTACCTTGGAAGTAGGATTTGAGGTCAGATGTGGCAGCCCTCCCCCCCCCCAGCAAGGAAGCCCTGAGAATCTATGGTTCCTGGGACTCCAACTCAAGGGGAGGAACTCCAAACTTGGAACTTGGTAGGACTGAACTAAGTTGTAAAGCTGATCCCCCTCATCTCCCTAAAGACTAAGGTAGTTTGAGGTATATATGTATCGGAGGGGAATTAAGCCTTCAAGTGTTGGGGGGGGATGTTTTTGTGTTTATTCTTGTTATCCTTTTGGAGCAAGTGTTTCTTCCTAAAAGTTAATCCAGCTCATTATTAAGTGGTTAAATGGAACTGGGTTGCAAGAGGCCCCTAAAATTAGCTGACCATGATTGGTGGGGTCTGGAGTCAATGACAGAGAGACTAGACAGCTCCAAACAACCTTCAGGAGAGCCCTGGGCGGTGGGGGAGTGGGGGAGGGGATGAGATGTAACATACCTAACCTCCAAGCAGTAGGGATCAGGGTAATTGATGCTACATATTCATGGTATTTTATACTATGTTGGACTGAATTCTAATTGGCTTTGGAGGACAAACTCTTTGGGGCAGAGTAAACATTTGCTTGTCCTATACTTTTGAATCTCCCAGAGTGCCTGTCACAATACCTAAACACATAGTAGGTGCTCAACACAGACTGGTTGAATTGAAATGAATCAGTACAAGGCACTGTCTGGAAAGCACTTCAAAGAGAATGCTTTTGAAGGCACTTGGTACCTATGTCTATCACACAGGAGCAAAAGCCTTCATTTGCAAATATAGTCAACTACCATTATCTGTGCTAATGGAGGGTATCCTTTAAAACAAAGGATGATCCAAAAATCATTTGTATTCAGCTTTAGAGCTCTGTCATATGCACACACATACATCCTCACACTCACACACCCATACCCACCCACAGCCATATAAGCAGATTTATACATACACACACTCACAGTAACCCCTCTGTGCTGGTCCCTCATCCCTCTTTCCAACAGAGCTTCTGAATCATTTGGCCTCTGATATAATGGACCTGGGGGCAGCTAGATGGCCATAATGGACAGAGTGCTGAGCCAGGAATCAAGAAGACTCATTGTCTTGAGTTCAAATGTGACCTTAGAGACTTACTAGCTGGGTGACCCTGGACAAGTCACTTAACCCTGTTTGCCTCAGTTTCTGCATTTGTAAGACAAGCTGGAGAAAGAAATAACAAACCACGCTAGTATCTTTACCAAGAAACCCCCAGATGGGGTCACAAAGAGTTGGACACAGATGAAAAATGACTGAACAATAGCAACAAAAATGATGGATCCAGGGAAGAGTCAAAATGGGGGCTCATGTCTCCATTCAAGGGAAATCATGGGAACGTAGCTATCTGGCTTATTTTGCCCTTCCAAAATAGGACCCCCAGTTTCCCTGTAAATGCTTATAATAGTAAAACATTAAATAGAGAACAAATTTTATTTAATCTGTCAAAGAACTCAGAATGGGTTTATTTATACTCAAAGCCCTCACCTGCCAGGGAAAGTCTTCTCTCCTTTCTGAAGGGCACAGAGAAGCTACCTTCTGCCCTATGACCAATGTCACCACAGCAGCGAAGGAGGAAGCCAGAGTTACTTCTCACCATGCATAGTTCCATGCCATTCTAATCTTTCTACTTAACAACGAGAGGAAGGTTCTGCAGGTTTTCTTCTCCCCACTGTGGCTCCATACCCAAATATTTAAAGGGTTATCCTGCATAAGAGGATGCATTTCTCTGTTGGGCAGCTCCAAATGGTATAGCTGAGATCCAGGAATAGAAGGTATAGGAAGACAGACTCTATGTAAAAATAAGGAAAAACTTTTACATAATATTTATGTAATAGCACAATAGGGTTCATGTTTGTAGACAGTTACTGGGCTTCCCTTATGGCTTATCTTCTCCAAACTAAATATCTTCCCTTCCTTCAACTGATCCACATGGAACATGGATTCCAGACCCTTCACAAAGTAGTGAGGTCCTCTTACTGGATGCATACAAGAAAGATGCCTTCTAGCTCTAAATTTGAAATTCTATGATCCTATGTTTTATATGGGGATTCTTACATTTTTATAGGAAGCAAACAAGATGGGAGGTTCAACTAGGTAACTCTTGAGCAAATCTCTTATCAGGACTAAAAGTATTTGAGTTCGAGGCTGCTTTCCTTTGTAGTGGGGCTACAGGTAGTTCTTAAGTAACCCCTGGAGGTATCTGGCCCAAAGATAACTTATATCTTCATCCCTAAATGCACCTCTCCCACAAACTTACCAATTTTTGTCAAAGGGACCTTTATCTTTCCATTATTGTTGCTGTCATTGAGTCGTTTCAGTCATGGCCACCTCTTCAAGACCCTGTTTGGGGTTTTCTTGGCAAAGATACTAGAGTGGTTTGCTATTTCCTTCTCTAGCTCATTTTATAGATGAGGAAACTGAGTCCAATAGGGTTAAGTGACTTGCTCAGGGTCACACAGCTAGTAAGTGTCTGAAACTGGATTTGAACTCAGGTCTTCCTTCCTCCAGGCCCAATGCTCTATCCACTGCACCATCTGGTTGCCTTCTAGCCGTCTAGATATTATGTTTTACGGTCTCAAAAGTCATCCTTGACCTTCCCTCTCCTTCACTCCCCTTATCCAACCAGTTGCCAAGTCTTACAGCTTCTACCTCAACTCAATGACTTGAATCCATCTCTCCATTCATATGGCCGCCACCCAAGCTTAGACCTTCATCACCTCTCATGTAGACTATTATAGTTGCTTCCTAATTGGTCTTCCTGTGTCTATTCTCTCACTAATCCACCTTCCTCACCATTGAACAATTAATATTCCCAAAACACAACTCTGACCATGTCACTCTTCTGCTCAAAATTCTTCTTCAGTAGTCTCCCTAGTGTCTCTGGAATAAAATATCCTTATCCTGGAACTTAAAGGTCTCACACTGACCTTTCCTGATTTATTTTGTAAGATTCCTCTTCATACACTCTCCATTCCAGTCAAATTGATCCCCCAGCTGTTTTCCAGACTCATCAGTTTCTCAACCATCTTTGAACACCTGGAATATACTTCCTTCCAGCCTACCTCCATCTCAAAGCATCCCTTTTCAGCTTCCTTTAAAGCTTAGCTCAGTTGCACCCCCATACACAAATTTTAAAGAGGAATCTTCCACAAGTCTCCTAGTTTTTAGTACTCTCTCATTCCTCAAATAACTTTACCAAATCCTCTTGATTCTACCTTTGCAACATTTCTCACACTTATCCTCTTTTCTGACACACAACCATCCTGGTCCAGGTCTTTATCATCTCATACCTGGATTATTGTAATAGCCTGCTGGTTGATCTGTCTGCCTCAAAGATCTCCCCACTCCAATCCACATTCTCTGTTCAGCTATCTTCCTAAAACACAGGTCTGGCCATACCACTCCCCCTCAACCCTGCCCCATTCAATAAATTTCTACGACTCCCTGTTAACTCCAAGATCAAACAGAAAATCAAATATATAAAATATAAAGTCCTCTGTTTGGCTTTTAAAGATCTTCACAATCTTCACAACACCTTACTACTTTTCCATTCTTCCTATGCCTCAGTCCCCTCCATGAACTCTGCCATTCAGTGACACAGCCTCGCTCAGGGGTGGAGAACCTTTGGACCTTGAGGTCACCCCCGGTCCTTGAGCAAGAAACTCCCCCACCTTTGGAACCCAGGTATTTACATTGGCTTTCCTCCATGCCTGGACCTGTACCCTCCTCCCCACCTCCTCCTCCTCCTCCTCCTCCTCCTCCTCCTCCTCCCAGCTTCCTGACTTCCATCAAGTCTTGGTTAAATTTCCACCTACTATAAGAAGCCTTTCCCAACCCCCTTTAATACTAGTGCCTTCCCTCTGTTGATTCTTTGCAATCTGTCCTGCAAATATCTTTTGTACATAATTGTTTTCACATTATCTCCTCTATTAGACTGTGAACTCTTGAAGGCAAAGTCTGTTTTTATTTTCCTTTGTACCTTAGTGCTTAGTAAAGGGTCTGATACATAGTAGGCATTCCATAAGTGCTTAATAACTTGACTATTCAGTTATTTGTGAATGAGGAATGAATGAATATCTACTACATGCTGAAAACCTGAGTTCAAGCCTACCTTCTCCAGCTCAATTTATAGATGAGGAAACTGAGTCCAACAGGGTTAGGTGACTTGTTCAGGGTCACATAGCTACTAAGTGCCTGCAACTGGATTTGAACTCAGGTCTTCCTGACTCCAGGCCCACCATTCTATCTACTGCATACTAATTGTGTGACTTTGGGTGAATCAATTAACCTCTCAGTGGCCCAAATAGTTCTCTAAGATAGCACATTACAGAGAAATTGATTTGCATTGGGAGAGGGAGCTTCACCATGGAGAGTTCCTGACACCATGAAATCAGAGATCTACACACTGAGCCTACCTGCTGTATCTCTCCCTCCTTTCTTACCTCCAATAGAATGTAAACTCCTTGAGGGCAGGAAATGGTTCCGTTTTTGTCTTTTAGTTCCCAGTGGCTAGCAGAAATTTATACGGCAGGGGTTTATTAAGCATTTTCTAATAGATTTGAATCGTGAAAACATAGAAACCCAAAGGATAAGAAGTCACACAGAGGTTAGTCTGCATCAGTGGTGAAAGTATCTGGTGAAATCAGAGTTTTGCACATAGTGATTAATAACTGTTTATTAAATTGAATTGAATGATGGCTGCCTTTTCTACCTTAGAAGACTCCCTGGAGAATCGCATGAGATAGTAGGTGTGAATAGGCATTGGAAAGTGTAAAGTGCTCAACAAATAACAGGCTGGCAGGATTATTTCAGGCAGGACTTGCCTCTGACAGGATGAATGGTTTGCAAGCTTAAATAACAGTCTCACCACTTATATGCCCTCTACTGCTGTTCAAGTTTCCGACCAGCTGTTTTAATTGTTTTAAAATTATGTGTACACCACCGAGAACTGTGGGTAGCAGAAATCAAGAACAGGCCTGAGTTATGTTGTTGTTTTGCAGTGTGGCCTAATGAGTCAGAGATAGCCCATAGATGCTGCTAGAGGATCAGAAATATCCACCCCCACACTCCAGAGAAAATCTCTTTTAGTCTTGACCTCATTTAAGGGATGTGGGAGGCTTTGGACATTTTCCCTTCGGGATGGTTTCTTGTCTTACTCCTTCTAACGTGCCTCTTATTTACTGTCCAGCCGATCTGTTGACCTGAGATGGGTCTGTGGCCACACAATAACTCCTATGAAAAAAGGCTGGAGGTTTTAGTGGCAAGTTCAAGATGAGTTGATGGTATAACTATCAGCTGTCAAAATAACTAAAATGCTCTTATTTTGCATGGATGTTCACAAAGTATCTAACTCCAGAGAGGTGTTTCCTTGTACTCTGCCCTGGTAAGAATCATGTCTCTAAAATTATATTTGCTACTCTATACCATATTTTTATTTTGACAAATTGAAACCCTGGAAAGTGTCCTGTTGAAGATTACTTTGAAGTTGAAGGAACTGGAGAAGTTTAGTCCCCAGGAGGGAATGAGGAAGAATGCTCCCTCTCTTGAGGAAGAATGGTCACTGACTTCATGGTCACTGAAGGACTGCGGCATTAGAAAGAGATTAGATTTAGTATGGTTGGTAATAGAGGACAGACAGAACTAGTAGTAATGGACAGAAGTTTGAGAAACATAGATTTTATCCCAATATACACACCTTCTTAACGGATTAAGCCAGAGGTTCTCAACCTGTGGGTCGCGACCCCTTTGGGGATTGAATGACCCTTTCACAGGGGTCACAGGGGTCGCCTAAGACCATCAGAAATGTGTTTTCTGATGGTCTTAGGAACCGAGACACAGCTCCTCTATCTGTCTCCAGGCAGGTCCACCCACATGCAGATATACCCACATATGAGTATTAAATAGAGTCAGCATTAGGAAGGTTGAGAACCCCTGGATTAAGCTGTATAAAAATAGAATGTGCTTCTTCCCAAAGTAGTGAAATTCCCATGCCTGGAAGTATTCCCAGAAAGACTGAATAGTGCTCCATCAAGGATATAGAGAGAGAATTCCTGCTTCAGCTAGTGGTTGGATTAGAGGATTCTAACTCAGCTTCCTGGTTCTGAGACTCTACCACACTACATTGCTTGCATATCCCATGCTCATTCTTGCCTTTGGTCCTTTTCTCATAATTACCCCTTATTGGAATGTTCCCTACTCCTCTCTACATCCCCTCCACACTTAGAGGCAAATCAAAATGTAAACTCCCATGTTTCATCCTTTCAAGGCTCTGCTCCTTACGAAGAGGTCCTTTTGCCCAACATTCCTGCTTATCTAAATCCTAACCCTGCTTCAAAGTCCATTTCCAGTCATGACTTGACCATGAAGCCTTGCTACCTAACTCCAGCCAACAATGATTTCGCTATCACAGGCCACGGAACTGTATACTTCATACATTCTATCCTACTGAGTACCTCAGAGTATGCACCACTGTTTCTATTCATTTCAAGTTAATTATTCTCATAGCATTTAGCATTTATCACAAGGATGGGCTCATAGTGGGCAACACATAGACCCATCTCTCCTTTATACCATTAGCACATTCTTTACTTTTGCTAATAGTTATTTGTGCACATTCTTTATCTCCCCAAATCGATGGTAAGCTCTTTGATGACAAAGAAGGTGTCACATATCTCTTTGTACTTCCCTGCCTCCCCCCTTTCTCTTAGCAAAGGGCCTTACACATAGTAAGCACTCAGGAAATGTGGGCTTACATTGATTAAATAAGAAGCAAAATGTAAACCCAAGGAGAATTTAAGCCCCACCAGGATGAAGCGACTACTCCATGTAACTGGAGAAAAATAAATAAATAATAATATTAAATTAATTAAATAAATAATAAATAATTTTTTTAAAAAAAGAAAGAAGCTATTCAAGGCTTAGGATGCATATCCCCAGCATCTCTAATAGAGGTTAACCCATATTAGGTGTTGAGCAAGTGTTTACTGACTCAAACTGAATAGCAGACAGTCAATATATACTTGTAAAATTAAATTGTTTTTTAATTGTTCTTCTCTCCCCTTGCTATTAGCTGGTTTTCAGTTCAGGCCTTCAACCTCTGTGCTGTGACCCATAGAAATATATACCATACACACCTAAAAATTGGATATGATCACATTACGGTGCCCTACATATGGCCGGCCCAAACAATGATGCAAAGTGTGGGTTTGTTCAGGCCACTGAGGGACCCTTCACTTAGGAATTCCTGACTGGTAACATTGGCCTGGCCCAGGTGGAGTCCCTCGCATTTAATTTTTATTGATGTTATCTGGTTTTACATCTGAGTGTCTGGTGGATGCCAGGAGCTATTACTTTCCTGCTGTTTCAGTGGCTATTCCATTAAAGAATCACAGTAATAATGGAAAGGACCTTGGAGATTGTCTAGTTCAAACTCTCTTTTTATAGATGAAGAAACTGAGGACCAATAAGGAAAAGCCATTTTCCCAAGGTCATATACTAAATGCCAGAACTAGGTGCCAGGTACTAAGGCACAAAATCAAGACATCCTCTTGCCTCCTTTTTCACCCTGGCCACCTCCTCACTTATGCCCAGATGTCAAGCATTCTGCTTTAACAATGATTCTTTCCTCTCCTTTTGATGTGTACCTTCTGCCTCCAGAATGGGCAGCTCAGTGGCACTATAGTGTACAGAGCCCAGGATATGGAGTCAGGAAAACACCTCCTAAGTTTAAATCTAGCTTCAGATACTTATTAGCTGTGTGATCCTGGGCAAGTCACTTAACCCTGCTTGTCTCAGTTTTCTCATCTGTAAAATGAGCTGAAGAAGGAAATGGAAAGCCATTCCAGTATCTTTGCCAAGAAAAACTCAAATGGGGTCACAAAGAGTAGAATACAATTGAAAAACAACTTAATGACAATAACAAAAACCTCCAGAGTCTAGAATATCTCAGGGCATTATGGAACCAGAGAAACTCAGTGCTGAGAAGAATCAGAGACCCCACTTACCTAGCGCAGCCCCTACCTGAATTAGGATTCCCTCTACTACATCTCCAGTAAGTGATCATCTGGCCTCCACTTCATGAAGGGGAGCTCATTACTTTCTGAAACAGTCCATTCTTCTCCTTGGAAGAATTGAGGTTGGCTTTTTTTTTAATGTTCTTTTTATTTTGAAATCAGCAAACGTGAATATTTCAATATACAAAGAGAAAAAAAGGGGGGGCTGATTGTGAAACTGTGAGCTTCTGTTGTGAGGAGGTTTAAAAAAAAGGTGTTTATTAAAGTTGATGTTTTTAATTGTTCAGCAGTCTAAATTTGCCTCTCTGTAGCTCCCACCTGTGGCTCCTAGTTCTGCCCTCTGTAGCCAACGAGAATGGGAATGGGTCTTCTTTTTCCACTAAAACCCTCTACCTCTCATTCCTGGACTATTTCCTAGTCACATCTTCTCTATCTTGCAGCTAATTTTCTTTTAAAGCTAGTATAGTACATTACATGTGTTCCTATTCATCTTCATCAGGTTTTTTTCAGCCTCTTGAGATCTTTTTGAGATCTTGGATCTACCATCCAAGGTATTAGATCCCAGCTTTGAGTCATCTGCAAATTGGATCAATGTGCCATCAATGTTATCATCCAAATCACCTCCTCTCTATTTCCTTTCCACAACTTTGGTTCAGGTCTTCATTCATTGTCATCTGGACTATTTACAATAGCCCCTAAGCAATCTCTTTGCTTCCGATCTCTCTTTCAATCCTTCCTACACACAGCTGTCCAAATAATCTTCCTAATGCACAGGGTTGACCATGTCACTCCTGGCTCACCAGCTTTGATTGGCTGCCCATTGCCTACAGATCAAACTCTTTGGCCCGACATTGAATACCCCTGACAATATAGTTCCAGTCTATATTGATAGGATTTGTTTGTTTTTCATTCTACTTTTCTTCACATATTCCATGTTTCAACCAAATTGGACTCATGGCTGTTCCCCAATCTCATGTTGTGCTCTTCTGTTTCCACATGGGGAATGTCCAATCTCCCTGCTCCCCAAATCCAACTTATTTCTTCCAATCTCAGTTCAGGTAGGACCTCCTCCATGAACCCTTCTCTGCTGCCCAACATGTCAACATGATTTTCTCCTCTTCAAAGTTCTTATAGTATTTGATCTAGAACTCCTCTTTGCCCTTATACATTCTGCCTCGTATTAAACTTATTTGTGTACTGACCATTAAACACACACACACACACACACACACACACACACACACCTCATTTGATTGCAAGCTCCTTGAGGGCAGAGACTGTCTTTTTTTCCTTTCATTTTTGTAGTCCTAGCAACATGCCTTGGGAATATTAGGTATTTAATAAATGGTTGTAGAATTAAAGTAAATCTAGATTCAATTTGAGATCTAAACTAATACCCATCATTCAGTGTCCATCTCAAGTTCCCTCGCCAGGAAGTCTTTCCTTCATGTCTCATCCCTTTCCATTTGCATTCCCCATTTAGCATATATTATATTTTATTGTTATTTTTCTCTCTATGAGTATATCCTGTTTCCCCCACTTACACCTTATTTGTGGTATGCCCCACAATGCCTAGCTCAGAACTGGCTTGTTGATATAAAGTTGTACAGTTTTGTCTGACTCTCTGTCACTCTACTTGGGGTTTTATTGGCAAAGATACTGAAGTGGTTTCCCATTTCCTTCTCCAGGTCATTTTATAGGTGAGAAAACTGAGGCAAACAGGGTTAAGTGACTTGCCCAGGGTCACACAGTTACTAAGTGTCTGTGGTCATATTTGAACTCAGGTCTTCCTGACTTTAGACCTGGCACTCTATCCACTGCATCACCTAAGTGCTATAGGATAATTTGGCTCAATAGATAGATGTTTGTTGTGCTGCCAGTTAACTTAGGAGCCATTTGGTTCAGTCCTTTATATAGAAATAATTATAGAGGGGTGGCTAGGTGGTGCAGTGAATAGAGCACCGGCCCTGGAGTCAGGAGGACCTGAGTTCAAATCCAGCCTCAGACACTTAACACAAAAAACTAGCTGTGTGACCATGGACAAGTCACTTAACCTCAGTTGCCCTACCTTCCCCCCTTCAAAAAAAAGCAAAAAAAAAAAAAGAAAGAAAGAATTATAGAAATAATAGTACCTACTTCCCAGGGTTGTTGCAAGGACAAAAAGAGGTAATATTTATAAAATGCTTTGTAAACCTTAAAACATTACACAAATGCTAGCTATTCTTAGAGATAGGGAAACTGAGCACCAGTCATGCCTAAGGCCATGTCTTCTAACTCAGAGTCTGGTGTTCTTTCTCCTACATCACGTTGCTATTACTGATTAATCACCTCAACCCTAGAAATTCTGTTGTTACATAACCTTGTCCTGGTCACTGTGTCTTTGTGCCTTGGTTGTCTCCTCTGCAAAATGGGGATCATAGTTCCTTGCCAGCCTGAAGGCTGGGGGGCTGGATCAAGGGATCTCTTGAGTTCAAAGACTACTTGATCATTTTGCTTAGAGGTGCGGTACCTAAAGCAGGATTGAATCCATTCAGTCAAAGGGCTGCATGTGAGGACCTAGAGGGCTGCAGGCTCCCCACCCCTGACAAAGGATGTCCACCTGAGATCATAGCACTTCAAAGCCGGACGGGTGATTTGGCAATTATTTCATCCAACTCCCCCATTTTACAGATGAAGAAACTGAAGTCAGAGAGGTCAAGAGTCTCCTGTCTTCATCCAAGGTCAATAGTGAGTGCCAAGGAGGAATGAAATCCAGGCCTCCTGTCTCCCAGTCCAGAATTCTGTGCTGTTCACAGTTTCATCTTGTTTTTCTGCAGTTTCTAGCCAACCAATCAACAAGCATTTATTAATTGTCAATTACATGCCTGGCACTAGGGATAAAAAGGATAACAATGGAACATTCCCTGCGCTCAGGGAGCTTCTATTCTACCAGAGGAGGTATCCCAGCAGGGACACATTTTAAAGCATTCAAAATAAATACAAGGTCATTAGAGGCTGCCTCACTGACCAGACCCTTGTAGGCATACAAGCAACCTCCTTCTCCCACTGTCCTCCAGGGGGGCACAAGGCCAAAGAGGGTGTGCCCCCACCTAATTTAGCCGCTGATAGAATCTTCACCTCTGCCCCTGGACCTCCCCTCACTGAACAATTGCAGGCATGCTGGAGCCCTCCCCTCTCCTCCAAGGTCACTGTCAGGCAGGGTCCTAAAGGAGAGGGGGAGTAGTAGGCTGGAAAGAGGGAGTATCTTTGGCAAGATTGAGACTAAGTGTTTGCATAAACACACACATACACACGCATATGCACAGAGACATGTAAGCTGATCAGAAAGGGAGGGAGACAAAGGCGAGTGAATGGGCACCAAATTGAGTCCTGGCAGTGGACAGATGGGACCTGCCAGACTCATGAAATCAGGGTCCTATTCACAGAAAGGAAACATGTGCAGTTGGGGGGGGGGGTGTGCACCCCCCTCAGCCTTCCCAGAGTGCTGGGAAATGCACATCAGAGAAAGCCGGGCTACTGATTTCTTCCAGTTTTGTGTCTGTTTTTCACCAAACTGGGCCTCTCCCCATCCCCACCCCTCATCACCTTCTACAAAAGGATCATTGTTTTACAAGTCTGAATTTTGATATGCTGGTTTATTTTTTTTAAGGGAGGCTTTGCCTGTAATGAAGCCACACTGAAGAAAACACCCACAAACAGAGAGCAGGCTGGACAGCTCCCCCACCCTCCAGAGTTGTACTGCTCAGCCCTCATCCCCAGCCTCCCTGCAGCTCACTTCTCTGGAGAAGGCCAGTTAGATGTCATAGCCTGGCACATACTAGACACTTAATGTTTATTGAATGCATATCTGAATGGAAAGGGGTCTTTGGAATGGGGGGGGCAGAGAAGGGGTGGGGAGAGACAGTTCTCTTTGCCTCCTTGCAGAAACCTGACATTCACCTTCTGCGATAGTGATTAAAACTGATGACCAGAGTGGCCTTTAAAGTTTGTAGAGATGGATGTGGCTGCGGATGCGGATGCGGATGTGGATGCGGATGCGGATGCGGCTGTGGATGTGGATGTGGCTGCGGATGCGGATGCGGATGCGGATGCGGATGCGGATGCGGATGCGGCTGTGGATGCGGATGCGGCTGCGGATGCGGATGCGGATGCGGATGCGGATGCGGATGCGGATGCAGATGCGGCTGCGGATGCGGATGCGGCTGTGGATGCGGATGCGGATGCGGATGCGGATGCGGATGCGGATGCGGATGCGGATGCGGATGCAGCTGCGGATGCGGATTCGGATGCGGATGCGGATGCGGATGTGGATGTGGATGCGGATGCGGATGCAGATGTGGATGTGGATGCGGATGTGGCATCTGTAGAGCATTCAAAGAGCACAGGCTCTAAAGTCAAAGGGCCTGAGTTGTATAAGCTCATGCATACACGCAAGGTCTATATTATACACCTATACATCCACATTACCTACATTTTTGTGCATGTGCATGCATTGTACATACCTATGCAGTAAAATGCATGCAGATGTGTGCACATGTGCATCATGTGTGTGCACAGAGTATTTTGTGTTTTTCTGTGCAACATATTCATGCAATATGACATCTATATCATATAACATATGCATACATTCTATTTAATACTATGCATACATATAGTCATAATTATGTGGATTTATATTCTAATTACACATACAATGTAACATATACATGTTATATATACATATACATAAATAAAGGGTTGGGCAAACTTTGAAAGTCATTCTTTGGCTGTCAGTTATTATCACAATCTCATAAGGTTATAGAATAGAGGGTTTTTCAGGAAGCAAGCAGAACTCTCCCGCCCCCTCCCTGCCTACTATTCCAAAGACCCACATATATACATATATGCATATAAACAGACATATACATATGCATAAATATATATGCTTGTGTTATAGTTGTTATAATGTCTATTTTACAAATGAGGAAACTGAGGCTTAGAAAGGTTAAATGATTTGCCTATGGTCACACAGCTACGAGAGGTAAGACTTGAACCTAGAAGCCATGCTGTATTTATCTATGCATTATTATGCCAGGGAACACACATCTCAACAGGCATCCATAGACAGTACAAAGAACATGGGCTCTAAAGTCAAAGGACCCTAGTTCAAGTCCTGCTCTGACACTTACTATATGGGAAAGTCACTTAGCTTTTCTAATCTTCAGTCTCTTCCTTTAAGATAAGATGACCTCTAAGGTCCCTTCTGGTTCTCAGTCTATGACACTCTGATTCTCTGAATGGTCGTGTGTATATAAGTGTACTTGTACCTCTATGCACATGGCTACACACACTTGTGTACCTATGTGTATGGATTTATGAATATATATATACACACATATTCCTAAATCTACGTACACACACCAGTGGTGGCACATCCCTAATGCAGAACAGAATCAGGTGCATAGATCATGCCTGCCTCCATATGCAGGTGTGTACACATTCATAAGCATACACCTCTACGTATACACACAAATGCACCCATCTGTACCCCAGCCTATGACTGGGGCTTACTTGGCAATACTGTCCTGCGCATGCTCTCTTCAAAGCCAGCCTCACAGGGTTGGTCACACATGGGTCCCACCATCCAGGTTGTCAAATCTAGTGATAACCTCCATGTCCTAACCACAGTCTTTTCCTATATTTTTCTCCAATCTGATTGGAATTCCTCCTTCCAAAGGTGGGTGTAGGTCAGGGTCAAGCCAGCCCCTTTAAATGGAGAGGAAGGAAGAAGCTAGCAGCTGAGAAACCAGTTGTCATATTGACCTTTACATCGGAGCTGGCATATTCATTCTTAATATTGATTTCTTGCTAGGAGGACAAAAGACATTTTACCTTTACAGCTCTCATGTTAAGGTAAGGCCAGCATTCCAAGTGGCCAGAACAAGAAAACAACTACTGGATGTGATTCGAAGGACTCTGAGAAGGCCACCCTCTCAAAATAAATGATTTCATCTCCAGTGGATTGTCGAGGTGTAATTCTCCTATTAGAGAGTCATTCTTTGTGCTAAGGCCCAGGGGTGGGGAACCTGTGACCTCGAGGCCATATGTGGCTCTCTAGATCCTCAAGTGTGGCCCCATTCAGTCAAAGGGCCACACCTGAGGGCCTAGAGGGCCACATGAGCATTGCCCTTTACAAGGTCCTTTTTTAAATGCAAATTCTCCTCCCGGGGAGGATTAATGAGTTCCTAGGGAAGCAAGGCAGTATACAGGAAACGTTACAGGTTCTAGAGTCAGAGGTCAAACCTTGACCCCCAACATTCACTGCCTTCATGACCTTGGGCATTTCTTCTCTTCCCTGATCTTGTTTCCTCGTGTGTAGCATGAAAGGGGTGGGCTAAGCAACCCCTTAAATCTCATAGCTCTCATGATAACACAGTAAACCTCAGAACGAATGACAGACTTTGCCAGACTTTATCTGTGGTACAATGAAAGGGATGGGGTGGGTGTGTTGGGGGTGGTGGTGGCGGGGTTTGCTTAGGGAATGAAGTCCTTAAGAATTCTATAAGTGGGATCACAACAGACAAACTGCGTAATTTCACAGTTTTGCTTTGGAACCTAACCCTCACCAAAAATCCTTTGTCACTGTCGGTGAGCAATCACCAATACATGGCATGAATGTCTTTCCTTGCATTCAGTAGGCATTGAATCAATGTATATTAACTAAGTGAACTAATCAGGACTGACTTACCAGCAGGTGATAGTCATTACTATTTTTTGTTTTATTTTATTTTGCTTTAAGCTCTGCGCTGTCGTCAACTGGTAAAGAAGCCCAGAGTGGAGCCAGTCATCTGGAGAGGTGAACTAAAGTGCTACCAATATTAATTTAATCTAAAGGATCATTGCTTGACCCCAAACTCCTCTCATCCCAGACTGTTGTGGTGTTTCCCTATCAAGTCTGAAATTCCCCCATTGGAGTTACTCCTTTGAGTTCTGCAGCAAAGAAAGGGGCTTTGTCTCTACACACGTTAATGCATAATTTTACTTGGAAAGAGCACTCTAAATCTCACATGTTAGCTCATGATTGCAGATAAATTCATTCATTCAATCAATTAATTTATTCAGTGCCTCCTACATGCCAAGCACAGTGAATACAAAGAGAAAAATAAAAGAGCTTTTCTCTCAAAGACTTTACATTTCAAAGAGGAGAGTAATATACATATATAAATATATACAAAATATGCACCAAATAAATATGAAATAAATACATAAATATGAGAAAACACTCAAAGCTTGGAAAGGTTTCATGTAGAAAATGATGCTGGAGCTAGAATGGAGGGAAATAGGATTACAGATGGTCAAAATAAGGAGAAGGCATTGCAGGCATGAGGGACTGCTTGTCCAAAAAGCACAGAGATGGGAGATTGCATTAAATGAAGAAAGCTATACATCACCAGGAAAACAAGGCCAACCTATGCCCGCATCATTCCATCTCCTAGCCTCTGTCCCTTCTCTTGACCTGGAACAGTCACCCCTTCCAGACCTGGGACTTGACCTCCAGAAATCATTTTCACTCCTCACACCCCATATAAGGGAAGGTGGAAACTGACTAGCTGAATTTCAACAAAATAAAAAACTTTAGCATAATTGGAGGATGGGATTGAAAAATGAACATGGTCAATGAAGCACTTCTTCCATTTGAATCTACATATTTTTATGAGGTCTCTTCTTCAGCTATGAAAGCCATTGAAACCAAGTTATCAAACTAAACTGACCCTAGAACCATATCTCAAAATAGATGTTAAACTGAGATTTTCAGAAATAATGAAACATAGTCAACCTCATACCACTCATATTTTAGGGAGGCTAAAACATGTTTTATATTGTTAATAAAATAATTTTAAAATC
This sequence comes from Pseudocheirus occidentalis, assembly GCA_028646575.1. NCBI lineage: Eukaryota > Metazoa > Chordata > Mammalia > Diprotodontia > Pseudocheiridae > Pseudocheirus > Pseudocheirus occidentalis. The sequence goes on along the minus strand of CM053594.1, from coordinate 282,606,287 downwards.
CTGTTTATTTAATCTTTATTTCTTTTTAAAGTTATATTTTCTGTATGTTTTATAATGCATGTAATATGAGTACAAGCATATAATTTATAAATAAACATGAATAAATTTGTAAATATACTGGAGGTGCTGAAAAAAAATTTTCAGTAGACAGATAGATTTTAAATGTATAGAGATCATTAGGTTGAAGAGCAAATATATTTATAGGCAATTCTACATCATCTAAACCCATTAATTTTTGTTCTCCTCTCTAGAGTTCCTATTTGAACCACTTCACTGCCACTAGCACCAGAAGGAAGTAAAATTCAGACTGTCTGGGACTAGGGAGCAGTCCTATGTTTGGGGTAAGAAGGATCTGAAAGCTGTGGCTAAGGTGAAGATTCAGGATTTCCTGTGTATTTCTATCCCCCACGTTCTCCTTGTCAACTTGCTCATAACTAACAATGACCCATAACTGCAGACCCAGGAGAATCATTTAACTTGGGTTCCAATTCCATTACATACTATGTAACCTTAAGCATGTTACTTAACCTGCAAAATAAGTAAGGGTAATACTGCATGCCTGGGAATCTTATGAGATAACAGAAAGCTTCCACAAAAATGATTTCAAATATAGATACTTGTCATTCCCCAAATCTACCTTGCATTTTTTTGCTTCTGCAACTTTGTTAATTTATTAATCTAGTTTATTAATTTATATATATGAATAAACTTATAAATATACCGGAAATGTTAAAAATATTTTGCTGATAAAACAGAATTTAAAAAAGATATCAATCACCAGGTGAAAGAACAAATGTATTTACTCTCTCCTAAAATTCTACTTTTCAAAATCTGATCATTTAAAGTTTTTCTTGAAAAAACCTCCTCCTTGAAGCCTTCCCTGGTCACTTTTTTATAAGTGCCATCTCATCAGAACATTTTTTGCCCTCATTGTGTGATATTTCATATCATTGTTCCTAAGGTGATACTTATTGTCAACTCATCTCCTGCCAATAAGCACTTTGAGGTTAGGAATTGGATCTTAACTGCGTCTTCCTCCCCAACCATGGTGTCTGGCACAGTGTCTTAAATTTAATATTAATGGATAAATGTTTGTTGGCTGATACACAATTTATTCTTGGGAAAAGCATGAAATAGGTGGTTCATTTAAATGTCCTCTCTTCTCTCCTTTTCCTACTTCATCCTTACCATATGTCATCTGGGGACACTCTCCTTCCGTCTTTTAATCACCCTCCCTTTCATTTCCCTCAGGCCCATGTGTCTGCTGTCTTTATTTTTTCCTGTATCTGTGGAGAGAATAGAACAAGTTTATGAACTATAGGTAACTGAGTTTGACTTCGATTCCTGACAAAGTTCTAAAATATATTATTAAGGGTTTGGTTATTAACCATTTAGAAAACAAAGCAAGGATTAGTACTAGGAATCCTAGAGAAAAAGGAAATGGGCATAATCTGGAATGGTTTGTTTTGGACAAAACCTCACCAGATTAACCTTATTTCATCTTTTGAACAAGGCTTCAAGATTGTTAGATCCGTTAATATTCTACATTTTACAATGGATGTTAGGGATGGGGGAAAGTGGGTGGAGTTCCTATATTTGGTGGCAAATGAGTTGAACCTTTAATAAGCATAACAATGACAATAGTAGCTAGTCTTTGTATAGTATCTTAAGGTTTGAAAAGTATCTTATGCTTTTTATCTCCTTTAATACTCACAACAACCCTGGGAGGTAAGAGCCATTATTAATCCCATTTTATAGATGAAGAAACCATGGCTGAAAGAGGCTCCATGATTTGCTCAGGGTCACAAAGCTAGTAGGTTTCTGAGGCAGTATCTAAATTCTAACCTTCTTGACTTCAAATCCAAAACTCTATCCAAGGAATGGAGAGGCAGGAGTACATTAAAGGGCTGGGGAATTCATAGAAATGCACAAAGTTGAGGGAGATGGAATGTTGATGGAATGTTAGTAAGCCAATTTAACTGGAATATTCCATGTAAGAAGACGAGTGTTATGAGGTAAGGCTCATTGCGGAGAACTTGAAATGTCAGACTGAGGAGTTTGCATTTTTTCCTAGTGTACTTGTAGCCACTGGAGGATGTGAAGAGGAGGAGTGATTGGGTTAGTGCTGTGCCTTAAGAAGTGTTTTTTGGCAGCAGTCATGGATGGGATTGAAGAAGGAAGAGGCTGTAAACAGAAAGACTAGTGGTAGAACTAAATGACATGTGGTGAGAGTCTGAACTAGAGAGGTCACCATGTATATGGAGACGAGGGCATGGATTCAAGAAATATTGTGGAGATACAATCTACAAGATATGGCAAGTGATTGGGTAGAGGGTGTTAGGAAAAGGGAAGAATCAAAAGTGACACCACGGTTGCACATCTGCATAAAAGATCAACAAAAACAGAGAAGTCTGGAAAAGCAAGTTTTTGGAGAAAAATAAATTCTATTTCAAACATATTGTGCTCAAGGTGCTTATGTGAATTCCGGGTGAAGATGTTCAGCAGGAAGCTGATGATGTGGAATTCACAAAAGATATTAAATCTGGGTTCCCTCTGTATAATGGAATCTATGGAAACTGATGACATTGATGTGCGTATCTGTTATGTTGTGTCTGTGTGTGTGAGAGAGAGAGAAATAGAGAGACAGAGAAAGAGAAAGAGAGATGGGGAAGGGAAAATAAAAGGGAGGGAAGGGGAGACCAAGCTTGGGACAAGACATTGGGAAAACTCATGCTTAGGGGTTGGGAGAGTGATAGTAATTCATCAAAAGAATCTGAGAAGGACTGATTAGACAGAGAGAAGGAGAACTAGAAGAGAACAATGTCTTAGAAGCTGAGGAAGGAGAGATGATACAGGTGGAAGAGATATTTGCCAGTGCAGAGAACTCAAAGAGGATAAGGAATGAGTAAAGACTAACTGTTGGTTTTAGCAATTGAGAGATCGTTAGTAACCTTTAAGAGAATAGACACAGGTGAATGTTAAGATCAGAAGCCAATTTGCAAGTGGTTTAAAAAGTAAGTTATTTATGAGGAAGTAAAGGCATCCGGAGTAGACAGTTCTTTCTAGGAAATTAACACTACAAGGGAGAAGCAATAGCCTCAAAAAAGAGCAAGATGAAGTGAGAGATATTTTTTAAGGATGATAAAGACCTGGACAAGTTTGTAAACATCAGGGAAGGAATGACTATAGAGAGAATAAAGATAAGAGAAAAGGAGGCAAGTTCCTAAGGACACAGTAGAAGAAGAAATTAAGGAAACAAATAGGAGATTCTACCTTGATGAAGATGATCATCTCTTGCTCTGAGATGAGAGCAGTAGAAGAGAAGCCAGGTGAAGCCACAGAGAAATTGTGTGGTGCGGGATAGGGAAAATGAAGGAAATTGAAAGAATGACTTCTATTTCTCTCAAGATGGGAGCTGAAGTCCTTTGCTGAGAGGGAGGGAGAGATAAGAGTGTAAGAGGCTTGAAGTGAAAAAGGGAAACAGTGGCTGTAGGGAGCATAATAGTACATCAGGGAGGCAGAAAGAAATTGCTTTGAGGTTCATAACAATGCAGATTCAGTTAAGTTGGATAGTGTGACTTGTTGATAGATCCAGTCAGCACAGCACATGATTTCTTGAAATGACATTCAGAAACATAGAAAGATAACTAGAGAAGACAGAGGATGAGGGTGACTGAGAAGGATGATGGAGCCAGATTGGAAGGGAAATCAAGAACCCAATTATTAAATTTTCATTTTGAACATTTACACCTTGGAAACTGTCGAACTCTATCAATTGGGCTTGATTTATTTTGTTGATTTTCTAGATTTTTTAAAAGGAATGGAGAAAATGTAAATAGTACAAATTAAATTTAAACATGTATTTTTGGGAACAGGTTTTGTTGGGTTTTTTTTGTTTTGTTTTGTTTTTGTTTTTTCCAGGAAAGCCAGTTAAACATTTACCAACATAACCCTGGGGTTAACCAAGATTTAGGACTTTGATGATGGTAAGACTAGGAATGGTTAAAAACCATTAGTCTATATCAGATTGGTCAGCTGTAAAGACAACACTACATTGATGGTGAAGTGAGACCTGAGTAGGAACCATGAGTAGGGAGAAGAGGAGGTTGGAGGAAGGCAGCATCACAGTGAGGATGAAGAACAAGTTTAGGAGAAATGAGGTAGAAGGATGGAGGCAAACAGAAAACAGAGGTCACTGAAGAGATTAGTGGAGAGAAAGACTCTGAGACAGATCACACACTCTTTGAGCAAGGCAAGAGAGTGAACTGAAAGGCCATAGACTGAGGCTCTGAGAGAAGGAGCAATGAGAGGCCAGAACAAATGAGTGGTATATGTTTATCAAATATGCAGGTGATACAGAACTGGGAAGGACAGGTAACATTGTATGGCAGTTATCCAAAAAAAATCTGTCCTCCCTCCCTTTCTTTTCCCTTCCCCCATCTCTCTTTCTTTCTCTCTCTCTTTCTCTTCCTCTCTGTCTCTCTCTCTGTCTCTCTCTGTCTCTCTCTGTCTCTCTCTCTCTCTCTCTCTCTCTCTCTCTCTCTCTTTCTTTCTGTCGCTGCCTCTCTGTCTCAGTCTGTCTCTGCCTCTCTATCTCTGTCTCTGTCTTTGTGTGTGTATGTGTGTGTGTGTGTGTGTGTGTGTGTGTGTGTGTGTGTGTCTGGCTCTGGCTCTGACTCTCTGATACACACAGACACACACATATGCACACACACACACATTTATCTCATCAGCTCCCATAGGTTCCATTATACAGATGGACCCAGCTTTAATGTCTTTTATGAATTCCACATCATCAACTTCCTGCTGAACATATCCACCTGGAAGTCACATAAACACCTCAAGCACGATACGTCTGAACTAAAATTTGTTATTTTTTCCCCCTAAAAATTCACTTGCCTTTCCTCTAGACTTCCCCATGTTTTGACTGAGGGCATTGTGCAGATTTGAACCCTGGGTTAAGTTTAATTCAATTCAACAAATTCATTAATGTAACAAGAATCATAAGATGAAATATAATTAATATAAATATAAACTCACTGTTGGGTTAAAAATCAGCTACACTAGTATAAGGCAATAGTTGGGGAGTGGGAAAGGGAGGGAGACGTGGATAAATAGTAGATCTTCCAAAAAAGATCTTGGGATTTTATTGGCTCACAAGCTCAATACTAGTCAGTTGTGTGCTATAGCAATCTAAAAAGTTAATGTGATCTAATGCTATTTTTAGGAAAGGTATATAGTGTCCAGGACTACAGAAGTGATTGTTCCATTGTTCTAAATCTGGTTAGACCACATCTGGAGTGTCGTGTTTATTTCTTCCTTTTAGGAATGATATTGATAAACTGGAAAGCCTCCAAAGACTCCCAAGATGATGAGAGAATGCCATGTAAAGACTGGGTGAAAGAACTAGGTATGTTTACTATGGCTCCAAGAAGATTTGAGGAGGGAGAACAAAGGAAATATCATATCCAATTATTTGAAGGACTGTCATATGGAAGAAGGATTAGACTTTTTCTTCTTGTCTCCAGATGGCAGAACTTGGAAAGAGGGACACAGGATATAAATGAAAAGACATAAATAAAAACAGAAAAAATATCTTTTCCCTCAAAGAACTTGTATTCTAATGGCATAAGATGACACAGTGGGGGAAGATGGGGGAAGATGACACAGAAAACAGTGGGGGTGGGAGTAGGGAGAGAGTTGAAGGTACCCAGGACTGAGGGGTGGTAGAGAAACTCCAGGGAGTCAGGAGTACAGCCTGGAGGGCAATGAAGACATGGCTAACCTGGGCACACTCCTTATGCGGGTTGAGGGAAGAACCAGCCAATCAGAAGGAGAGACCTAAGGGCTACCCAGAAGGTGTTCTAGTGTGAAAAGTCCAGGGATGGGGAAGAAAGGAGGGGAGGGAACAAACATGTATAAACCTCCTCCTATGTGTCAGTTACTATGGTATTTGCTTTACAGATATTATAGCCTTTTATCCAAACAACAACTCTACCAGGTAGGTGTTGTTTTCCCCATTTTACAGTTGAGGAAACTGAGGCAAAGTGACTTGCCCCAGTTATACATCTAGTAAGTGTACAAAGTTGAATTTGAACTCAGATCTTCCTGATTCCTGGCATTTTAGAGAAAGTCCAAAGAGTCAGAAATACAGCCTGTAGAGGAAATAAATATAAACATTGCATATATTTGTTTTTTATTAACTTTGCATTTGTACTGTCTATACTTAGATATGTACTTGTTGTCTCTTCCATTAGACTATGAGCTCTTTGTAAAGTGCTTTGTATTTATATCCCCAAAGTTAAGAGTAGTGCCTGGAAAACAGTGGGTGATTAATAAATCCTTACTGATTGATTGATAGATAACGCTTTCTCCTCTGCTAAAGGGATTTCAGGTTTGGGGAAGGCAAGTAAAAGAAACATTTGAAGAAGAATCTGCTTGGCATTACTGAAATTTTACTTTGTAAACAGCCACCCACTGCAGTCCACAGGTAAACTGACCTGTCTCTAACATGCAAAGCAAAGTTCACCCCCCACAGGGTTCCAGCCCATAGTACTATTTTCCCATCATCTCACTGCTCAGGGCAAATCTCCCTTCAGAACAGTACTGTGCAGTTGTCGTGAAGGATTAGGGGAGATCGATGAACAGGGACATGGGCTCATTCCCCCTTGCTGCACTAATCAGCTGGTTTTCACAAGCACTTTATTCTCGTGTCATATCAGTCGAAAACAACTCTTTGCTCTCTCTGGATCCACCTCACACCAGCCAAATTGATTATATTATTTGGTTTGTTTTAGGAAAAGAAATGGAAAGCACCTTTGCCCTCTCCTATAAAGAGAAAACAGCAACAAGCAAGCCACTAGTCCTTTCCAGTTCTGATGGCATCCCAGGGCAGGCAGGGTCGCCTATTGAGTCCAACCAGTGTTTCAGAGAAATATAATGATTATATCAAACACTCAGCCTCTAAATCCAAGCCACTGGCAAGAAGGTACCAGGTGGAAATCCATAGAGATGGGTGGGACTCTTATGAGGGCAAATAACATGAATTGAGTTCCTGAGAAAGGTAGAGCATGTCTTTGATTAGAAGGAGAAACCTAAAAGTCTAAATGATTTTGAAATATCTTTAGGAATAGAATATTGGGGAAGGCAACAGAATATTCTTCCCCAACAGAATATCTGAACTGGTGGAAGCAGTAAACAGCTAAATGAGATAATGTTCTTCGGGGCTGGAAACAGGGACAAGGCTTGTGTTTACCAGCCCTAGGAGAGGCAAACAGATGTTAAGCTTTGGGACTTGGGACCATTACTTTGGAATTTTAGAGGAGCATAGGGATGCCCTCCTCTAAGAAGTAAAATACTAGAAAGAATACTAGAACTCAGAGCTAGAGGTAGTTCAACGGATGGAGCACAAAATTTGGAATCAAGAAAGCCTAAGTTAAAATCTTTCCTCTGATACTTGATAACTATGTTTACTTTGGACAATGGGCAGCTAGATGGCTCTATGGATAGGGCACTGGACCTGGAGTCAGGAAGACCTGAGTTTATGTTTGGTTTCAGATACTTACTGGTTGTGTGACCCTGCTCAAGTCACTTGACCCTGTTTGCCCCAGTTTCCTCACCTGTAAAATGAGCTAGAGAAGGGAATTGCAAACTATTCCAGTGTCTTTGCCAAGAAAACCCCATGGAAAGTATGATCCCCAGCATCACAAAGAGTCAGACATGATTGAACAATGGAACACCATCACCAGCACCACTCCAGGTCAGTCAATTAACTCTCTCAGTAAGTTTCTCCATTTGCACAATGAGGGTGGTAATAATAGTCTCTAGCTCCTCTAGCTGTGTGAGGACCAGGTGAGATAACACATATAAAGTGCTTTGAAAATCTCAAAATACTATAAAATGCCAGTTATAATCTGTAGTTAATTGACTTGGATTCAAATTCCAACCCTTCTCCCAGACATTGCTATGACCACAGCAAGTTACATAACTACTGTTGTTTGTTTCTCTTTAACTGTAAAATGATGTGGTTCAACTTAAGAGAGAATGTCTAAGATTCTTCCATCTCGAAACATGCGATCCTCTTCCATCCAAGTCAACAAACAGAACTTTGAAATGTTAGACCTGAAAGAAACCATAGAAACCATCAAGTCCAACCCATTCACTGAAAGGTGTAATAGGAAACCCAATAGACTAAGAACCAAATCCTGGCTTGGCCACTAGTTAGTTTTGAAATCTTGGCAGTTCATATGACTGTCTTGAGCCCTGTTTACCTGAATGCAAAATATCTGCCTAAGTTGGATTGCTTTAAGGGTCCAATGAAATGAAAGATGGGAAAGTGCTTTGTAAATCGAACATTTTAACAAGTATAAGGGATTACTTGGGATTTGCCATGGAGAAGATCAGGGAAGTTAAGTGACTCCTTCAGGATCATTCAGTGTATTTAGTGGCAGACTAGATATTAGGCCTCCAAAATCCCAGTCCAGCATACATTTTACTATAATATTCTGTCTTCCTAAATTAATAATACAGGGATGATGAATACAAATACAATTTTCAGTTTTCCTATCTTATATAGAATGAATAAATGAAAAAGCATTTCTTAAATGCTTACTTATTGCCAAGCATGTGGGGGTGGGGGAGCAGGGCAAAAATACTAGAACAAGACAGTCTTGACCTCAAAGAGCTTATATTTTATTGGGCGGGGAGAGGATATGGTGAATAAATTCTATTACAATTTATTCAATTCAATCAATATTTATTATGTGCTGCCTGTGTGCAAGATAAGCACATTTTAAAAACCATATTAGGTTCAAAAGAACAATAGCAAAAAAGCATAACAATCTCTACCCTCAAGAAATGTAAAATCTAGCTATTAAAACCCGAACAATAGAACATAGAATCATAAAACTCTTAAACCTAGAAGGATCCCCACAGACCACTTAACCAAAATCAACCCAAACTGGGTAACTTTGGCTGAATTTTTAGTTGTCTGTGAGATATAACCTTTGCTACCCAGACAATTTAGCTCTTGGGAAAGGCTTCACAAGCCATCTGGTTCAACTCCCTAAATTTACAACAGAAGAAACCAGGACCCAAAGATGAGAACTGGATAGTCCAAGTTACCCAAAGGGTCCAAGTTAGTGCTAGGGCCAGCCCCAAAACCCAGATCTTCTGTCTCCCCATTCAAGTTTCTCTCCAGTATTTCACATTCTCTGTCCTTAAAAACAAAGAATTACTGCTTGTCTTATAGATTTAAAGTCTGAGGGATAGAGGGAGGAGCTGAGAAGAGGAGGAGAGTTAGTATCAATTGATCTCTCTGAGCCAGGCTTTAGAAAACAGTGCATCCAAAAAAAAAAGTATTTAGCTTAGGGTTTGTTGGCACAAAAGCTAGTGTACATTAGTATTATGGCAGTATTATGGCAGGATTATGGCAGATACGTTTGGCCAACTCTTTTAAGAACTCTGTCCTCTGTTTGTACATACGTGTTTTGTAGTATACATAGTGTACATGTAGTATACGTACGGTTTTGGAGTGTGCAAAATATTTTCACATCCTTTTGATCCTTTAGCCTCTAATCTGTCTCAAGTATCATCAACAAGTATTTATTGAGCAAGTAGGATATATTAGTGGGAATTGTGTTGGGTACTGTGAAAATAAAGATGTGTTTCATCCCTGCTCTCAAGGAGTAGAAATGTGAGCTTCTAGAGGATGGGGACTACTCAGTTCTTGTCTTTGAATACCCGTTACCTTGCAGAGTATCTGCTAAGTGCTGGTTGGATTGAATTGAATTTTGATAACAAAGTTAATCCACTGCCCATTGATTGGGAAATGGATAGACAAGTTGTGGTGTGTGAATGTAATGGAATACTAATGTGTTTTAAGAAATGATGAGCAAGAGAATTTCAGAAAAACCTGGAAAGATTTACATGAATTGATGTAAAGTGAAGTAAGCAGAACCAGTAGAACATTGTATACAGTAACAGGAACACTGTGCAATGACCAACTAAGCTTGACTTAGAGCTTCTTAGGAATGCAACGATCCAAGACATTTCCAAAAGACTCGTGATAGAAAATGCAATTCACCTTCAGAGAAAGAACCGGTGGCATCTGAATGCAGGTTGAAGCATACTATTTTCACTTTATTTTTTGTATTTTTTTCTTTTTATTCTATTTCTTTTTTTACAACATGAATAATATGGAAATGTTTTACATGATTGCATATATATAACCGAAATCAAATTACTTGCTGTTTTAGGAAGGAGAGAGGGGAAGGAGAGGGGAGAGGAGGGAGAATTCAAAATTTTATTTTAAAAAGGACATTAAAATTGTCTTCATGGGGCAGCTAGGTGGCACAATGAATAGAACACCCACCCTAGAGTCAGGAGAACCTGAGTTCAAATCCGACCTCAGACACTCAACAGACTTACTAGCTGTGTGACCTTGAGCAAGTCACTTAACCCCAATTGCCCTGCTTTCCCCCCTCCAAAAAATTGTCTTTACATGCAATTGGAAAAAATAAAATACAAAAAAATAGGTCAGTTGAAAAAAAAGTTAATCCACAAAAGACAATAATAAAATGTTGAACTTGATAACAAGACATTTCAGGGTTTCCACCAGCTTGCCCTACACATCTGGACACATCTGTGCACTCTAAGAGTCTTGTGACCTTAGGAGCTTTTGTTCTTGACAATAGTATTCCTTAGCATATGTGCCATAGAGCCCAATAACTCACAGACACATGTATACACACATGCACACATGTTTTTCTATGAAAACAATGACACATATCATGAAAAGGATCGCAATACACATTAACACCTTGTGATAAATTGTAGACTAGAGACAAAAATACCCAAAATACCAGAAAACCTCATTAGCTGTCATAATAGTAATGATGATGTCAGCAATAATAGATTTAAAGCCAGAAGGGACCTCAGAGGCCCTCATTTTACACACAGCAGCTGAGGCACAGAAAAGTTGAATGACTTTCCCAGGCTCATGTAGCTCATACAATAAGTCCCTGAAGCAGCAAATCCCATGAATTCATGACTCCTGATCCGGTGCTCCATATACTACACTGTGTTGCTTCTCTATATAATGTCTTATCTAAAATAATAATAATAATAGGATCTGTGATTTAATCAGCATGGGGAACTCCTGGTGCTGAAATTTTCTCCGTTGATAAAAGGTCAACAACTAAAGAGCTGTCTAGGGGCACTGAGAGGTTAATGACTGAAATGACTTGTCCAGGGTCATACGGTCAAGATGCATTGGAACTTGAAACCATATCTTGCTAACTTCAAGGCCAGCCCGCTATCCAATATCCCATGATGTTACTAGGCATAATGGACAAACTCATTTAAAATCTGTTGTCCTTAAGAAGACATTCAATAGTAATCAATTTTTTCAGAGTTCAAAAAGTAATTTCCATACAACAACCTTATGAAGTAAGTAGTTCAGTTATTTTCCCATTTTAAAGATGGGAAAACTGAGCCTCAGGGACTTGAGCATAGCATAGCAATTAAGTGACATTTAGCAACCTATTAAGCCTAATAAATGTTCATTGCCTGCCCCCCTGCCTGCTTTAATGTACTTAAAACCACATCTTCTGAAGTCAAAGTTAGGGCTCTGACTCTGCTTTTACTTAAGGAAGAACCTTTAAATTAATCTCTATTGACTGATAATGGAGCTATCAAGTTTATAGGTTAAGAGGTTACCTTTCTCATTTCAGGGTTTGGAATACCTTGATCTCAAAGAAGGACGCTAATTGTGGTCATTTCAGACAACTGATAGATTGTCAGGATTCAGAAAAAGAGATCTTTTGGGTCAGATTAGTTGGTCCTCAAACTACCCATCAAGGCAACCAAGAGCCATTGACTGAGTGTACATACATACTCTGTTGGTCCTATTAAAACTCTTCTCAGACTCTGGGTCTTTCCAGACCCTGGGCCAGATTACATTTTCAGAACTTTGTTTCCTCACACTTACCTTCCTCAATCAGTGTGGGAGATAGCCTGTGTTTCTCTTCACAGTTCTTCTTTCTGGTGAACTGACCTCTTCATTCTGATTACATCCAGAGAAGAGCCTCTGGTACCTGCTAATCTCTCCTTCAGAACCAGGACTGGAGGTAGGCAAGGTAAGTCAGTCTAGCACATGCTTTTTTGCTTAATCATTTTTCAGTCCTATCCAATTTCTCATGACCCCTTTTGGGGTTTCCTTGGCAAAGATACTGGAGTGACTTGCCATTTCCTTTTCCAATTCATTTTACAAATGAGGAAAATGAGGTAAATATGATTGAATGACTTGCCCAGGGTCACATAGGTAGTAAATGCCTAAGGTTGGATTTGAACTCAGGAAAAGGTGTCTTTCTGACTCCAGGCCCAATACTCTAGTCACTATGCCATCTACTGCTCCTAGAATATGATAAGGTATGTCTTTTATCAGCAGACATTGTTTTGCTAATTTAAATTTTTTAATTGATATATTTTACCTTCATATTTTCCTCCATATTCTTCTCTGTAGCCATTCTTTGTGATCAAGTTTTTTACTTGAAAAAACTAGCTCTGCAAAACAAATCAATATATTAGCCCCATCTGACACTACAGTTACTCCTTCCACATCACAACTTTCCCCATCGTAATTTCAATATTTCACGAGTTGGCATAAGAAATTAAATGGGAATTTGTGGAAGTTTTATGGAAGCCGCAGATGATGCATGAAGACCAGCTGATGACATAAAAATGGTCAGAAATGCACAAAATATATGTTTAATATTATATAATATCAACATATTTTATCTTTTAACACCATAATAATTCAGATTTTTTCTCTCGTATGAAGGGAGAGCCAAAAACTTTAGAAAGATTTTCTACATCATGGGACCCATGCCTCTAACATCCGCAATGTGGCAGCTATAACTGTGTGCATTGTTGCACATGCATAGGTCCTTACCTTTCTCTTCTCATTCTCACCCTAAAACATTCCTCCACTCTTGTGGCCCACTTTTCCCTCAATGAGTTCCTTTCTAGGCCTCATTTTCCCCACCATGACCCTATTATGCCCCTCCCTAAAGTACCTTCTCTCTCTCATTTATCAGCCCCCTTTTATGTGTCCCTACCTAAGGACGGGAACTACCTTTCTTTTTAACTTGTATCTGCATTCTCAGCACTTAGCATGGCACCTAGCACACAGTAAGAGTTTAATATAGTCCATCACCTGCCTGTTTTCTCTGGTACCAAGCTTGGTTATTATAATTACACTGTGCTCGAATATTTCTTGCTATAGTTCTTTCCATTTACATTGTAGAATATTAAACTCTCAATAGATACTTTTAACACTACCATCAACGCAGGACACACCTTAGGATTTGTAGGCCTTTCAAGATCAGAGACTAGAACCCTGCCTTGCTAGAGCTACATGTGTTTCTCTAAGAACATACATATGGCTTTTTTAGGGTTAGGAAAAAGTAGTGCTGTGATTTCATCAGTATGGGGTACTTCTGATCAGTTAATCAATCAATAAACATTTAATAAATGCCTACTATGTGCCGGGCACTGTGCTATGCAATGGGGGTACAAAAAGAGGCAAAAGACAGTCCCTTCCCTCAAGGAACTTACTATCTACCAAAGTAAATGCAAGACTTCTCTGGAACTTAGACTCTTGGAGAGTTGTTAATATCACTAAAAAGTTGAGTAAAATAGGGAACCCACAGGCAGTGTGTCAGAGGTGGGATTTGGGCCCAGGTCTTCTCTTAGTTCTGTAGCCGAAACTATGCCTACTATACTATACCACCCTTATAATTTTTTTTATGCAAGGTCAATGAGTCTAGTCTAGGCCTATACATTAACTTAGATTATTAGTGTTACTTGTGTGTAACAGTGAAACCTGGCTTTGTTATCTCCTTTGCAAAGAAAGGCACCCAGCTTACAAAATCTCTTCTCCTCCATTCTAGCCCCTTCCAGAGCTTGCTGTTCTGAAGCTTTCTCCCTTCTTTGAGCTTAGCTTCTTCCTATCCCATACCCTTTCAACCCTTCAAACCAGGCTTTTTCTATCTTTAGGGGGAACAAGGAAGCAAGATGGCAGAGGGCCTGGTTCTACAGGCAGAGGGCCTGGTTCTACATTCAGAAGGCTCATGTTCAAATACCAGCTTGGTTAATGACTACTTATGAGATTTTAATCAAGTTATTTCTTCTTCTGCAGAATGAAAGAGGATCTCTAAGGTTCCTTCCATTCTCATGCTTCCAATCCTATAAAAGTACTAATCCTAATCTGACATACTTGAACCCTAATGGGAGAGAAACATGGGTAGCTCCTACCCCATAGATTGTTATGTGACCCCAATGAGATAATGCATAGAAAGCAACTTACTAACTTTAAAGAATTAAATAAATATTAAATGTTATTATAGTTATTATTATTCTAACTTCCCAGGTTCCTTCATCCAGTTCATATGTTCCCAAAGTGGGTGATACCATCCTCTGGGGAGTGATAGACTGATCAAGGGGGGGAGGGCACAATAATAACCTCAGGTGCAATTACAGGGCATTGGATAAAAAAAGTGGGTGGTGGAAGCATAAGGAAAGAATAAAAAATGAGAATACTTTGAAAAACCATTCACACGTGTTTCATCCATTGTGTAACAGAGTTAAAGTCATAGTGATTGCATTATTTTCCAAATAAACACACAAAATGCAAGTTATAACCAATCTGTGGTCAAGTCCACTGATAGGTCTTAACAAGCAAGTGTTGGCAGGCAAGCATGTTGGACACTATCAGAAAGTCCAGCAAGTATTGGCAGTGTAATGTATGTGTGTGTGTAATGACTTGTTTACAAATTTGATAGATACCATATGGTTACATAATGCAATATTGCATCATCAAAATTTCAGTCCACAAATTTACAACAAATTATTAAAGATGCATCTTTTAAAATACATATAAATATATATTTTTTAAAATGACACAAAATTTTTAAACCATTAAAGGGTTAAAGAAAGTAGATTTTTGGGGGGGATACTAAGTAATTTTTTTAAAAGAAGGTGGTAGGCTAAATAAATTTGGGAACCTTTAATCTAGTATCTGTTTTACCAAGGATGTTATTATCTGTCCTTTCTATTGTATTATGTTACCTTGTGGAAACCAAATAATAAAATTACATAAACAAACATGGATGAATTTGGTGTAAATTGTTCTGGCATCAGCAGAAAAATATATACATGGACTTAAAATGTGGCTCTTCAAAAAGTTGTCTTCTAAGAATTTTACAAATCATGGTTCTTCTCCCTCAAAATGCTGCTGAGCCCCACTCTAGACTAGATAGTCTGCCAAATGGCAAGGGTCTCTTCTATTCATTCTGGGCCCATTGCCCTCCTTTGGACTAGGCCAAGCCAACTGCTGCATTGGCTGTGGGCTTTATTGTCCTCCCTGGTGCCTGGGCCTGGCGATGAGGCAGTAAATCCACAAAGAAACAGGAACCAGCATGGAAAGCAAGAGACAGAAACTGGCTGAGCCAAAGCCCAGGTTCACTGCTCTCCAGCTCCTGGTTGGATAGGATAATTGTGGAAGCATCTTGTCCCCTCACAACCTTCTCAGTTTGTCTTTCTCTTCGGGAGGGGGAAAGAGAGAAGCAGGGGTGCTAGGCACCTCCATGTAAATTCAGCCAGGCTCTCCTCCAGGGTGAAATGTGGCACCCGTTGTTTTAGTTAAAAAGTCTCTCCAAAAGAAGGAGCATTAATGTGGAGAGCTGAAGTGGATCCCGAGTAATTAAGTGTATAAATTAATTCTTCCCCTAAGAAATGTTCCTCTCCTATTATTAGGTTTGTCTCTCAAAGGAGCTACATAAAAGTATCAGGCTTCCAGTGTGCGTGTGTGCAGATGTGTGCGAGTGTGTGTGTATTGGTGTGTGAGCCTTGTGGTGGCTGCCTGCAGCCTGCAATTAAAATAAGTGACATGAATTTGTCTTTAAAAGAGAGATCTGTGGAAAACTAACGGATTGTCTGACAGGGAGAAGGAAAAAAATGAAATACGTCTGCCTCAGCCCACTGAATGGATGAATAGGAAAGTATTTGTCCATCCAAGTACCCAAAGGGATAAAACCCAATGATAGCCTTCTCAACTGCTTAGCACATAATGCATGTGCTGTTTGGATGCTAGTAATGTGTTTTTTACTTCTTCCTATCTAGGAGGAATGAATCAAATATGAGAGGGCTGGAACATGATTTTCAACCCATTGCTTTTGATTAAGTGACCGAGCATGTAGGTCCTGAGACTTGCAGTATTACTAATGGGGCATAAAGCTCTATAAAAAGGATGGACGGGGGCCCTACTTTTGTCCAAATGCCATTATCCCGGAATCAGAGAACCCTGAGTATAATATGTCCACTGTTAACCTTTTTTTCCCAACAGAAAATTTTCTCCATTCACTAGCATAAATTATGCTGCATTTGGCCAGATACTGCTGAGTGATTACTTCATTTCGAGAACAGGGAAACTGTGCATCAGGCTTCAAAATACCAAACCCTGGATTGGGAAGGGTTGGGGGATCAATGGTGCTAGTAGAGTGGGGATGATAAGGAGTCAAGGTTAACTATTGGCCATCTGGGGATTGATAAAGTTATTTGTTTGTTATTTTGAAGGGGGAGGATTGATAAGGGGTGAGGAAGAAAATGCTGGTGGCAGAAACTGGCTTGAATATATCCAGATAAAATAATTCTTTCTTTCTTTGTACATAAATAAAATGCCATAAAATATAGTGGATGAAGGCTTGCCTCAGGAGGACCTGAGTTCAAATTCTGCCTCAGAAACATTCTGCTGGTGTGTCCATTAGTGTCCATAAGTGCAAGTCACTTAATTTCTAAGTTCCCCCAAGCAACTCTCTGAGCTGATAAAGTACAATAGAGTCACTGGTATGCATCAATAGACATGTTTTACACACTTGAAGTTTCCTATAAAATCATAGGTCCAGGCCAAAAACACTTTTTAATTTTTTTAAAGGACAGGCAGATAAACAGACAAAATATATATAAATGTATACACAAATAGATATATAGATATATATTTCTGAGAGATATACAAATGCATGCTCATATACAAACACACATACATATGTATTCTACAGCTAGAGAGGTAAACAGAAATACAGAAAATATTTTACACAATGGCTGCTTGGAAGAAATGAAGTTAAACACCAATAATGATCCATCGAGTGGACTAAAGGAACCTGCCAGTTGAGACAGATGGGTCCCAGAACAAAAGCAAGAGATAGAAAATGGCTTTTACCCTTTAGTTGGATCTCTCTTCCCTGGAGGCCTGGTTGGGTCACTGCTGGGCACAGTTTTGCCCCTCCTCAGTCTGGGACCACTTGCCCACCCCCAGCCCCCTTGCAAAGCTCCCCGGAGCCATCTCTATCCCAAACTTTGTGATACATTTTATTGCTCTCAGCAAGTTGTAGATTGTCCAACTGTTCTGTCATTTATCGTAAACGGCTGTGAAAGGAAAAAAGGAAAGGGGTGGAGGGAATAGAAAGACAAGAAAAAAAAATTCCACGTCGCTCTAACGTAGTCCTGAGCGTAAATCAAACATTCCCTGTCATGTTGATAGCTTGTGTTAGTCTAATGTATTTTATATTACTCAAAAGCTTTGAAACCCTGCAGCTTTCTTCATATAGGCCATTATGTGGTTATCATTAAATTGTCTTGCAAAGAACATTATCGGTAATTATGGCAGACACTAAAATCAAATGATCAGAGTGGGACCTTTAACACCAAGAGGAACCATTAGAAGTTAATCAAATAAAAGGATGAGAATAATTATGTTAGGATTAAGCAGTAATATGCCAGAAGTTATACACTTTGCTGACTATATATCTTTACTTCCAGCTTCCTGAATTTGATGTGTTTTTATATAATACTTTGGCACAGAATGTAAACGACAATATTTTTGTCATGCCACAAATGGGCTCGGAGGTTCATAGGCGGTTCACAGCAAAACGGCATCAGAGGCACGATGGTAATGATGGAGATAAAAATAATGGTAATAAAAAAAAGTGCAAAGCTGGGAAAAAAATCCATCGGTCAATGAAGCATGGAGAGATGGTAAAAATGTTTGCAACAGGCACAGGTGCGAGGGAAATCGTTATTGGCTGGTTACTTGGTCTTGGAGGGAAGAGGATTTCTGGGACTCTGCTAGCTTTCAGCATGAACTGTCAGGCTTGCCCCACATGTGAGTGTGGGATGCATGTGTGTGTAAGAAAGGATGAACTGGGAAGCTCTGAAAGGACATTGCCAGAAATAGGATTAGGCCGGCTGGGGAGAAGGTCCTTGAGGTACCCTGAGCCAGACAAATAGAGGTCTTGGACACCTGAGAGACCCTTAATCTCAAGGGCTGAGCTTCCACCTTTAAATTTCAGTAAGGCAGAAAGACACAAGTCACTGATAGCGCTTAGGAAAATGGCGTTGGAGTGTTTTCTGGTGAAGTTGGGGAGGGCCTTCCCCCAAACTCTGACTATTTTGACCTACAAAGCTACAGGGGAACAGAACCTATATGAAAAAAGGAGAGGAAAATAGACCTAGCAAGAGGAGGCTTTTTCCCCCCCAAAAAGATTGTGATGTCCCTAATAATAATATGATATGTAACATAATCATTACATAAAATATATAATAACATGTAAAATAATAATTTATTAAGAGGACTTATACTTTGCCATATAAATAAAAATAAATATTTAAAAACTTAGTAAAAATCCAGGGCCAGATTTGGTTTGATACATCTTCTCACAATTTCTATTGCTCTGAAATATTTCAGGATAAGAGTCATTCTTCCCATTTTAAAGGCAAGGACCCATTCAAACAGAGCAGTCTCAGATATCTAAGTCTCAAAACTGTTTTATTCAATCCTCATGAATATACCCTGTTTTCTATCTTCTATCTTTCTGTCTTAAAGAGTGGACAGAGTGCACGACCAACTCCACAGTATAAGCTGAGGGGTGCCCCCCAACCCGTATCCTTAGAGCCAACATACCTCCCTTCTTGGTCCCTCTCTTTGCCTGAAATTCTACTACTGAGGCTTTATTCCTTCTAGTTAATTCATATTTCCTTGTTAGAATGTAAATACCCTTAACATTTTTGACATGGCCAGTGCGGGCATTTGATTGTTTGACTAGGCATATTTGTTAAAAGGGGTTTATTTTTCTTTTCTTTTCTTTTCCAACGGGGAGGTGGTATCGGTGAAAATGGGTAAAAAAACAAATGGTTGATAATTGAAAAGAACTACAAATGAATTTTTTAAAATACTCTTGACAAGGGAAATATATTGTTACCATCTGTCCTTATGAGCTTAGTATGAATTAATTTTTCACCTTTTTACAAACACAGTTAGCTGTGGCCAGGCTATGGTATAGGAAGGAGGTAATATACGTTGATAGGATGATGGTAGAGAGATTCAGAAAACAGGATCTAAGGACAGCCTGCTGGGGGCAGGATAAAGAACAGGCACCAAGAATAAATTTTGCCTCTTCCTTAATTTAGCTGACTGCTGAACCCATCTCCATATCTCATGGAGATGACGGGAAATGAAAGTGGCAAAAAGGGAAGATAAGTTCCTAGAAGTGTGTTATTCTTCTATTCCAACCTAAGGACCCAAGATTTAAATTCTAAAGTTAGGGAGCTACCCACCCCCTCACCCCACCCCTCCTTTGCTGAGAAGTCAGCATGGAGGCTGACTTCATTATGTCAAGTCTTTAAAGACATTCTGAGCTGAGGACAGGTCACCGCGGCTGCCTGCCCATTGTCTCAACATCAAAGGAGGATGCTCAACCATGTACCTCCCTGGGTGCTGTCATTATTCACAAGTCAACCTGAGACTGATCAGAGATTAGACATATCTCCCCCTATTGTGAGCTTCCTCTTTTTGGTTCTCTTGTAGTATGCCCCTACCAGATTTATCTTCCTAATATACCACTTGGCATATTTCAGACCCCTTGGTCTGTATTTTGTGACAGTCATCTGATGTAAGCGAGTTCTCTTCAGAGGATGTAATTGATCCTTGAACATCTAGGTGGCACAGTGAGTGCTGGCCCTGAAGTCAGGAAGCTTCATCTTCCTGAGTTTAAATCCAGCCTCACACATTTACTAGCTGTGTGACCCTAGGCAAGTGACTTAACCCTGTTTGCCTCCGTTTCCTTATCTGTAAAATGAGTTGGAGAAGGAAATGGTAAACCATCCCAGTCTTTGCCAAGAAAACACCAAATGTGGTCATCAAGAGTCGGATACAACTGAAAACGACTTGAACAGCAAATAAAAATTGATTCTTGCCTTCTACAACTGGACTCACTATGCCTTACTTCCCCATCATAAGTGTGGCTGTGAATAGGTTGAGATGATGGTAGAGAGATTCTTGTCTGGGTACCCAGTGTATGTCTAAGACCAGGAAGAGATATTAGGGAAAACAGCCTCTTAATGAATTTGGGTGCTGAGAGTAACATAAAACAATGGGTGTCAGTGCAATGCACTTTATTACAAAGCTTTATTACAAACAATGGGGAAGAGGGAGAAGGTGAAAGAGGGAAAAGGCCCCTAACATACTGCTGGGGCGTGCACACTAATACAGAGTATAACTCACATAAGAGCAGTGCTAGGCTGGGGGTAGAGGTCGCAGAGACACAGGTCCATTCATCAGGAAGGTATTCTCCTGCTGGAAGGTGGGGTGTGCGTTTTTATGTTGTGATTTGGGGTGCCCCACCTAGAGCTGGATGATTTGCATATATTTGCAAAATATTATGTTTTGAGGATTTGTTATCAGGGAGAAAAATAAGCTGGTGGTAGACAGCTAAAACATTATTTGGGGGAATCAATTGTATTGACTTTTGGTAAATATATTGTCTATTTTTCCATAAGTATGTTCTGTTAAGTTTGCAGTCTCTCTTAAGGGGAGACTATCATGATGGCCTCACTATCATCAGACCTAGTCTTATAACAGTGGTTTCCATTCATAGATTCTATAAGCTACAGCCTCCTTTAAGGAGAGAGTGTCATGATAATCTCAAGACCACCAGTCTTCTAACAGTCTGACATTCAAAGAATGGGCAATCCAACCATTCTGGACCATCAAATGTCATTTGACTTTTATCTTGCCCCTAGACTTCAATGACTCAGGAAGAGAGAGTGAGGCTAATGACTTTGCACAGCTTTGCCTCACTTAAATCCAATTCACTTGCAAGTTGTGACATCACCCATGATGACATTGATCATCTTGGAAAAAGCAGGACCAGCAACAACAATCTACCATGCCCACTTTTCCTCTCACTATTCTGAGAAGGAACCTTAGAGATCATCTAATCTAAATCATACCTGAATGGTAATTCCCTCTACAAAATCCTTGACTAGTTGTTATCCAGACTTCACTTGAAGTTCTTCAGTGATGGGGAACTCACTACTTTGCAAGGAAGCCCATTTCATATTTTACTATTCTGAGAGGATGGTTTTCTTTATAATCAGTTAAAAGCAGACACTTTCATCCTTTGCTCCTGACTACCCTCTGGGACCAAAATGAACAGCCTAATCCCTCTTTATCCAGAGGAACACATTTATTATCCCTATCCCCCCAAACACACCCCAACCAGTATACTCTCCTTCAGGCTAAATATTTTTCCTTGCTATAACATGTTTTCATCCAGCCTTTGGAGGACAACATTCAAATCCCCCTCCTGTGAATGTATTTCAGCTTGTCAACGACATTCTTAAAATGCAACACCCAGGTCTGAAGACAATACACCAGAAATGTCCCACTAATTCTGGCATACAGCAGGACTTTCACCTCCTCCCTTATCTGAACATCAAATGAAGTTGAAGACCATCTTCAAATTTTTACCTTCCCTGTCCCACTGCTGTTTCATATGAAGCCTGCGGTCCAGTCTAGTACTGTCTTTTTCAATGTTAGCAATGTTGTTCTCAAAAACATCCTGTTAAAGTGGTCGCTTGGTAAACATGAAGAAAACAACAGAAGCCCTCACCAATAGGGGCTAGATGGGGCAGTGGATGAAGCACTGGGCTTGGAATTAGGAAGGCTCATCTTCATGACTTCATATCTGAGCTCAGACACATACTAGCTGTGTGACCCTATGCTAGTAGCCTAACTCTGCTTGCCTTGGTTTCCTCATCTGTAAAATGAGCTGGAGAAGGAAAAGGCAAATCACTCCAGTGTCTTTGACAAGAAAACCCCAAATAGGGTCACAAAGAGTCAGACATGACTGAAAAAAATAACTAACCAACAACAACAAACGGCAGCAGCAGCAATGGCAGAAGGTCTGTAAGACATGCTGTGGATGAAATATTGATCACCCTGAAATACAGCCATGAAGAAGTGAGTTGCCTCGCCAACTTACATAGGCTAGACCTTAGGTAACCGGCAGACAGATAGCCCTGCACCAGGTCTATACACAGTCTTTCACCTTAGAGGGGAGAGCACCCAACCCAGAGTTGGAAAGACCCAAGTTCAAATTCAACCTCAGACACCTGTGTGAATATGGGTAAATCAGTTAACCTATACCTGCCTCAGTTCCCTCATCTGCAAAATGAGTATAATAATAGTACCAATCTTCCAGGGTTACTGTGAAGTTCAAGTGCAACAATATCTATCTATAAAATACTTTACAAACCTAAAAGCACAATATGAATGCCCATTATTATATTATTAATATTTTATCTTGTTATGACCTGAAATTGTACTTTACTGGCATAGCCTTTGGGGACACCCAAATACCATGATAAGACAATAGGACTTTTGTGTATATAAAGAATTCAGTTACCCTGATAGACAAAAGGAAATGAAGTTAGTTGAATGTGGCTTATTTTAACCAAGGTCTTACAGATATTAAATTACAAATAAAGGCTCTGAATGTTGGTCTTCCAATTCCAATTTGGATTTACGATTTGACCATGCTTTCTGATCCCTGACTCAAAGAGAGAACCCTTGTCTAAATCTGGGTCACTGATGTTGCATTTCTTATGTATTGTCTCCTATTAGTTAATTAATAAAGTTAGGTAAGTAGTAAGTTTTCAATGTAAGAGATATGGCCATCTTTCAGGGATACTGTGGAAGAAAAGTCTGCATTGGATTGAAAGTTAGACTCAATGACCTAACATGTTCCCTCTAACTAGAGATGTAAAACTTGCCCCTAGTGAGACAGAGCATCCGAGAATAGCCTGGACTAATGCTAATGACTTTATCATCACAGCCTCAAACCTTCCAATGTCCCCACACCTCTCATCTCCAGACATCAGGGGTTACCAGGCAGGATCACAAAATGCAAAATGTCCAGGCATGAAACATAGATACAGAATACCACCACTACTCTGACTGCCTTCATGCCAGTCCCACTAGGGAAGACACCAGGCACACATCCACATCAGTCAATCAATAAGCATTTGTTAAATGCCTTCCATGTGCCAGACACTATGCCAAGGCATGAGGATGCAAAGACAAAAAGTATAGGATTTCCTGCTGTTGAGAGGGCAGCATTCATGGTGTCAGGAGATACAACATGTGCATGCATGTACAAAAAGGCTATCTACTACCTAGTTAAGTAGAAGGTGGTTAGGGAAGGAGGGCATTAGTAGCAGTTGGGGGGATAAGGACAGGCTGCATATACAAGATGGTGCTTCAGCTAAGTCTTGAAGGAGATGAGGGATTATGCAAGTGAGAGGTGAGAATGCAAAGCATTCAAGACAGAGGATTGCCAGTGTAAAGGCATCATGAAACTCTGTGTATATATTCTGCTATGCACACATCCAGACACATATGCACATATGTAATCCTACATATATGCATGCATAGTGTATATAAACACATTGATATATTAATACACATGTATTTTAATGGGATTGTATGACTTCATAGTTAATAAAATGCTTTCCCATCTATTATCTCATTTGATTTTCTCTTCAGTGCAACTCTGAGGTAGAGCTGATGTTATCCCAGTTTTTAATTAATGAGAAAACTAAGACTCAAAGGAGTGAAATCACTTGTGCAAAGTGACATGACCAGCAAATAGTGTTAGAACCCAGGTCTTCTGATGCCTGGTCCCTGGTGCTGCCATATTTGTATCACAGAAGCCAAGGCATTGAATGGAAAGTTATACAGAGCCTAGCTCTAGGCTATGGGTTGCCAAACTCTTCACTGATGATGCCCAAGCTATTGTCCTAATGTGGGTACCTGCATTCACCTCTGCAGGGGCCACGGGGGGTGAGGGTGAGCAGGAACCTCACTCAGTGTGTAAATAACCTGGAAAGAGACTATTATTTTCTCTCCAGATGAGTTAGCTTTGTCTTAGGTCACCATCTTTCTAAAGGCTAAAGGTGAGATGAACTGGACATGCTGCAAGTGAGTCAGTTCCATTCTTTCCAAAGCCATAGATAAACAAGACCCTGGCAAGCCCTAGCTATTTACAAGGCTCAAAGGCAAAAAGAAAGATCCTTCAGAAACAGCCAAGTAGGAGTCATCTGTGGTGGGAGAAAGTGGTCTTTTTTTGTCTTTTCTTCTGTTTTTTAAAGCCCTTTGATTGAGCCTTTAAATTAACTCTGAAAACCCAGGTGTCAGCGTCCCCCTGGATGGGCCTAGATGAAGAGCCCTTAAAAATGCCAAGCAGAAACGAAGGCCTAAATCACCCTGTCTCCCTGAAGGTAGAGTCTTTCCTAATCACATGTCATATCATATTTTTTCTTACCCAGATGAATGCCTTCCTTCAAAGCCTGATGGTCACTGAGGCAAAGGTAGCTCTTCAGCCTTAAGTAACCATTGGAGTTTTAACTTGTTCCATTATTGGTTAGACATAAGTAACATAAAAAATACCCTGTCATGACGTTCAGTCTCCTCTCTGTCTCTGTCTGTCTGTCTGTCTCTCTCTCTGTGTCTCTCTTTCTGTCTCTCTGTCTCTCAATCTCTCTGTCTCTGTCTCTCTGTCTATCTCTCAGTCTCTGTCTCTGTCTCTGTGTCTCTCTTTCTGTCTAGATGTCTCTCTATCTCTCTGTATGTCCCTGTCTCTCTGTCTTCCTCTCTCTCTCTCTCTTTTTTTTCCTTTTAAAGAGTACTGCTTTGGTTCCATTTTGCAACTCCTTGGGAAAATTTAACACGGAGTGGGAAAGGTTGGCCAACAAGTAGCACTTCATAAATTGCCCAAGCCCTAATCAATACATATTGTCATCCACTGCAGTCCTTCAGGCAGGTTTTTCCCTGCCCTGCCTCCTCTTCGTATTTTATGATGTTGTTACAAGCTGGGCCTTGCATGGCCTGGGCCTAATGAATCTGTCACCATGACTATTGATTGACACGGCGGCTGTAAGTGAGACAGGCGATTCCGATTGACTTCCTAATTACTGCTGCCGGGCTGCCTCACCCGCGGCTCGGGCCAGAGGTTAATAGTCTGGATGTACAGCCGTTCCTGGCTGTGGAGGCCGAAGGGAAGCCGGCTCCCCGGCAGTCGATACCTGAATCAAGTTCTCAAGGCTGCAACAGCAGCTGATCAATTAAGGCCTTCGTGTTCCTCCTGGTGGCAGCTGACAAGGGCTTGATGAGTGCATGAGTTCAAAAGCAAATGCTTTAAGGGAGTTTAGGAGGCTGTGAAAGAAAGCCTAGGCCTTGTGGTTGCCACATTGGAAATTAAGAGGAACTGAGCTGGGTGGGAGAAACAGAAAGGAGATGCCTACAACACTATAGCTTACAGTGGGTGGGATTATTTTGGCTTTTAACGTGAAGGGTGGGAAGGTAATTTCACCCTCCTCTTTGGCTCTGAACAACTACAAGAGAACATAGTTGTCTGCACCAGACCCCTTGAGGAGGGCTAAGAATGTTTCTTCACCATACTTGTGTTCAAAGGCAACATCATTCATTCACTCAACAAATATTTTTGTTGTCTTTCTAGTTGTTTCCATGTCTTCATGATCCTTTTGGGGTTTTGTTGGCAAGGATACTGGTATGGCTTGCCATTTCCTTCTCCAGTGAATTTTCCAGATAAGGAAATTGAGGCCAACAAGGTTAAGGGACTTGCCCAGGGTCACATAGCTAGTCAATGTCTGAGGTTGGATTTGAACTCAGGTCCTCCTGATTCCAGGGCTGGTGCTCTATCTACCGAACCACCTAGCTGCCCAAAAAATATTTACTGAACATTTACTATGTACAATGTGCTACAAAGATAAATAAAGCATTTATTAAGCACCCACTATGAGCCAGGCACTGTACAGAGGTGAAAACAATGAGACATAGTAATTGGATCACAGATGTAGAGCAGAAGGGCATCCGGGAGACCATCTAGTCCAACCTCTCATTTGACAGATAGTGGAAACTAAGAGAAGTGATTTACCAACGATCACACCAGGAATAAGTGGCAGGGGTGGGATTCGAACTCAGGTTTTCTCAGTTCCAAATCCAGCTCTTACCTCTCTGGCCCTCACAATGGAACTGTCAGTAGGAAAGAAAAGGTATCAGACAAGTCGACAGAACAAGGTGGTGTGCCTTAGGAGTCATGTAAAATGTTTTTATTTCATAGTAGAGAGAGCTCACTTTTGTCTGGAGGAAGCAGGAGCATGAACATGACTGAATTAAGAAGGGTTCAAATCTGAGCTTTGCTACTTACTCCTTGTGTCACCTTGGGACAATATTTCACTTCTTTGGGCCTCAGTGTCCTCATCCATAAAGGGAGGAGCTTAGAAGAAATGATCTGGAAAGCCCTGTCCAAATCTAAGTCAATTGCCCAGCTTATTCAGGGACAGAGACATTTAATTTTATATTTATTATAAAATAATTAAATATTATATTTATATTGTATATACAGTCTATATAATATACAATTGTCTAGAGTAGCATTTAGCACAGACTTGCAAATGGCTTCCAAGCTGTACCATTACTTTTATTCTCTGTCTTTCTGGAGAGAAACAAATGGCTTAACCACAAGGATATGTTTCTATATGGAAAAGTGAGAGAATTTATATCTTGTGGCAAGAGGAGAAATGACCAATGCTATGTGAGTCTAGGAGGTGACTGAAATTCCTTCATTTCTACAAAGCCTTCAACAACTTGCCCTTGGGAAGGCAGAACGATGTGGAGGAAAAACCATGAGGCCATGAGAGATTTCCAGTCTTGGCTCTTCCATTCGCTAACCACATGACCTTGAACAAAGTTCTTACCCTTTCTGAGTCTCTTTTTTTCTTCTGTAAAATTGGAATGATAATGCATAGATTGCCTAACTCACATGACACTTGTGAAGAAAGTGCTTTACAAAGTATGAAATGAGACATTTTTATTATTAATGTATACCTTAGGTGGTAGACAGAAGTATAACTTCTGGTTTGGAGATAGCTGGCCTCCTCCCTATCGTATAAATGTCTCAGACTCATTCCCATCTTCACATATTGGCTCATACTGCCTCCCTCTCTGTTTCTATCTCTTCAGCAACATGATGCTCTATCTTCTTCCAAAATTAACTGTATTCTCCATATTCTTTCAGATCTTAAACCAATAGGATTGTGCTAGAATTAGGAGTTCTTCATTTGCTAGATAGAGTTGATGAAATTGCTTCTTAAAAATAGTTTATAACATTTGAACATAATTCATT
Organism: Pseudocheirus occidentalis; assembly: GCA_028646575.1. Taxonomy (NCBI): domain Eukaryota; kingdom Metazoa; phylum Chordata; class Mammalia; order Diprotodontia; family Pseudocheiridae; genus Pseudocheirus; species Pseudocheirus occidentalis. Next base: position 282,578,685 of record CM053594.1, on the reverse strand, counting down.
TCCTTTATCATGCTATGTATTTTATTTTAAGCATTTAAAAGCATTATTCTGAAAAGGAGTCATAGGCTTCACTAGATTGACAAAGGGGTCTGTCAGTCAATAAACATTTCTTAGGTGCCTATTCTGCGTCAGGCACTGTGCTAAGAACTGGGGATACAAAAAGAGGCAAAAGACAGTCCTTGTTCTCAATGAACTCACCATTCAATGGGGGAGACAAAAAGGAAAGAAATACTACTAACAAGCTAGATGCAGGATAAATAGGAAATAATTAAGAGGAGAAAGGTACTAGAAATAAGAGGGATTGGAAAAGGTTCCTGTAGAAGATGAAATTTTAGTTAGGACTTAAAGAAAGTCGGTGAAATTAGGAGGTAGAGATGAGGAGGTAGATAGAGCATTTCAGGCATGGGGGGCAACCAAAGAAAATGTCCAGAGTCAAGAGATAAAGTGTCTTGTTTGTGGAAGAGTCAGAAGGTCAGTGTCACTGTATTGAAGAGTACCTGGTAGAGCTTAAGGTATAAAGAGATTAGAAATGAGAAGTTACAAATGATTTTGGACGTTAAAAAGAGGATTGTATATTTGATCCTGTAGGCGGTTGGGGGCCACTAGAGTTTATTGAGTATATGGGTGACATGCTTGAACCTGCACTTTAGTAAAATCACTTTGGTGGCTGAATGGAGGATGGATTGAAGTGGGGAGAAACTTGAGGTAGGCAGACCCACCAGCAGGCTATTGGAATAGTCCAGGTGTAAGGTGATAAGGAACTACATCAAAGTGATGGTGGTATCAGAGGAAAGAAAAGGGCATATTCAACAGATATAACAGTGAAATTGATAGCCCGTGGCAAGAGATTGGATAGGGGGGATGAGAGATAGTGAGGAGTTGAGGATGGCACCTGGTTTGCAATCCTGGGGGACTGAGAGAACAGAGTTATCCTCAATAGTAGTAGAAATCTGGTTCAAGATGTTTGAAAGGCAGTTGGTGATGGAGGACAGTAGGTCAGCACAGAGGTTAGAGCAGCATAGATAGATTTGAAAACCGTCAGCATAGGCATTGTGATTAAATCCAGGGGAACTGATGAGATAACCAACTACAGTAGAGAGGGAGAAAAGAAGAGGGTCTCTGACAGAACCCTGGGAATTAGGGCATGACCGTAGTGCCAATGCAATATTCACAGCACTGACAGCCACTGTAAATATGCTAGCATAGTGCTCAATCACAAAATATAAAAGACTCTCCATACAGAAGACAGAAGCAAAACATTTATTCAGACACCAGAAAACCGAATCCCCAAACCATTAAGTTGATTCCATCACAATAGCAAAGAAGTTAATAAGCCATAACAACACAGAGAGTCACAGCATCCATTAGCCTTCCCACAAACCAATATTGACTCACAAGCCTAAAGATTTCCCTTGGGTGCATCGTCTCCTCCCTTCAGTCTCTAAGGGCTCTGACTCCCCACTTCCTGTGGGCTCTGCTCTACCCTTCAGCAAACTCCTCCCACCACAGGTTCCATGTGATTACATTCAGTCTATTACGGGACAGGGGGATAGGGGGACAGGGTATATCTTCAAAGCAGAGAAGGTCTTCAAATTCCCTTATTCTTATTAAGGGGCAGAGAAGATCTTCAAATTACTATTACCATTACAGTGACCTAGATGAGGATATGGTAAAGGAGACAGAGAAGAGCAGTCAGAGAGGTAGGAGGAAAACCAGGAGAGAGTGAAGTCCCAAAACCCTAGAGAGAACATCAAGGAAGAGAGTGATTGACAGTGTCAAAGGATACAGAGAGGTCAGGGAGAATGAGGAGGGAGAAAAGGTCATGACACAAAAAAGGTTAAGAATTCCTGAGCTAGATGGTCTCAACAGTCCCCACAGACAATCCTGTGATTGTCTATGATCTAAATAAAAAAGAATGAGAATAAAAATGACTCACATATTTTATGATTTGCAAAGTACTTTCTATTCCAGAACGAGGCCTTCCTGGATTACTACAACAGGTGAAATTTTCCTCTTCCCTGACCTCCTGTAGCACCAATTGCACCCATGCTGTCAACGACCTGCTTGCCAGCATCTAATTAGGGTTAATAATCAACTAATTAGTACCTTGTTGCATTCCAACTGCTCAAATGGGGTAGTCTACAGAGCATAAGAGCATAGATCTGGGGATTAAAGGCACCTCAGACATCAGCTCCTTAATTTATAAATAACAACATCAAGGCCCAGAAAACTGAAATCACTTGCCCAAGGTCACACAGGTAATAAGACATAAAGCTTCCACTCACTTCTGACTCCAAATCTAGCTTTCTTTTTTTCACTGTAGCACATTGTAGCACACATGGAAGCTACAATAAAATCCTAGATCAGCGGTTCTTAACCTGGGGGTCATGACCCCTTTGAGGGTTGAATGATCCTTTCACAGGGGTCGCCTAAGACCATTGGAAAACACATACTTCCGATGTTCTTAGGAACTGAGACACAGCTCCTCTATCTGTCTCCAGGCGAGTCTGCCCACATGCAGGTACGCCCACATATAAGTATTAAAGAGTCGCAGCATTAGAAAGGTTGAGAACCACTGTCCTAGACAGACATTTAGGAATACTAAGAATTAACTGTTATAACATGGCAGGAGGTCAGAGGATAAGAAGGACTGGGAGTGTTATTGGATAGAATGTGAAGCAAAGTCTGGGTCTGGGGCCTGCTAGGAATAATGGACAATGTAATAAGTTTGCACTCACTTGCTAACCAATAACCTCAGTCTCAGGGCAGAAATTCTAAAGCTAAGAGAATTAACTACTCTAGGAGCTGGGAGGAGTGGGGGAGGAAGGGAGGGCATAGGAAGGGTTGGGAATAGATTCTGAAAGGTAAATTCAGAAGATTGTAGCTCAGCAGGAGGGAAGATGGGAAAATGGCTCTGATGAACAATTGTATGAAATTTGGGGCACAAGCTGGATTCTGCTAATCTTGACTTGGTTATACCCCCTAAAATTCTTCAGAGATACTATAAAATGGTTTCCATACCTTTAGGGATGAAGACTGGATCTGTGATTCATTGGCATAGGAAACTCCCAGGTGGGGACATTCCCTCTACCAACACAGGTCAGTGCCTACTTTGCAACTTATGGTCTGACAGAGCTCCCCAGAGCACTGAAAATATTGTGGTTCTTTGTCCTTCCTTCTCCAAGAGGACCATGGCATCAGGGAGGTGACATCATGATTTGCAAGTGAATTGAGTTTAAGTGAGGGAGGGCTGTGCAAAGTCACCAGCCTCCTTTTCTCCTCTGGAGTCATCTGGGTCCAGTAATAAGATATAGATCAGGATGACTGGAGATGGCCCAGGAGGCAAACTTGCCTAGAGTCACATGGTGGGTATGTGTCAAATGTGTGACTCCAACCCAGGTTTTCCTGACTCAGAGACTATTTCTCTATTTACTATGCAAGTCTAAACTTAGACAACAATAATTTAGTCAAACAATATCACAGATATCAGACTCACACCGAATTTATGCAAGTAAAATAGTCATACATAGCCTCCTTTCCTCCCTTTGAGAAGGGAAGGATGTTATAGGACCTCTCCTTCCTCTTTCTCTTCCTTTTCCTCACAGATTCCCCACTGCTGCCAAACTAGACACAACCATAGTTGACAAATTGGCTGGTATTCCCTTGACCAGCACTCTTCATGGTAAAGTCGTAAGACTAGAGAGATGCTGACGAGGTCCCTCAGGTTATATTCCCAACTTCCAGTGAGGAAGGACTCAGGAAACATAAGCAGAACGTTTTCTCACCACAGCACTTTAGACTTGTAGGATCTCTTTCAGATAAAGATCTCCAAGCACCTCTATCAATGTTTCCTTTCTACCAAAACTATGCATTTTTATTTTATAAGAGATTAAAAGTCTCTTCCAGGATGGTACCTGGGAAGCCTGGGGCATGCTACTTGGTCCAAGAACCTTTTTCCAACACCTTGCCCCAGGAACCTACCCCCTTCCCTTATTAGGAACATCATTCCATGACAGCTTCATTTCCCAAAGGCCACCAAACAACTATCAGTAGGTAATGATTTTTTGGCTATTACTAACCCAGGCCAGATTCACACTATTAACTTAGGGAGAAAAGAATCCTCATTCCATTACCAATCCCCTAAGCCACTCACTCCCAAGCCTAATTGCCTTTTGAGTCTCTCCTCCAGTTATTTGCTAATAAGTTAGGTGATGTGAAGAAGCTAAGAGCTTTTCCTAAGTTTGAACCCTAGGGGAGAAAAGTTTGCGGATCAATTGGTGTTCACCTCCCAGGGCAGGCAGGGCTGCCCATGGAAACTGCTGATACAGCAGGAAGGTAAGTGGTATAAAGGCCACATAACCCCTCTGCATCCCAGCCCTGCCCCACCTTCCTACCCCCAACACACACACACACACACACACACACACACACACACAATCACACACACAACATTATCACATTATACAGTATCTTTCCTGAAAAACTCAAGGCAAATGCAGCCTGATTTTTGATTGATTGGCCCCTGGGTTTTATTCGACAATGTATATCACTCTGCCAATATGAATTTCCAAGATGGTAAAAATATAACCCCCCGAAAAGATTACATGAAAGGGAAAAAAATCATTAGGCAATTAAGAATGGCAATAATTCACCCATATCTATGCTTTGGGAAGAAATATTGCCCAAGGGAATTAGCTCTGCTTATCATTTTGTCATCTGTCTGGGGTGTGTGAGTCGGCTTGAGGTTTCCCGTTCATTGCTGTTGATTTCCTGCAATATTTCTAAGCATGATCAAAACTAATGCCAGCCTTTTAATAGAACTTTGGTTCTCTTGGGGTAGACACAATTTGTATGTATAAAGCTGTTACTAAATTAACTAAGCAGATACATTTCTTAAGACACCCCTTCCACCCTTCCCTTCACTCTACCCCCAGGAAAATTGCCTTAAGGAGATCAGCTTTCATGAGACTACATCATGTTTAGAGCTAGAAGTAATTATCTATTTCTCCTTCCCTCTCCCCCAACTCATTTTACAGGTGAAGAACTGAAGCCCAGAGGAGGTGAATAACGACTTGTCTAAGGTCACAACCTGGGATTGTAAATTGACAAAGCTGGAAATTGAACCCAAGTCCTCTGATTCCAAATTCAGTTCCCTTTGCCAAACGGGACATGCCAAGAGCTTATCATTCCACATAGTGAGACTTTGGAAACACAAACGTTTAAGGCAGCTTAGGATCTCATGGGACAAGAACTGGGTCAGGAGTCTGTAGATTTTGGTTCTTCTTCTACTTTGGTTACTCTCTATCTATGTGACCTTGGGAATGGAATCAGGTCTTAGCTGTTGCAGGAAGCACAGATATCAACTCTCTCATTTTATAAATGAAACTGAGAATCCAAGATATTGTGATGCCATTGGACCAAGAACTGGAAGACCCCGTACAGATCTTTTCGACCAGAGATATCACACTTGAGCCTCTCAGCTGACAACACAAAGCTACAAACTCCAGAGTGCAGGCAGAACTAGATTAAAATATGATTGAAAAATGTTGAGCAAAATAGATAAAAATACAATACAACACAGACACTGCTAATTTGTGGTTTTCTATGTCAATATGTAGCCTCCAAGGATCTGTTTCTGTTCGAGTTCAACGGTAGTTGAACTATCTAGTTCAGCCCCCTCCTTTGACAGATAAAGGAACTGACGCACAAAGAGGGAAGGGATTTCTTTGCCCAAGGTCACAAATTTCAATATCAGAACTGTGGGGTTCAAACCCAGGTTCTCTTTCTCCAGATTCGATCCTCTAGGATAATGTTGGCCACAGAGAGGTTTTAACCAGTCAAAAAAAAGGAGATGATAGGTTCCAGGAATGATGGCTTCCACTTGTTCAGTAAAGCAGGAATGGATCACCTTTGGGTGGGGAGTACTGGTGACAAGGTTATAAGGCCCATCTTTAAAAAAATATTATATAGCCTAGAGAATAAGAGGAATCCCTCTCTTCCATTATCATCTTTTAAATACTTGGAATTCCATATCATAGTCTGCTTGTCTTCTCTTCTCTAGTAAAGAGGACGAGAGGCAATGTAGAAGTTGATGAGGAAGATTTTAGATCCACAGAAGGAAAGACTTCCTCACAATAAGAACTATACAAAAACAGAAGGGATTACTTTAGGAGAAAGTGAGTTCCCCGTCCCTGGAGGCATTCAAGTGCAAGCCTGAACAGTGTCAGGGATACTGTGGAGATTCTTGCTCATGGGTCTACTGTACAAATACGGAACAGACAACCATAATAATAAATATTTAATGCATAACTCAGTTTCCTCAATTGTAAAGTTAGGACTTGATGACCTCTAAGGTCCCTCCCAGCACTAAATTCCTGATACCATGATTTTCTGTCCTATTCCAATGTCTCATTGTAGCATGGGAGGAAAATATAACATTTAACAATTTGAGGTTAGCAAAGTACTTGAAAAAATATGATCTCATTTGATCCTTACAACAACCCTGGGAGGTTGATGCTATTATTATCCCCATATTATAGATGAGGAAACTGAGGCAGATAAGAGTTAAGTGACTTACCCAGGCCACACAGTTAGGGAATGTTTGGGGGTCATATTTGAACTTGGTCATTTCTGTCTATTGCTCTATCCACTGTATGAAATGGCCTCTAGACTCTACAAGGCTCTGCTAACCAATTGTGCAATTTCTAGTACATTCTAACAAGCTAGAAAAATTTGAATATGGGTGTAGTGGGGGTATTGTATGTTTCTCATACAAAATATGTATTGACATTCTAGGAGTGAAACTGGGGGTTTGGCAGAGAGAAAGTCTATTATAAACTTTTGTGAAGTGGGATAGACATTCAGGATTGTCAGATATGACAGAAAGGATCCAATATAAATTAACAAAGGTGACACTCAGTGTGGTTGCTTGATTTGCTTGGGCTACTCAAGGACAGGACTAGAGAAAAAAAAAAAACAACCTGAGAGGAGCTGTCCAAGGTAGTGAGTTTTATCAAGGGAGGGACCTTATAACAAAAAGACAAAGATGTGAGGTTATGGTCAAAAGAAGGAGACAATACATTGCTGAAATGGTAACCATTGGATCTAGACTGTGTAGGGAAGTGAAGCCAAAAAAGTGATGAAGGGAAGAGTGAAGGAACTGAGGGTCAACATGGGAAGGGAGCAGAGAGAAGCAAGCACAAGAGCAGTAAGGTCAGAGAGAAAAAAGGACTGAATGTTGTAGTCAGAGATGAATCTCAGACATAGTTGAGGGGTCATGAGACCTAAGGTGTGACCCATCACTGCTGAATTCTAGTTATTAGTTATGGAAGTCAAGCAAGTTAATAATTGAGAGACCAGGTAGCATAGAGGGAGCATAGCATGATAAAAAGAAGAGCTGGGGCTGAGTTCAAGTCCCAGCTCTTATACTTGTTAGCTATATAATTTTTACCATATCCCTTAGCTTCTTTTTTTAACTTCTTTTGAGGGGGGAAGGCAAGGCAATTGGAGTTCAGTGATTTACCCAAGATCACACAGCTAGTTAAGTGTCTGAGGCTGGATTTGAACTCAGACACTCCTGATTCCAGGGCCAGTGCTCTATTCACTGTGTCACCTAGCTGCCTCTATCACTTAGCTTCTTAGAGACTGTTTCTTCATCTGTAAATGGGGACAATTATAACTGGGCTACATACTTCACAAGGTTGCCATGAGCTCCATGCTTTGCCAACCTGAGGTGCTAGTTTTACAAAAGTTGGGGCAGCTTGATGGCACAGTGGATATAGAGCATAGCCCTGGAGTCCAGAGGAGCTGAGTTCAAATTCGGCCTCAGATACTTACTAGCCATATTACCCTGGGCAAGTCCCTTAACCCTGTTTTCCTCAGTTTCCTCATTTATAAAAGGAGCTGGAAAAGGAAATGGCAAACCATTCCAGTATGTTTGCCAAGGCAACCCCAAATAGGTTTATGAAGGACAGATATGACTAAAAATGACTGAATAACAACAGTTTTTTTACAAGCATCATCAACATGGATATTGACAGGTTTAGAGAATAGAAGAAAAGCTCAAATCATGTGTTGAGGTCATTGAATAAAGAAGAAGAATTCATTGGGGGTCAGTAGACAACAGAAATATGGTGCTATGATGGCATTGTGGGAACTTCCAAGGACAAGGGCCTCCTGAGGGATGGAGACAGAGTGACAGTCTAGAAGTGACAGTTCTGATGCAAAAGACAACCTGGTCCTATATGTTAGCAGGCATGAGAGCAGCTACCCAACTGGAGAGCATGGCAAAGGATGGAGTATCTTCAGTAAACAACCTAAAGTTTAAAGGTGTGTTAGAGGAAGAGATGAAAGATGAAGAGTCCTGGGAAAATGGCTGATATTATCCCAGGGAAGTCTTGAAGCCTGTACAAACAGTCCCCATCAGTCAGCAGAACATACTTCAGCTTAGTGTCATTATCTAATTTCAGGCTGATGGCTTGCATTAAGCTCATGACTGCCCCATTTGCAGAGTAGCCCAATACTGCTGCAGTGATTAAAAACTACCATCTTTCGTGCTTAGACTCAGGAACTGAGATTTGCTGCTGAGTGTGAAGGAAAGAATGCTATTTGATGTAATAGATAATGTATCAGACTTGGAGTAAGGAAGATCTGGATTCAAATCCTACTTCTGAAACCTAGAGCTATGTAAACATGGCCAAATCATTTAGCCTCTCTGAGCCTTGGATTCTTTATCTGTAAAATGGGGATGATAATACCCATCATATCCTCCTCATTGGGCAATTGTAAAATTCAAAATTATATATATAAAGTGCATTTCAGACCACCCCCTAAATGTCAGCTACCTCTTGTAGTCCTGGTTGCCTGGTTATTACAGACCACATGTGCTCTAGGAAAGGAAGCTCATGACTGCATTTCAAGATTCTAAGTTTCTAGTCCCGAATGTGCTCCTTAGTCTCTGCACGTCCTAACTAGATAGATTATAAGTTCCCCTAAAAAGAACTGCTTCAAGAGGGAAGCTAGGTGGTGCAGTGAATAGAGCACCCACCCTGGAGTCAGGAGGAGGACCTGAGTTCAAATCCAGCCTCAGACACATAACACAAAAAACTAGCTTTGTGACCTTGGGCAAGTCACTTAACTCCAATTGATCTACTTTTCCCCCTCTCCAAAAATAAAAAGGACTGCTTCATCCATCTTTGTTTGCCCCCATACCATCTACCACAGTGCCTTCCACATAGGAGGCACTAAAGAAATATTTTTAAATGAATATAAAATTTTTAACCTCTGAGCCTCAGTTTCTTCATCTGTAAAAGGAAAATGGTAGACAGACTCTTTGACTTGTTAAATCAAGATGAGAGCCCTCAGTTGATCTTTCTAGCCCTAAATGAATGGTTCTATAATCTTATGACTCAACGTTCCTGGTTCATTCTCTCAATTACTAAAATCTTTTTTTACTGAGCACTTACCCACTGACCTCCCATAGGAACTCTGGCTGTGCTCCAGATTTGGGCTGTGGCTGCTATCTGCTTACACTGTAGTCTCCTATTTTGCAGCAGCAGATTTGGGCAGAAATGGGCAGGAAGAAGACAAAGCAACTCAGATAAGGAGGCAGGTCCACCAGAGAATCAGGAAAGGGGTCAGGCCTCCAGATCAATCCTCCAGAAGTAAGAGTTGCAGTAGTCACAAGAGTATTAAAATGAGCCAAGAGTTTGTTGACTGGAAAGAGCAGAATTCAGGGAATCTCACATTAATTGTCCTCAATATTACATGAAGACCAAGTTCTGGAAACAAGATGTCAGCTAAGATGGAAAGGACAATTATGCATCAAGGGTCAAGAATAGAAAGGATCCAAAATTCAGGTGGGTCAAGATATACAATCATAGGGTCATAGAACTTAGAATAGATAAGTAGTCAACCTTAAAGATATAACTAAGATGCAAACTAAGGCCCAGGAGGGTTTAAATGATTTGGCCAATGTCACATAACACTTAAGTGTCAGATCTGGTATTTGAACCTAAGTCTTAAGGGCTCTTTGTCTTTGCATATCATTGTCTATATCAGACTATCAACCAGAAGCACAGAAGCAAGTCTGAGCCTGAGGCAGCAACATGCTACAGTGGCAGGAGTTCTGTGTTTGGAGGAAAAAAAGACACCCAGTTCAGAACCTGTTATGATCTGACTTCTCTGGGACTCAGTTCCCTCATCTGAAAAAATAGAGGACTGGATCAGATGGACTATATGGCCCTACTGACTGTCCCCCCATGCCTGGAATTCTCTCCCTTTTCATTTCCATCTCCCGGTTTCCCAGGCTTCCTTTAAGACCCAGCAAAATTCCTACCTTCTATAGCAAACTTTTACCTATCCTCCTTAATGTGCATGCCTTCCTTCTGAGACTATTTCCAATTTCTCATAAATATTCCCATCCATCCATCCATCCATCCATCTATCTATCTATCTATCTATCTATCTATCTATCTATCTATCTATCTATTTGTCTATCATCTATCATCTACCTATCTATCTATCTATTATCTATCTATCTCTATCTTGTTTGTACATAGCTATTTGTATGTTCTCTCCCACATTAGACTGGGAGCACCTGAGAGAGGGGAGTAAGGTTGGTTTTTGTTTTCTTGTTTGTTTTGCCTTTCTTTGTATCCCCAGCACTCAACACAGTGCCTAGTACATAGTTGGTGCTTAATAAATGCTTGTTGATTTGACTTTACTATTCATTTCTGAGTTCTAAGACCTTAAGACCTCACATTTGCCCTAAAGATTCTTTCTTATTTCCTGCAAGGGGTGTGTTGTAGCTCTAATTTGGTGAGGAGAGCCCTGGAGTCCTCTAGTAAAGTGATTAAAACCATTTGGAGGAAAAGAAGACTATAACTAGAATTGTAATACAATCTTGGCTAGGGAATAAGTAGGAGATGTGAGGTTACCGAAAGGTTCTCATATTCTGGAATGATCTTCCTGAGGGCAATAAAGTCAAGGAACATCTGACCTCAGTGGTGAGTTAGTTGTCTATACATATTGTTTAAGACTGTCTAATCAGCCAAAATAGTGAAACTTTCATCAGAGTCTGGATTCTGGTTCTAAGGAGAATTCCTAAGCAGTGAAGTCAAATTCTCCAGTTACAACCTTAGATAACCTTGAAAAATATAGTACCCAGAGCCCTTGGATTGCTATAGTCTCCCCTTGGTAAGACCACCTTTGGAGTATGGTATTCAGTTCTAGATATCACAACTCAGGAAAAGCATCATTAAGCAGAAAACCTACTAAAGGAAGAAAACTAAGGCATAAAAAGATCATCCCATATAAACACTAGTTGAAAGAACTGGCAAGGCTTATCCTGGAGAAGAGAAGATTTAGGGGAGGACCTGGATAGCTGCTATCCTGTGGAAGTGGACTAGGCTTGTGTAACTTATACAGAACTAGAAGGAATTCATGAAAACTGGGCTCCAGTTCTATGTAAAGTCAAATGTCCTGAAAAATGGATCCCAAAGTAGAATGGGCAGCCTCTGGAGGTAATGGATTCCTTCCTATTGAAGGTCTTCAAACAAAAGCTGGAGAGCACTATGTGTGTGGGAGGTGTTGTTGAAGGAATTCTTGCTCAGTTATGTAGGCCCATTCCAACTCTGAGATTCTGTGATTCTGAGAATAAACTGAGAACATGTAGCATCATCAGTCTTGCAAAGAATAATATGTTTGTTCCATCCAATGCCAGAACCTTTCAAAGAATCCCCATGGGTCTTTCCCACTCCCCCCCTCCATGTGACCAGTCCATCCAACAGATATTTCAACACTACATTGTTGTCCCCATAATCATTCCATTTGTCAAGTTGAGAAAAACCATCATCCTATTTGTCATACATCCTCTGTCCGTGGCTGGTCCTTCCGACAGAGCACAACAAGTAAAAGTTGTCAAATGTTCCCCATTTCTGTAACCTCCTCCTCCCCCACAACTCCCCAAAAAGAGGTGAAAAAATCAATTTCAATCAGCGTAGAGTGTAATATTATCAAATGTCAGCCGCCGAGGTCATGCGCTTTGAAAATTATCTTTGACAGCTTCTAGTCGACTTAATTAAGTGCTCCCAAAAAGAAAAAAAAAAGAGGCAAAAAAATATCTTGATTGCTAGCTACTGTTTCTTTGTGCTTCAGAGGTTCTATTGACAGCTCAGAGCAAGATTGCCTTGGGGGGCTTATTGATAGATTCTCGCCTGATATTGGAATGATTCTTGGGCAGATAAATCACATTTAGATTTGTTAGTAATTGAGGAGAATTGATTGGAGCAAGAGGGAAGCCCCCAGAGGGAGGTCTCCCTGTCCTCTTTGCAGAAAACTCAGGGGAAAGGTGAGGAGTGGAGCGGGAAGAGGGGGGAGGAGGTGTCATCAGGAAGAAGAATGTTTGTGGCACCTAATCATTTACATGATCTAGTCTTGCTTCCTCTTCCCCTTTCCCTTTTCCTGTACCACCTACCCTCAGCCTAGTCTGCCTCTCAGTGATGACTGGAGAAAATGATTTATGGGCAAAGTGAGGTGACATGTGAAGAGAATGAGGGGTTTTCCTCCTAGAGGCTCAGTTGCCACTTGAGGTGAAGAGCAGGGGAGCTGTTCAAGACTTGTGATTGTCTTTCATATGCTCCATTCCCTACTTTTCAAGCTTCAAAGATACAAATTGAGCACCTCTACTGGTTTGGGGAAAATATTTGTTGGGATGTGTGTTTGAATGTCTGTTGAAAAGCATCTATTGCATTAAAACAAAATACATCGATGCTTTTTTCTTCAATTGACCCTCTAGTTTGTTAATTTCTCAGAGAGCATTCTTGTGAGAGTTCATTGACCAGCATAATGATCATAAAGATTCCCTTGGAATCAAAGAATATTGCTTTACCTACAGACCTGGGAGCCCTCACCATACCTTCCCAACCTATATCATCTGGACTGGCAATCAAGAGAAACAGAATGAGGGAAAGATAATGGGGTATTCTCCTGGTAATGCTGGTAAAAGATGCTAGCAGCCAAGGTGAAGGAGTAGGGGAAGTGTGATAGCATTGAGCAAAGGAGGGACAAAGAGCCAGCAAGTTGGGGGCTGGAGTAGGGAGGTGTAGTAGCAACCACACTTGCATACCCAGGATGGCTGTTCACACATGTTCTTGGATCTGCTTTACTAGGAAAGATAGTTGTTTAAAGGGTCAACAATCTTTTTTAATTACATTCACAAGTTGAGGGGAAAGTTCAGCACCATGAACTTCAAAGAAAATATAAAAAAAGAAAATACAAGCAGAGAAATAAAGACC
>CM053594.1:282544242-282565290 GCA_028646575.1 Pseudocheirus occidentalis | reverse complement strand
GGAATCACAAGATCCTTCTCATAAGTGAGCCCCCAAAGCAAAATACTGACTCAGAGTATATGTATGTGTATATGTATACACATGCACATACACACACACACACACACACACATACATACACCTTTCAGAGCCATAAGGCATCACAGCCTTCCTGATTCAGTGCCTAATTAGAAATTAGCAAAAGGTGTGAAAGCCTTCCTACAAGCAAGCCTCCTCTAAGCAAGGTTCCCTTAATGGACTCCATTAATGGGTGGGGAAGATCTTAAATACCATTAACATTACTGGAGGGTATTGAAGAAAGACATCAGAGAGGGAGATGGAAGATACCAGAAAGTTCCTTCCTAAGTCTTGCTCACTGTACATCAATGAACAGAAAGAGTCCCTCCTCAGTCCATTCCTCTACATTCCTGAGGTAGAAGCACAAAATGGAAGGTGAACCTGTGGCAGATAGGGGGAGGAGAAAAAGATGGTAAAGAAAAGGACAGCCTATATGACCCTTTCCCCACCCCTATTTCCCTTGGTCCCTTTGTTTTCTACAGTTCCTAACTCATTAGTTCTTCCTCACAAAAGTTCAAACAAAATGAGATTATAAGCCCTGTAAAAGACTTCACAGGCCAATCACAAATTTTGTTTTTTTTTCCATTATGTGCTGTAGTCCTAAGTAACTCCCTTCACTTTTATAGAAACAGTGGCAAAGAGGGGGAAAGAAGACAGAGGATGTTAAAGATAAACATTAGAGTTGATACTCAATGTGAGATCCTTCCCCAATGACCAGCAAGTGGACATATGACTAGAGGAAAGGAATTGTATAAATCTTGTCCTCACAATAAGTGAAATCAAAGACAAAAATAAGTTGCAGGTAAGTGGAAGGATGTCTCAAAGCTTCTGCCCGCAGAAGCTCAGGAAGAAATGGAAGGAGTTGGTTTATCATGTGTCCAAAATTATAAGAAACATCATTTCAAAGGGACATTTGGTCATCTCATACTGTACTAATTATAAGAAGCATTTGTAAAAATACCACCATGAAATAAATTGCAACATATGTGCCAATACTTGTTATAGAGAATAAGAGAAATTATTTGAAGAAGTCAATAAAACCCTTCAAATTAAATCAAGTATCAGTGACTTCAATGCAAATCTGGGTGGAGGGGTAAACAGTGAAAACATAATTCAGAAGTAAGAAACGAGAGTAGGACCAATGATTTATAAACAACAGAAAAACCCCAAATAGATGTATCATGAATATTTTCTCTAAGAAGAGCCTTGGGAGTACTGGACATGTATATCATAAAATAGCATTATACACTCAAAATGAAACTGACTATATTTTAATGGTTTGCTCATGTATGGGTTCTTTCCGAATCAGCTATGTACAGCCAAACTGCCAACCTATTAGAGGTAAAAATAAAAAATCAATACCAAATAAAAGAAAAAATAAAAATTAAAAGATAGATTGAGACTAAAAAAAATAGGAAATGGAGAAAAGAGCAACCTTTAACAAGAATCAATTCCATTACTTAAGAAATTTAAACAATATTAATCAGTTGCTATGCCAAGGATATCAAAAAAGCCTAGAAACTTCCTGATCAAATAATCATGTGATTTCTTTTCCATGCTAAGAAATTTATCAGACAAGGTGGGTGCTGATTTAGAGTATAAACTCATTTGTAAAATCTTAAAGAGGAAGTTGGTAGAAGATTATGAACAGTGTCATATCATCAAACAGGTAGGAGCAGAAAGAAAAGTAAATTTATATAAATTAAGCTTGGTAAGAGACTCAACTAAGACAAAGTTCTTTTAAGGATGAAACTGGATGTAGGACAATGAGCAGACAAAAAAATGGAAAAGATCTGCTAAGATTTCAGTGGCAAGTTCTTTTCTTCCTCAAAGATAGTAGAATCACTGCATTCATGCTCTAACATCATAGAACTCAATGTGTTACATGAGGAAGGAGAAAGAGCCCTAAAGAAGACAAAGATGGAGAAAGAAGCTGGACTGTGGAAAATAGAGTAGATTAACATTGGAGGAAACACAATTTTGTTGGCAATGGGAGATAAATTCTCTAGGCATTTGAAAGATGAAATGGTAACAAGATCAGGGAAAAGTGTTGATTACTTACTGTTACCTACAAAAATATAACTGAGAAAATATAAATAAATACTGAACCATGTACTTATTTTCTCATTCCTACAAAAATTTAATAAGAATTACCTACATATAAACTGAAGGCTTCCTTGATGATGAAATGAGAAAGAAGCAGGCAAACTTTATTTATACACATATATTTAAATACACATACACACATATATGCTGTTTCATTTTTCCCCAATTACATAATGAAACAATTTTAATATTTTTAAGCTTTGAGCTCCAAATTCTATCTTCATCCTTTTCCTTCCCCTTTCCTGACATGGTAAGCACTGTTATATAGGTTAGACATGGGCAATCATGTAAACTATTTCCATATTAGTTATCTTGTACAAGAAGACTCAAATAAAAAAAGAATGAAAGTGCAAAACAGCATGCTTCTGTCTATATTCTGATAATATTAGTTCTTTCTAACTGACAAACTTTTGGAAACACTGTTCTATAGCAAACCACATCTTTACAGCTAATCAGAACACTAAAAGAAGCAGAGAATACAATACCCCATCATTTCATATTTTTAGAAAATGAAGAATAAAGAGAAATGAACACCTCTAAACCTCAAATTATAAAAAACAGATAAAAACTATTTTGCATTGGTTAAAAAGTAGTTCAGTGGGACAAATTAGATAAGAAAGAACAGCAACTAAACCAAAGAATCTAGCATTTAATAAACCATACAATATAAATTGTTCCTGGAAAAAACTTCCTATTTGATAAGAATTGCTGGGAAAATTGGAAAGTAGTTTGGCAGAAATTAGTTTTAGACCAATATCTTATATTACATATAAAGACCAACTGGAACAAAGGATATATGACATGAATATCAAAGGTCATACAATGAAAAGTGGAAGACAAGGTGATTAGGTTCCTTTTTACTCCTATAACTTGAGGTGAGAGTGAGGAAATCCTTGACCATTCAAGAAATAGAGGTGATCCTAAAACTAGAAGATATTACTCTAATTACATGATATTGAAAGGTTTTTGCATGATCAAAATTAGGACAATTAGGATAAGAAGGGAACCAATTGAGTGAGAAAAAAATTTTTTGCAACAAATTGATATGTATTCCCCAGTGGACAAGTAGGGGAAAGCATTTGAACAAGCATTTATCAAAAGAATTTCAAGCTTATCGCAGACATAACACAAATCAGTATAATTCTAAGTATTTACCTTACACCAAACAAATTGGGACAGATGACAAAAGACAGGAAAAGAGAATATTGGAGGAGTTGAAGAAAGATGGGGCTATTAATGCACTACCGATAAGTCGTGAATTGTTCTGTCCTTCTGGAAAGAAATTTGGAATTATTTGAAGAAGGTCTCTTCAGCATCCATTCCTTTTTTGCTCTATTGATCATAGACATCAAGGAAGACAATGACAAAAAGAAGGGATCCATATAAACTGAAATACCTATAGCAGTACTTTCTGTAATAGCAAAGAATTGGAAACAAGGTAAATACCCATCAGTTGGGAAATGGCTAAACAAATTGTGGTACAGAGATGAAATAGAACATTTCTGACCAATAATATATAATGACTATGGTGAAAATAGAGAAATATGGGAAGATTTATATGTATTGATGAAAAGTGAAGTAAGTAGAACCAGAAAAACACAATTATTACAATAATGCAAATGAAAAGAACAACAACAGAACAACTGAAACATTGCTGTGAAATTATATTGACCATTTGGCCCCACAGAAAACACGTGAGAATGTACCTGTGTCCTTTCTTTGCAAAGGTGGAGGATCACATACCCGGTTGGCACATTGTTAGTTTTGCTGGATTCCTGTCTTTTCTCTTTTTCATTCTTTGTTATTGGGGATAGCTACATGGAAATAGTCAAAAGGCTATATTGTGAAATGTAGGTGATGTAAAAAACAAAGCATGTTTTAAAATATCATTTTTGTTTATAATTTGATCCTCTGGAACAAAATACCACCTTAAAGGCTCTTCAACAAGGAAGCCTCCTGTGTACATGTTAACATCATACAAAATTCTTTGAAAGATGGAACAACAGAAATAACTTTGTTTGATCCTTAGATTATTAATATAAAGTGTGGTATAAAACAGGGTGATAAGGTATTTGACATTCTTATGAAGGATATACAGTATAGAGTCCAAATCAATGAGAGACTTCAGCTTCCTTGTAACGTCATTATTTTCCTCGTTAGATCACAAGCTCCTTGAGGGCAGGGTTTGTCTCTTCTTAAGGTCTGGCATATAGCAGGTGTTTGATACATGTTTATTGAATCAAACTGAAATATTTTCAAGTCCTCCAGATACTCCTGTTTGTGAATGGCATTGTGCTGAGTATAGTAAGCCCTATAATGTTGCAGAGCCTCCTAAATGAACTTCACAATAATTCAAAATTGTTGGAGAGCACGCACACTAAATGCACTGTTGGTGTAGCTACAAATTGGTCCAACCATTCTAGGAAACAACTTGGAACTAGACCCAAAAAGTCATTAAACCCTTTGACCTAGAGATACTACTAGGAGGGATCCATATGTACAAGAATATTTATTGCAGCACTCATAACAAAGGGCAGGAAACAAAATCAGTGGGGAAAAGCAATGGTAATACATGAATGGAATGGAATGCTATCAAACCCTAGGAAAGGACAAATATGATGGATGCAAAGAAACATGGAAAACCTGAAGTAGTTGATTCAGAGATGGAAATGAGAACCAGGAGAAAAGTTTAAATGATGACCATGATAATGTAAAAGAAAGAAAAACTGAAAGATTTCAGAACTCTGCTAGAAGTATTGACTAATTGGGGCTTCAGAAAGGCCTGGCATGCTATGCTCCATGGGGTCACGAAGAGTCAGACATGACTGAATGACTGAAAAATAAGAACAAACAAGATTTCACTGTATCCTTAATGTTATTTTCAAGTTTCACCTCTGACTAAAGGTGTAGAATGAAACATGGTCAATTTATTCATTTGTTTTGGTGTGCTATAGTTATTTGTTGGATAGTTAAAAGGCACAGTAGATAGTTAGGCTTGGACTCAGGAAGACTCATCTTCTTGAGTTCAAATCTGGTCTTAGATACTTACTAATTTTACAACTGTAGGCAAGTAAGTGAATCCTGTTTGCCTCAGTTTTCTCATCTGTAAAATGGGTTGAAGAAGGAAATGGCACAGTGCTCCAAGTATTTTTGCCAAGAAAACCCCAAATGGGGTGGCAGAGAGTCAGACATGACTGAAAACAGCTGAACAACCACCATAGGTATTTGTTAAAAGGAAGAGGGGAAGGATTTGTGATTTAGTGTGTAGTGATGAACTAGGAAAAAACATCAATAAAACAAAAATTATGCAGCAGAAAACACAAGGAAGTGTAGAAATGAAATAAAAAAGCAAAGCAATTTTTTATCACTTCATTAAACTTAATAGGCTTATGGGCAGTACTTATGATTTTATTGGGGTGGGGAATCCCTAGTGAAGAATCTCTCCTATCAGTGCAGACAGATACCTTCTCTGCAATTTAGAGTCTTAGCCATAGAGCAAATTTTACCTTCGAAACAAACAGACAACAAAAATCTGTTGTTCTTTCACTGAGAAATCAGGGTGGGAAGGGGTTTTTGAGTTTAAAGTGTACAATCCTATAAAGTTTAAATCTCTGTTTTTACCTATAATGCTTCCATTATTTTGGATACACAATTTTGTTTTCTATGCTTTGGGATAGGTTCAATCTGTCTTTTTCGTTAGTGTGTAAAATTTCAAATGCACTAGTGCAGTTTTGTTTCTGATGTGACCACTCTAGCAACCACTAACCAGCAGCTTTATCAACCCTGTGGCTACATGTGTGAAGAGTGCTTAAAATATACATTAGTAACTTAATATTGTGTTTTCCTTTTGTATTGAATAGTTAGAATAGTCTATTGTAGTTATGAGATATGAAAAAGTATAAACATTGCCTAGAGCACAAAAGATTAAGTGACTTACCCAAGGTGAATTAGAGGTAAATTTTAAAGGAGACCTCAAGGGCAAATTCTCTATCTTCTATGATAATACTACCTCTCAAATTTAATGTATATTTTAAAAACTGTATGTTAACAAAAGGCAGAGTTTCTTATTCAATCCATTTTTTTGTTCTTTGGACAGTGAAATACTTGTATTTGTTGGTAATTAAGTTCATAATTAAAAAGGATTTTTTAAGGAGCCTGATCTAACTATCCACATATGAAAAACCAAGTGGGTGAAGAATGACTATTGTCCAAACCATTATGTGCAGTTGGATTGACAGCCTTTGGAATCACTCCATCCAATATGTCCATATATCTTGAACAGATATTGTGCATGGACAATGAGCTAGTCCCAAAATTGAACAGGAGAAAGAAAGCAAGCTGGGTTTCCTTTGGGAAATTATACAGTGCTTTTAATGGCCTCAAACTTCTCCCTAAAACAAAGGTCCTTCTGTTTTAACATCAATATTCTCAAGTAATGCTACATGGCTGCAAGCCATGGAACATTACCATCTCTAAAGAATTAAGTTTGAAGGTCACCCAAATGTTAACAAAGAAGAATGTGGCATGCACGAGTAAGCTGAAACACATTTCCAGTCAAGAGATATGTAAGAAAGAAGATATGGATGTCAGTAGAAGGTATATGACTAGAAAGAAAGTCCACTAGTCCCATAGCAAACATGAAGGATGACCCAAGAAAAGCCTGTTTATGTCTTTGGGATCCAAGAGATGTCAAGAGCTCTAAGGAAAGGTCCCAGACATTGGGAAGATCATCTGTGAAGGGGAGAGTATGGGCAAGAGTCACAGAGATTGAGAAGATATGAATGGAGTATGACCTGTATCACTGAAGGGTCCCATGCTGATGTAACCACTGATCCATCCAAATACAAAGTGTCCTTTGTGGAGAAGAAACATCATGGTAGAGTGGCTGAAGTCCTACCCTATGAGTCAGGACAGCAAGCTTCTAGTCTAGTTACGTTTCAGGGGACTTAAACTGCCTGTGGCATATGCAGAATCTGTATAGTAATAAAGCACCATACAAAAATGAACATAAACTTGGACAGACTTGAAAAGAAAGTGGAGGACAGAAGGCCGAGGCCTGCTGTGCTCCGTGGGGTCACGAAGATTCAGACGTGACCGAGTGGCTGAATAATAACAACAAACAAGAAGACACCACTGTATCATTAATGTGATTTCCAAATACAAAGATAATTCATTGTTTCTTCAGAAGTGCTTTTGGTTCTTGTCCCATCTCTTAAAATTATCGGTGCCACTCACATAGCCTTCATCAAAGTAAGTCCCATTGTGTTACTTATATGCTTATCTTCTTTCCCCATGAGACTGTGTAAGTTCTTTAGGGGCTAGGACTGTGAAGTTTTGTATCCTCACTGCCCGGGATAGTATGTTGCATAAGATAAAGTCTTGACAAATGTGTGTTGAATGACTAATGAAATCTGAGTTACCCTCCCTTAACCATTGATAGCTGAGAAGAGAGACTCAGGAAAACAAAGCAAGATTTCCAAGGCCACACATTGATTCAAGTTTCAATTTCTGTACTCTGACAATGGTCCAGAGGAGTAGTCTTTGTAGTCACCAAGAAAAATGGCAAAGCCGTTCCCACACACTTTGGCATCATAAGATCATAGAGGCCATTAGAATCCCTCATTTTAGAGGTAAGGAAACTGGGGAAATAGGTCTTCTAACTCCGGAACTAGGGCACTCTCTATTCTGCCTCCCCACAGGTGCTAAAGGATCTCTGACCCAGGTTATCTGCCCTCAGGCAAGTCAGGACCATTTTCTAATTGACCAGTCTTCACCTCATTGGACTCTTACCCCCAAACCTGGTGCTTTACTTCTCTTCTTCTGGGGACCCGGTGTAGCCTACTCCACCATGGCTGCTAGTGCTGGAATTGATTTCTGATGTATTATCCCTTCCTCCCCCTTCCATCTCTGATCTCCTTTGTCCCATTCATGTGGATGTTCTTGAACATATTGCCTACAAATGACTGTCTCTGACACTCCAGTTACTGCTTAGCCCGAGGCTGGGAAACATAACACAGCAAAAGTGGTCAAGGAAATTGAACACAGAAACACCAGTACCCGTAGCCTGGAAAATCTAATAAACTACCAGAAGTCCCAGGAAAGTTAAATATTGGGAGACATGTCAGAGCCTGGTGGTAATTAGGGAAACAGACTGGGCTGATGATGGGCAACCACTGCCTAAGGGGCCAAACAGATGGAAGAGAGACTAGCCACGTGGAATGATGCTTCTGGAGCTTACCATGCATGCGAGGGAGTGGGTTACACAAGGGCAAGCATGGACTGAGGTGGATGGCTTGCGGATTTGTTTTAATACTAACAACTCACATTTTCATTACATCTTAAGGCATACAAGGTCCTGTGAGCTACTGTAGGTAGGACAAGTATTTTTCCTGTTTTACAAATGAAGAGACTGAGGCTCAGAGTGGCTTGCCTAAAGTATTTAGGCAACTAGACCTTAACAGAAATCCAACAAGAACATAAGGGAGTCACTGCGGCACCACAGTATGTGTGTGCGTGGTCAGAACTACCTAGGAGTGTGATGAACCAGAGTAATTGTCCTAGGCCCTATGGAATTGGAAGAGTTTTTTGGGTGGAACAGGGGAGTCCTCAAATATTGGTCCTGCTGAGGAGACCAGAGAGATGGGCAGTGACTTAGAAAGGGAACTGGGAAGGAGGAAAGGAGGAAGCTCTGCCAGTTCCTGCTACAGAAGACCAGGTGTTTGTGCATTCATTATTACCCCAGCATTCAGTTCCACTATCCCCAGGGAAAACCAAGCCAGTGGGACACACTCTTCCACACATCTTGCCCATACTCCTCACACTACCCTTTTGTGACTTATAAAGCTGTTCTTAATAGCCACAGAATTATTGAATGTTGGACTTGGAAAGGACCTTGGGGGCCATCTAGCTCAGGCCTCTCAATTTACAGATATGGAAATCACTGAAGGGAAGAAACATCATCATCATCACAGCTACAACAACAACACCAATAATAATGCTTATATAGTACGTTAAGGCCTGCAAAACACTTCACATGCATTATCTCATGTAAGCTTCACAAGCATCTTAGAAGAATATATTAGAAGCTATATTACAAACAAGGAAAATGACAGACAGGTCACATTACTAATATAGCTAAGGCAAGATTTGAACCCAGATCTTCTGATACTAAATTCAGTATATTTTCTGCTATGATAGGCTATCTCTCTTTCCTGAATTTAATACAAATAATTAGTAGCAGAACCAGGGCTAGAACCCAGGTCCTTGATTCCTAAGTTCTATTCACTATAGGATGCAACCATTTGATTGGAGGGAGGAGAAGGAGGCAAAGATGGGATTTACAAGGCACCTTGCCCCCTAGGGGTGGCCCAAGAGGGGACTGTGTATTCTTCCTGCACCCCCATGATTCTCTTCTGAGATACATATCCACCTGTCCCTTCTTTGAAAGAATTCTCCATGGACATCAGTAGGGGCTCATCTCTTCTCAGGTGTTACTGCTCCCTCCTCTCCATCACCCTCCATGACCATCTTCTCTCCTCCTGTGCCCTCAAATGCACATGTCTCTCCCCATCTGGGAACCTCTCCCTAGTTTTTTCCCCTCCATGTGCTCTTATGCAGTTCTCTGAGATAGGCAGTTGGTAAAAATGCACATGTAAAGATGTCTTAATATTAAATATAATTAGATATTATACCACATGCAGGGCTGTATGATTAGTGAAATATATGATCATTAGTTATTAGATTAATGTGTCTACTTGTGTAACTGAAAGCCATTTGCAAGCCGAAATGAAATCGCTCAATTTGCTATAATTGACTGATCTCCCAGAGAGAGAGGGAGAGCCGAACGTTTGCTTATGTATGAGATGATTTCGTCAGATGTCACACACAGATGCAGGAAGAAAGAGGAGGTGCAAAGTACCATCCCTCTGCATAAGCCCGAATGAGAGAAGAGCAGGGTAGGAGATAGACCCTATGCTATGATATAGAAAGGGAGGGTTGGGAAGGAGCAACTTAAACCTCAAAAGCCTTCAAAGAGCTAATGCCAGCTGAGGCTCCTTACCCCCCTATCCCAGATTCTCTCTCTGTGAAAGGCCACCCCCAGACCTGACTTTGGAGAAGGTCTACGGGGATCCCTACAGGTCCCTCTGGCCGGGGACAGATTGGTAGATACGCCACCCCCTACCTCTACTCTCTTTGTCTGCCTGTTTGTGTATTATTGGTTGCCCTGGCAACCAAGCAGCAAGTCACTAATAAAAACGATTGCAAAGCACTCTGCCAATATAAGCTGCAACCAGAATGCTTATTATTATTGTTATGGTCTAATAATAAACAGATGCTAACAGAGGGCGGCACCAAATTAAATTACAAAGGCACAAGCTGTTGGGCAGGCAGAACCAGTTCCTTGAGACCATCGCTGCTGCACCCCCACCCACCCAGGGGTCTCCACTCCTTGTTGTCACTCCCATCCCACCAGGTCAGGCAAAGACTTCATCTTCAAATAGGCAGGAGAAACAGACATTACTGAAGACAGTTCTTGAGGGACTCTGAGGTACTGTCTCAGGATGAGAGTGCCCTGCCTCCACTGTCAGTCTGTGAAATATCAAAGTAAGAAAAAGCAACATTCCACGCTTTCTGCTCATCCAAGTGCTTTCTCAGCTGGCACCTCCTTGGATTCTTGCAACACTCTGGGAAGGTCAGTGGGGTGGGTGAGTCTCCACACTGGGCAGGTAGGCTACTGTCTTTGGCAAGCTACATCTCCTTTCTCTGAGACTGATCCTCATGTATTAAAGAAAGAAGTTAGAAGAGATTATCTCTGAGTTCTCTACCAATTCTCAACTTTCACGATTTTCCCCAAGTCGCATGAATAGAGAATGGCAAAGACAGAACCAGATCCCAATCAATCAACAAATCCATCACCAATTCTCAAGCACCCATTATATGTCAGGTATAGACAAGAGAGATAGAGCATAATAGTGGTTGTCCTCAAGGAACTTACATTTTATCAAGTGAAACAACACATATGTATTTTTTTTTCTTTTTACTGTTCTTTTTGGAGGGGGTAAGGCAGTTGGGATTAAGGTCACATAACTAGTATTAAATGTTTGAGGCCAGGTTTGAACTTAGGTCCTCCTGACTTCAGGGCTGATGCTCTAGTCACTGCACCTCCTAGCCTCCCCAACAACACATATATAAAAAAGAATTTTATACATACACACACTTATGCACACATATATTAGAATGACACTCCTTGAAAACAAAAACCATCTTGTTTTTCTATTTGTATCCATATCACCTAGCATAACACCTTGCATGTAATAAGAACTCAATAATTCATTTATTGATCCATTTACTTATTCACATGCCTTTGACAATATCTTCAGCTATCCAGTATGCAGAGCTGTCCCTGCCTGAGTGACCTCCCCAGGGTGTTGCAAGGACTCAGAACTCCTTTGAGAGACCACAAGTTCCTCTAGATCAGCGGTTCTCAACCTGCGGGTTATGTTCAATTTGTAACAATGAAAATACATCCTGCATATCAGATATTTACATTACAATTCGTAACAGTAGCAAAATTACAGTTATGAAGCAGCAACAAAAATAATTTTATGGTTGGGGGTCACCACAACACGAGGAACTGTATTAAAGGGTCACAGCACTCGGAAGGTTGAGAACCACTGTGCTAGATGATTTTATTTCTGAAATCTTTCCTTATAAAAGGTTCAAACTCTTAGATTTCCACATTACACCTTGAAGATCTTGTGCCTAATTTTTATCAGAATGTCATTTCTAGAACTCAAAAGCTTGTGTAACTGAATGTTGTAAACCAAAAGAAAATTAATTAATTAATTATTTTTTAAAAAGAATGTCATTTCTAGAAACTGGTCCCTTCCTGAGACCTAGAGAGGCAGTGTGGGATAATAGAAAATGTCATGGATTTAGCCTAAGAGCATTTGAGCTGAAATCCGACGTCTGCTATTTACTACCTGTGTGTTAGCTTGTGTTAGGTCACCTCTACCCATTAAGCCAGTTTCTTCCTTTGTAAAATCAAGGTGTTAGAATGGATAATCTCTCAATTCCTTTCTAGCATTAAATTTATGATGCTAGGAATTACCATAAGCATGCATGTGGCATCATTTATGCATAAGTCACCATAGCAGTATTTATTGGGCACCTGCTTTATTCCCCACCTCCTTATCTACAAGAAGCCTTCATTCTAATTGGGAATACAGGACACACATGAGAAATTAGTGAACAATATGACAGTATATCTTTTGTAATCTGAATGGAACAATCAACAAATGCAATAGGAAGAGGGAGAGATAAGACCCCAGACTGGTGCCTTGCACATTTTAGACAATTTAAAATGTTTGTTGCATTGAACTGAATTGAATCAGACTGGAATCCTGAAGAAAGATATCACAGATTTGGTGGGATTTGAAACATACTTTGAAAGATTCAGATAGGTGAAGGCATTGCAGGTGGTGGGAACAATTTGATCAGAGATAGGAGGCGTATTTGGAGCATAGCAAATATGTGGTACACACCTAAAAACACTTTCTTGGAATGCTGTTAGACTTCTGCAGAGATAATAAGTAACAAAAAACTTCACATGGGTCCTCAGTGGATAAATAGTCAAAGAATATGAACAAATAATTCATTGCAACTATTGAAAAAAAACATATGAGGGCAGCTACATGGTGCAGTGAATAGAGCACTGGTCCTAGAATCAGGAGGACCTGAGTTCAAATCCAGCCACAGACACTTAACACTTACTAGCCATGTGACATTGGGCAAGTCACTTAACTCCAATTGCCCCTCAAAAAAAAAACATATGCAAACATATCTCAAATCACAAATAATAAAAGACTGCAAATCAAAACTCTGAGCAACCTGAGAAAGGTAACAACAGAGGGAAGGAGTCAGTGATGAAGGGCTGCAGAAAGACAAGCATACTAACACGGTATTGGTAAAGCTAAAAATTGATCCAAGTTTTCTAGAAAGCAATCTGGAATTACACCAAGAATTAAAAAGGCTAAAATGTTCGTGCACATTGACTTGGAGATCCCACCGCTATACAAATAGCCCAAAGAAGTCAAACACACATGCTGCGGCCAGTGCAGTCTAGGCCTGGCTACCATTCGAGGAAAATAAAGAGAGAGTGAGAAAAGCTTACAGCAGATTAAAGGAAAGAGACAGCGAGATGGGGATGTATTTCATAGTCTGTTTATTGCACAGCTATTCCATACAGAGCCAAAGATACAAGAAAATCATAGAGCTCATATTGCTTATTTCAGGGATGATTACATGACTGGGGTATTGCCTTCCCCCCACCCCCCACCTCAGCCCAAGGCTAATCAGTCATTAAGATCTTTATCCTAGAACCACCTCCAGGGCACAATAGACTGAGAGTCCTAATCAGGACTTGCAAATTAACTTTCCAGCATACTCTTTAGATATTCACAAAACCGATGAGAGCATCCACCCAACAAGATTATACTTTCCTTGCATATCTGCCTAATGCCCTTGTAGAACTGGGGAGCTAGTGTGCCAAGACCCCAGAAAGTGTTGGCCCCCAACATACACATATATCGATTCTAGACATTTCCAAAGACCCCCACTTTGGAACTTTCCGAGATTTTAATAGGAAGGGAGACATTCTCTACTCTTGCTGTCTCTGGACCAGCGGTTATCAAACTTCCTAATTCCATGGCCCTTTAATACTCATATGTGGGCGTATTTACACATGGGCGGGCTCACCTGGAGACTAGAGGAGAGATGTCTCCGTTCCTAAGACATATTTCCAATGGTCTTGGCTGACCCTGTTTGAAGGGGTCACAACCCCCAGGTTGAGAACCACTGCTCTAGATAAAGGGCCTTACAAACTATGCCTCTCTGACTCATCTGCTGGTATCCCAGGAGGCAGGCTGCATGCCTCCTCAGCTTCTGCTGGCTGCCTTTCTTTTATCCTTGGGCATCTAGCTAATTCCTCAAGTTCTGGGTTGGAAAAACCCAGTTCCTTTGCTGGAATGGGTGTGTGGGAGTCTGGCAGTCTGTCTCCAGTTCAGGCAACCACCTTGACTAGCAGTCTCCCATTCCACTTTTGTTTTTCAGTCTTTCCAGTTGTGAACCTTCATGACCCCATTTGGGGTTTTCTTGGTGAAGATACTAGAGCAATTTAGCATTTCCTTCTCCAGCCCATTTTACAGATGAGGAAACGGAGGCAAACAGGGTTAAATGACTCATCCAGGGTCACACAGCTAGAAGGTATCTGAGATCAGATTTGAACTCAGGACAATGAGTCTTCCTGACTCCAGGCCCCACTGTGTCCACCTAGCTGTTGTCCACTTTTGGACAACTAGTTATGAGAAAAAAAACATTTTTTGTCCCTGAAATCTAACCTAAACTTATCTCTTTCCAGTTTCTACCCATTGCTCCTAGTTCTGTCCTCTGAGGCTAAACAGAATAATTGTAATCCCTTTTTTTCACATGACAGTCCTTCAAATATTTAAAGACAGATCTAGGTGGTGCAGTAGATAGAGCACCAGGCCAAGAGTCAGAAAGCCCTGAGTTCAAATCTGGCCTTAGACAGAAGGAAATGACAAACCAATCCATTGTCTTTGCCAAGCAAACCCAAAATGGGGTCATGGAGAATCAGATGTGACAGAAAAGACTTAACAACAATAATCGTGACATCCAGATGCATTCACAGATAAATCAGCCGAGTTATCTCTGAAGCCCCCTCACACACACACACACACACACACACACACACACACACACACACACACTTTTAGTGAAAATGAGTAGAATATTGTCCAAATAGTTGTGTTTATATGATCTGTTTTTCCAAGGTTTTCAAAGCATCCTCTTCACTAAAACTGGAGACCATTTATGGTATTCTAATAACCATGTTGGACTCCTAAGGAAAAGGTACTACTGCCTGTAACTTATGCAATATTTATTCAAATTAAGTTCTTTATGGATAACACCTTTTCCTAGCAGCAATAATAGTGTAAAACCAACAACTATAAAATAGTTCAATAGTCTCTAAGTGGTTTCCCTGCCTCCAGTCCCTCTGAATTTTCTGTATGCTTTGTGCTAGAAACAACTGCTTGGAACTACTGGTTCTACATCTCTCTCTCTCTCCCCTCACTTTGGGCTATCCCAAAAAATATAATTTGTGTAACTCTGCTTAGATGTTCAGGAGAAAAAATATAGGATCAAAGGGGCATTATAAGTGACAGGGATCATCTAGGTCCTGGGGGGTATGCTGGAGCCAGCTCTAATCATCCTGATAGAACCTATTGTCAAATTTTCAGTATAAGCATTTGGACCTCAGACATCATCTATTACAATAAATTGGGGCTTGGTTTATTGTTTTATTTATAGTCAAGACTGAATTTGCAGATTAATAAGGCAGATTAAACTTATAGGTATATATATGTGTATGTCTTTTTTGCCTAGAGAGTCCAGTTAAACATTTACCAGCACACACCCCGAGTGGCTCCATATATATTTCTGGAGTTCCTTTGGATTGCAGTAGAAAGCTCAGGGAATTCATTTATTCATTCAATAAACATTGACTTAGTGCCTACTAGGTGCTAAGCAGTGGGGATACAAAAAGAATCAAAAGACCCTGCCCTCAGGGAGCTTAACTCTAGACTGAGTAGTATTTGTTTTGTGAAGTTTAAATTCAGTCAAAGAGCAGGTCTTGAGGACCTAGAGGGTCACATGTGGTCTCAAGGCTGCAGGTTCCCCACCCCTGCTCTAGGCTAATAATAACCAGAATTTTATATAATATCTTAAAGTTTGCAACATGTTTCATACATCCATTATCTCATTTGAGCCTCACAATACCTCTTGGGCACATAACTATGTCTTATTCCTGTTTCTTCCCCTTCCAAAGTCTACCACGGTGCCTTATGGATAAGAGGCACACCATAGATATTTTTTGAATGCAACTGAATTCAATTGAACTGATGCATGTAGCATTCCCAAACTCAAGGGGAAACTGCGTAGAGAAGACAAGGCTATTTTGCTAAGATTACGTATTTTTTCTGCCCCCAACTAGGAAATGGTAAAGCAGGTGCTATTCTTTGAACACAAGTGAATTGTGTCCCTGAACTCAACCAGGAGTTTTTATAAATGCATACAATTGGTCAAATTAGACACATTACAAGAAAGTAATAAGTTATTCCTGATAACAGTAACAATATTGTTATTACCCATCACAAATGCTCACATTTCTATAGAACTTTTGGGTTTCCAAACTACTTTCCACATAACAACCTTTTTAAGGTAAGTAGTACAAGTATTTTGCCTGTTTGGTTGATGAAGAAAGGGGATTTAGTGACTTTGAGGAGGAGCAGGGGCATACTGTGCCATTCTCTTCTCCTTTGCAAACCTCTCTAGAAGAGTGAGATGCCTTCCCAGGCAAATTGGTCTTTTATCTAGTGATTCATGGCGGAAGATCCATCTCCTTCAACTTGTTATCTTCAACACTGACTAAGTGTCAACTATGCCGTAGTAGCCTGGAGTCATAAAGATTCATCTTGTGAGTTCTAATCTGTCTTCAGATACTTACTAGCTGCGTGACCCTGGGCAAGTCACTTAACTCTGTTTGCGTCAGTTTCCTGATCTATAAAATGAGCTAGAGAAGGAAATGACAAATAACTCCAGTACCTTTGCCAATAAGAACCCAAATGGGGTCATAGGGCGTCAGATACAACTAAGGAACAACTGAACTGAACTCTGTCTCAGAGCATTGCACTAGGTGACGGAGTGATACAAAATACAGGTAAGAAAAGGTCTCTGTACTCATATAGTTCACAGCATGCATTGTCTATACTTTCGAAATCATCTGAGCCATTAAAGCATGTAACGGAAGTAAGGTGCTATGGTCACCCGATGGTAAACACTAGGTGAGAATTGAGGAGGGGAGATGTTAGCTCGCACCATAGATGAAGGAGCTCCAGCTTGGCCCCAAATCCAGTGCAGTTCCTGTGGGGGCTAAGGCCTTCCAGATGCCCCTGCTTATGGGTGGCATTGTGCCGGCCAAATCAAGTGCAAGAACATTACAGAGACTCCTGGGAGGCACCCATAAGCACTCAAAAGAGTTTGGCCTGACCATGGGCACAGGAAAGAAGTTTAATGTCCACCATAGGACTTTCCATCAGTATATATGTCTTGAATGGATAGCAAAAGTGGACCATAAACTGGGCAAGAGCTAAATGGTGGGGTGGGGAGAGGGGGAGGGCAGGCCTCCTTCCTGTTCCCAGGAAGTTAAAGAGCTCTTTTAATAAAAGTCCAGACTTCTTCCAGAAACCAAAACTCACCTCCAACTGCCTGCTAACTATCTTAAACAGGGCATTTTAGAATAGACATATTAAATAGACATCTCAAACTCAACATAGCCAAGACTAAACTAATTATCTTTGCTAAAAACCTGTTCTGAACTTCTCTATTACTCTGAAGGGTGCAGCCATCTTCCTAGTCATGAAGGTTTATAAGCCAGGTGTCACCCTCAAGCCCTTACTCTCCTCTCCCCCATACTGTGTAGTCAGTTGCCAAATCTACACAATTTTTACATCCCTAACATCTCTTGTGTATGCCCCCTTTTCTCCTCTGACACGGCTGTCACACCAGTACAAACCCTCATTACCTTAAGCCTGGAAGAGAGTGACATACTTTTAAAGAAAAAAAAAAAAAGCTGTACAAAATATTTGAATAAATGTGTGTATTTTGAAGGTAATTGATTTCTTTTTCTCTTTCTTCCCAAACAACAGCAGTTGAAAAAGATCTGGTTGGTTTAATAGACTGTGGGCTTAGTGTGAGACAGCTATGAGATGGGACAGTCACAAAAGCTAATGTTACCTTGGGTTGTGTTAAGAGGTACCGGGTTTCCAGAATTAGGGAGGTGATCATTTCATCATAATCTGTCCTCATTAGATCTCAGTTGGAATGTTATATGCAAGTTTGGGCACCACTGTTTAAGGAGGACACGGACAAACTGGAGAATGTCTAGAGGGGTCTTGACTTATGTCTTGCCACTGGCCTCTGATGAATCTGGAGGAGAGAGTGAAACTGATGACTCTGCACAGCTCTGCCTCACTCAAATCCAATTCACTTGCAAGTTAAGACATCACCTTCCTGATGAAGAACAAACAACCACAAATGTCCATAGGAAGGCAAACAGGAAGGTAACTTTGAGGACATGTCACATGAGGATGAAATGAAACTGGGCACGTTTAGGCTGGAAACAGAAGAATGAGGGTAGAGATGTATGTCAGTGGTGTCAATCAGCGGGATCCTGGAGCATGCACTTTGATTTAGAAAACCACCAATTAACATTATCTATGTTGTATGTTTATTTCTTTTGTTAAATATTTACCAATTGTATTTCAATCTGGTTCAGGCCACACTTGGGAGTTTTGCCTCAGCTAATCTCAAGTGTCAAGGACGTGATAGCCGTTGTCAAGCATTTGAAGGCCTCAGTTTGAGCGTGGATTGCATTGGTTCTGTTTTGCCCCAGAGAACAGAACTAGGAGTGACAGGAGCAAGTTGCAAAGAGGTCAATGTCAGGAAAAATTTCTTCGCCATTAAGCTATCCCAAAGCATAAAGGACTGCTTAGAAGGGTGACAGGCTCCCTCTCCCTGCTGGTCTCCAAGCAGAGGCTGTGTGGCCATGTGTTAGACATGTGAATAATGGGGATTCCTTTCATGGACAGGCTGGACTAGACCCCACTGGAATCCCATTCCAACTCTCAAATTCTGGGATTCTGTGGATTCAATGGCCTTATCTGCATGCACAAGCAATGGAATTTTCTACATCAATGAAACTCATATCTCTGCCCATAATAAGTAATTGATAAATGTTTACATAACTGATTTGTAAAGAAAAGAAGTCACAGTTAAGTAGAGTGGATGGTAACTATCACCTAAATTGTCATTTACTTAAGCCACTGGTAGACAAATGAGTCAGTTATACCATTACTAGAGACAATAACAGCAGCAAATTCTCATGAAACCACAGCCTAGTGCAGTAGAAAGAATACTTAAATTGGCGCCAGAGGACTGAGTTCAAATCCTAAAGTCACAAAGCTGGCAAGGCATTTTTGAGTTTTGCTTCCCCATCTATAAAGCTATCTCCTAGTACTATCTTCCAGGGATGATGGGAGGATTAAATGGGAAAGTATATATAGGAACTCCTCTGTGAACCTTAAGGTGCCTCTTTAGATCTGTAAAATTACCTTCCTTACTCCTCCCTAGGCATCACCAGCCCATTCTTTCCCCTTCTGCTCTAGTCCCTACTTGTTACCAGATCCCACCCAATGAATTCCAAACACACTTTTAGTGAGGACACTATTTATTCTCCTCAGTCACTCAATTGGAAGGGGAAGAGGAATTAATTAGTGAGTGAATGGAAAAGTGTTTATTTATCCCTTGTTATTCACAAAAAGAATTGTTCAAGGCAGATGGTAATGCAGCCTCTATAGTCACTGCCACTGAGAAAATGATATCCACTGATGATGTTGAACCATCCTACAGAGCCAAAGACATCGGAGGCAAGGGTTTTCTTTTCTGGGTCTTCTGTGGCTGTGGTTACTGGGGAAGCAGGGGTTGTAATGTGTCCAAAGTGGTGGCCAGCCAGTCATGGTGGCATGCATCTAAAGTCCTGACTGTTGAGGAGGCTGAGGACAGTAAATCACCAAGCTGAAGCAGAGCTAAAGATGATACGGAATTTGTTATTAAGTCTGACACCAGTATAGTTAGCCCCTAGGAGAAGAAAACCACCAGGCTGCTTCCGCAGCGGGGCCTGGGGCAGCAGGGCAGCGTTTGCAAACTCCCAGGTTGGAAAAATGGAACAGGTTAAAACTTTTGTGCTAATAAGCATTGGAACTGGGTTATGAGAAGAAAGGAAAAGAAAAAAAACAGGAAGGAGAGGAGAGGAGAAAGGAAGGGAGAAGGGAGGGAAGGAGAGGAAAGGGTAGGAGAAGAAAGGAGTAAAAAGAAAAGAAAGGGAAAAGAAGAAAGAAAAGTACAGAAGAAGAAAAAAGAAGAGAAAGGAAAGAAAAATAAGAGAGAAAAGAAAATGAAAAAAAAAGAAGAAAAAAGAAAATAAAAAGCAGTTGCAGTTCTCATCTCCACAGGGCCTGTTTCCCTGATGATGTTCGTAGAAGTAAAGTCTGTGTCCGGGGTCAACATTTCCTTCCCCCAAGATGCTTGAGCTTATGGTCCTTAGCTCTGTCTGTCAATGTCTAGTCAATCCCAGCACCTATTGTATTTATGAAATGAGGACAGGGATCAGTGTTTCCAGACAACAGTAGGTACTATACAGTTCTACTCTTTTAGCACAGTGTAAATGGTACAAACCAGCTCCTGGGTGACCAAGTAGGTGCCTGAATGACCTTGGAGGAAGTCCCACTCAGACTCAAAGAATCATTCATCATTAGAAAACTTAATTCTTTTCTTTTCAAAGTGATTAAGTCTCCATCATTTCATTAGCAGCTCCAACAAACACCTTGTGTGGCAAAAAGGGCAGGTGTTTTTGATGGCAAGAGGCCTGGGTAACTCATCTCCCATCCCATAGTGAGTGAACAAGTGACAAAGTCAAGGCCAGAGCCTTGGTTTCCTGACTCCTGGGTAATGCTGTTACCATGACAACATGCAGCCACTAGCTCCATGTCAGCCACTGCCCACGATTTTTACAAGGGTCATTCCTGCTTAGCCCTGACAGTACTAGGAAGGGAAAACCATCAAACTAGAATCACAAAAGCTCAGAGGTTCATGATCATTCCAGACTTAGTTAGAAGGGACTTTGTAGACCATCTAGTTCAATCCCTTTATTCCACAAGTGAGGAAACTAGAACCCAGGAATTTAAGGGG
>CM053594.1:282524862-282543742 GCA_028646575.1 Pseudocheirus occidentalis | reverse complement strand
GAAGGAAGGAAGGAAGGAAGGAAGGAAGGAAGGAAGGAAGGAAGGAAGGAAGGAAGGAAGGAAGCAAAGAATCAAACAAGCAAAGAAGGAAAGAAGGAAAGAAGCAAAGAACCTTACCCAAAGTCACACAAGTAGCAAGAAACAGAAGTAGGATTTGAACCTAAGTCCTCTTACTCCAAAGTCAGTGTCCTTTCCACTTACTTCCCTGCCACTTCTTCAGAGTGTAAGAGATTTGGGAAGAAATAGGTGTTGAGGAGTCTCACCTCATCTGACTCCTCTCTCCTCAGAAGGAACAGCCCTCATCAACTGGACCTCTCTGGGTTTACCTTTTATTATTTATAAAATAAAATAAATTTATTATTTATAAAATAGAGTAGGCCTTGCTGACTCTAAGGTCCTCTCTAGTTCAAAAATCTTATGTTTCTTTGTTCCAAAACATGGGAGGACTTTGGAAATAACATTCCATTTAAACATAGAGCTTTATGGATGATGACAAAAAAAGACTTTTTCAGCTGAGAATTAAAATCATGATTTCCAAACACGTACACTTGTGGATTGAGAAAGAACAGTTGGATTAGCAGAGATGCAAACATACACACACACAAACACACACACATATATACATGAATACAAACATGAACACACATACATACAATATACACACATACACACACACATCATCCCCACTAAAATTCCTTTGCCCGTAGCAGATTTTACTAAAACTGCTTTCAGGACATGCTATATTCCCAGCATATAAACAGTACTGGCTTCTTCCTCAGAACCACAATCCCTACCCCAATGCTGTTAAGCAGCAAAATTTGCTTCCCAATCATTTTTATTACCTATTTCTGCGTAAGCCCCAGCGAGGGATGGAACTGTGACCAATGTAGTCTCCCAAGAAGGGAGCTTGTTGTCCACAGTCAGTCAGCATTGGATTTAGCACCCAAGGCCCCCAAGGATTTTAGCCACCATGTTTTAAGGCCCACAGATATGGAACTCAACTGTGGGTCTCATTCATTCTCTCCCTTGCCATGTTTGTCCATTTTCTCTAAAAACAATCATGGTGTACTAGCAATTACACAAGCCATCAGACTAAAAACCTCTTGTGTCTTTGAGAAGCCTCTCCCTGAAATAGAACAAAATGCATCATGGGTGCATCATTGGGTGGAGACAGAGAGAGAGAAAAACTTGTTGACTCCAGAGCTGACATTGGCCATCACATCTCATGAAAGACAGGAAAATGGAAGTTCTCCCTGACTTTGGTCACTGCCAAACAACTGAAACCAGGGGAAACAATGAGAAGTTCTTATTTTTTAAGGAGTTATTTTCTTCAGTATTTTGGGGGGTCTCGTTTAGCAGGCTACTGACTCATTTTTCATGGTTTTCTTCCATCACTCTCATTTCTCTTCCCAATTTTTCCCGTACTTGTCTTACTTGGTTTTCAAAATCCTTTTTGAGCTCTTCCATGGCTTATGACCAATTCATATTTTTCTTAAAGGCTGCTGATGTAGAAGCTTTGACTTTTTGGTCTTCTTCTGGTTGTATGTTTTGATCTTCTTTGTCACTGCAATAAGATTATATAGTCTGACTTTTTTTTTTCACTGTTTGCTCACCTTCCCAGTCAAACACTTGACTTTCTAACTCTTTATCGGGGTAGGGCTCTGCTTCCAGTGGGGGTGGAGCAGGGGTAGGGGTGGTTGTACTGCTCCAGGCTTCTGGAGTTTTGTGTCAGCCACTGGATCTGCCACTTCTGTGGGCCCAGAGCTCCGGAAGCAGCTGCTGGGGCTGGGGATGGACTGTGAGCTCTTCTTTCACCTACGTCCCACAGAAATCCCGCAGTGATCTTCCACGTTGTTTTCAGTGTTTCTGGATTAAGTCTGGAAATTACTGCCAGCGATTTAGTCCCCTGAAGCCTGCTCCTGGTACAGCCCATTCTGGACTGTGCTACACTCCCAGCCCGGTGTGATATACCCTTTCTGTTGGCCTTCCATGCTTTCTTGGACTGGAGATGTGTTTTACTCTGTCATTTTGTGTGTTCTGCAGCTCTAGAATTTCTTTAGAGTCATTTTCACAGGTATTTGAAGCAGTTTGGGGGTGAGCTCAAAGGACTGGCTTAAGTCCTTGCTTTTACTCCACCATCTTGGCTCTGCCCTTCAAAAAATGAAAAGCTCTTAATACAGGACATTCATGGAAGATGTGATACTATTCTCCCAGAAACCCACTGCCACCTGTGCCTCTCTTTTCTTCCCATCTTCAAACCATGGCCGTTTCTAGCTGCTACTTCCCCTCCTGGGTATTGTATTAATCTTGCCCAAGTCAGGGGCAAGACTTGGTATATACAATTTTTTTTTCAAGGATTGAAAGTATAATCAAAGGAGGTCCTAGAGCAGCGGTTCTCAACCTCCTAATGCCGCAACCCATTAATACTCATATGTGGGCGTATCTGCATGTGGATGGACCTGCCAGGAGATGGATAGAGGAGTGGTGTCTTGGTTCCTAAGACCATAGGAAATATGTGCTTTCCAGTGGTCTTAGGTGACCCCTGTGACCCTTGTGAAAGGGTCGTTCGACCCCCAAAGGGGTCACAACCCACAGATTGAGAACCTCTATCCTAAAGGCTAGAAATAGGAGTAATGGGTAGGAGTTTTATGAAAACATATATAATATATCTGCTAATTTCTCACAATTAAAGCTGCTCAAAAGTGAAATACGGCACTTAGTACTGAATTTCCCATCACTAAAGGTCCCCAAGAATAGGATGGCTGACAGCTAGACCTGGATTTTGTAAAGGAGGAATTCCTGATCAGCTAATGGTTGGCCAAGAGGATTTTTGAGGTCCCTTACAATGCAGACCTTCTAAAAGCATAATGGTCCATCTGCAGTAGAAGACACAGAACTTAGCTGCATCTGTTTCCTGAAAAGGAAGGACCACAAAGCACTACTGGAAAACCTACTGTGGGTCACAATAACAAACAGTGGGGTAAATTACAAAAGGCACACAGATCTTTAAAACCAGGATTGGTCTTCTATGTACCAGTACAGGGAACTGAGCCCAGCTCTTTCTGAGTTTTTTTACTCAACTTTTTCTTTGATGTTATTGTTGTTCAGTCATCTTCAGACATGAACCCACTGGGGGTTTTCTTGGCAAAGATGCTGGAGTGTTTTGTTATTTCCTTTTCCAGTTCATTTTGCAGATGAGGAACCTGAGGCAAACAGGGTTAAGGGACTTGTATGTGTATGTGTGTGTATGTAGACATATACACATATACATACATATATTATATATAATATAAATAGGGTTAAGTGACTTGTCCAGGATCAAACAACCAGTAGAGCCAAGAAATTATGCCCATGTCTAATCACATCAAATTTTTCTTCTTGGGGTGGCTAGGTGGTGCAGTGAATAGAGCACCAGCCCTAGAGTCAGGAGGACCTGAGTTCAAAGCTGGCCTCAGACACTTAACACCCACACACACAAAAATAGTCGTGAAACCTTGGGCAAGTCACTTAACCCCAATTGCCCACCATAAAGCAAAAAATAAAAATAAAACATTTTTCTTCTTACCTAGTGCCTTCTAGAGAAGGGTTCTCAGAGTTCACACTTTCAGCTTGCAGGTAAGATGACCTCATAAGCCCTTTATAAGTATTAACTTAATTCATGGGCAAGAATGTGATCTACTAATCCATAGTAGGGGTTGAATAAACTATGAATCCCAACCCAGAGTCCAGAAAGTATAGTAACAGAGGTTATTGCTTCAAGGCTGGGTACAATATCCTTTCATAACAGTGATCCAGACTGTTATTAGCAAACAAGTTTATTCAAAGAAGGGGTTATTAATCAGGGGTCTATGGTCCCCATAGATTTCAGAGATGCTATGAGCTTGGATGGGAGAAAAATTTTATCTTTATTTCAATATAAGTAGCTTCCTTTGCTATTTTATTTTTAAGACATATTTCTGAGGAGTCCATAGGGCTTCACCAGGCTGCCAATGACATCTGTGACCTCCAAAAAGCTAAGAACCCCTGAATTAAAGGAAGGCATCACTGGAACACAGCATCATAGAGAGGAAATAGGACTGGCCTTGGATCAGAGAGCTTAGATCTGAATCCTAACCCTGCCTCTTGCTACCTGTGTGACTTTGGTCAGTCATTCACCTCCATGGATCTCAGCTTCCTCATCTGCAATGTGAAGAAATTGGAATGAATCATCTCTATGTCTACCTCCAGCTCTTAATCCTATAATTCTATAAATTATAGCATTCTTGTGGAAGTCCAGGTCATCTTAAAAGGCCAGAACAATATGTTGAAAAAGATAACTGGAATGGATAAGCATCATGCTGAGGAAAGGTAGACCATTGGTTGTTAGTGACAACAGAGCTTTTGAATTAGTATGCCAACAACGTCTGAAACATATTCATTGTGTTAATAGAAATGACTAACTATATTAGACTTTTTTGGCTTATTATTCATATTAGTTATAATATGGAAATGAAATTTTATTTCTAAATTGCAATCAAATGATATTTTCTATTAAAACTTTAATAGCAAACTAAATTAAGCAATGCTACGGGTTACATATTAGTAATCCAGTTTGGTTATAACTCATATTTTCTTTATTTTGTTGTGAATCATCATGGGGCTAAAGTAAGACAACAGAAAAATTTTCCAAAAAGGAAGTAAAAAGCTTTTCTCTCTTTTCTTTTGTGTTGAAGAGTGATAAGAGAACAAAGAAGAATGCAGAAACTACATAGCTCATTTCTATATGTAATATTTTATTTTTAAGACTGAAAAGCACCCAGCTAGGGAAACTTTGAACTCATGATCCTATTTACCCCCCTTTTCCTTTCCTAGACTGCCCTACTATAATAGCAGTACAGGATAGCTTTAGTAGCAGACTGCATTTAAAAGAAGGCATTATTGAAAATCCACATCTTATGGTAGAAAAGCACGAGATTCTCCATAGGACATTTTGTACAGTCCATGGTTTCAACTCTCTAGCAAATATAACCCCTCCATTCAGGTCAGCCTTGGATCATCTCTTCAGCACAAGAGCAGGGACTATATCTCATGCCTCTTTGTATTCTCTGAAGAGCCTAGTAGCATTCTGGTATACAGTTGGTACCTTATAAAAATATTCAATAAAAGGATATATTGAATGAATTATTCTGCAATCAACAAATCAAAACTTCACAAAGGAATCATTGAGAATCTACCAGAGTTTATCAAACATGTATTGTGTTCAGGCTACTTTGGAGGATATAGAGAGGATCCCATCCTCAAGGAATTTTAGAATTTTGTTATAAAGGTAAGATACATAAATTGGTAACTAATAACTAACTATATGAGTCATGAGACTAACAAATGTCATGAGAAGTAAATAATAATAATGTCGACAATAACCACAGTTCACATTTATATAGCACTTCAAGATTTGCAAAGTGCTTTACACATTACCACACTGAATCTCACTGAAGTAGGAGCTATTATTATTTTTGTTTGCAGTTGAGAAAAAATGAAGAGGGGAGAGTGTAAGCAACACACAACTAGCAGGTGTCTAAGGCAGTATTCAAACTCAGGTCATCCAGATTCTAAAGCCAGCACACAGTCTACTCCGGCACCTAGCTGCTTCATGAGGTAATTTCTAGAGGAGGTCTAGGAAATTCCTAGAAGGAAGGAAACCATCAGCCTTGAATCAAATGGATAAGATTTGAATAATCTGCTAGGGAGGAGGAAGCTGACTCAAGAAATCAATGTTGATGCACAGAAAATTCATCAAACAATTCACATTTCAATAAATATGTTCAGAAGATGAAATCAGGGTCTGGTAATAAGTATGAATAAAGAAAGTGCAGCACAGTCCTATAAAAATAGTATGAAGAGTGCTAAAATTCAGAAGTTTAATTGAGTTGGGTTGAGTTGAAGCTAGTGATGAATACTGAGGACCAAAAAATAAACAGTTTGTAGAGCTTTGTTGAGGACAAGAGAATCAAAGAAGAGACAGTTGACATCTCTTCTCTTCTCCATTCCTTTGGGGGGAGGATGATAGTAGATGATGGAGAGAATGGAAAAACTACTCAATTCTTACTTAGTTTCTGTTTTCTATAATGAAAAATATTTTTTTTATGATTAGGATAGATAGGACCAAAATGGTTAACAAAGTGGTGAAGTTCAAAATAAATGAGAGGATGGTAAGAGATTACCTAGTAGAGCTCATCATTCCAAATCACTGGGCACAAAGGAATCTGAAGGTTCTGAAAGAACTGACGTGATTCCACTGATCTCCAAAAAAAATCAAGAACAGGAAAGTTGCCAAAGAAAAAACCTTAGAAACTGGTCATCATTATAATATTCAGATAAAGAAAGGGAAATCTATCAACTATAAACCAATGAGTTTGACTCCTATTCCAGGAAAAAAATATATGTAGTATTATACATGGACTAAAGAAATGTTAGTGAATATTGATTAAAGTAGTAGTTATCACAAAGAGACAACATTTCTTCAGCAAGGACAGGTAATGATAGGATAAACTTCTTTTCTTCTTTCCTTTTTTTTGACAAGGTTAATAAATGGGTGGATCATGGGAAAAGCCATAGACATTGTATTCCCAAATTTTGGCTGTCTGCCAAAGTTTTCCATACTATCCTTGTAGACAAAATGAAGAGCTGGACAGTGTAGGCAAAAGTGGATTTAGACTTATTTGAATAACCGGACTCAAGGAATAGTTATCAGTGGATCAATATCAACTTGGAAGAAGAAGGTGTATGTGAGAGGAAAGAGAGGTTTCAAGCAACAAGTGACCCATGATCTGTCCTTTGCCCTATGCCCTGTGTCCATGGTCCTATGTGCTTGATATTTGGGTCAGTGACTTGGATGAGGTACTAATAAAAATGAAGAGGAGCCCAAAGAGGGTTAGGGCTGCCTGAGACCCCAAAATACCAACATGCCAGGTCCTACTGAAAGAATTCCACAGTATATTTACCAAGTGTTCAGATGACACAAAAATAGGAGCCATAGCTAAGACATACAGTGACAAAGAATAGAAAAAAATAAGATATCAAAATCTAAAAAAAAATGAATTAGATCTGCAAGGATAAACACCAATAAGGAGAAATGTCAGGTACTGTACTTGGGTTCCAAAAAAGCTAACTGCTAGGCAACAATACATGTGAAAAACAGCAGTAGGGGATTTTCTGGTTACAATGGCAATGTATTGGGACCAGTTACCCCACAAACGCTACACTAAAGCTATAAAAATACACCAGAAGGAACATTAGTAAATAGAATTAAAGAGAAATGACTGCCAGCTCCTCCATCGAATCCAGGATTGCACAAAAGGGCTGCCAAAAACCAGCAATGGGATCCTTTTATATAGGTTGTTCCAAAACTCTATTATAAACCTTAAATCTGCTCTAATATTTTTGGGTCATCATGTACTTGAACTCTAGTAGTCCCATCAGTCTCTGTATATACTGCTGCATTTTATTGTTCATAGGAATCATTTGTGATCATGTTGGCAGCATTTTAAAACACCTATCTGGTGCCCTTTTCTCCTAATCTGTTCGTTTTGAAGGAGCCCTATATACTGCAGTTGTTATATTCTAATTATAAAGAACAACTCACCAATATTAGGTTATTCCTATGAAGTGGCATTTACTTACTTTGATTAAGACCATTAACTCATTAAACCTGTTGCCCCATAGACTATGCATTTATGTTTTGTAAATGTAGGAATTTAATAAATGTTTGCTAAACTGCAAAAGCAACAACAATCCTGCAATGGCTCTGAACAGAGACAAGGTCAGGTAGGCAGTATACAAGAGCCACAGCAGGAGATTGGGTACCAAACCAGTACCTACTTCAGAGCACAGGAAGCCCACCTAATACACAATAGGAGCCAGGGTTAACAGTACCAGGTAGCCTCAACTGAGGCACACAGCAAAAGAATCCTCAGCCAGCATCCAGATAGGCAACATTAAGCCAGACCACACTTAAGTCACACAGCGAGAGAGGAACAGATAGATAGGTACCCCGGTATAGGCATCCTATCCCAATCTAGTACCCAGGCAGGCTATTACCAACCCATAGCTCAGGTAATCCAAGTCTAACCCACAGAAGGAAATAGGGCCAAACCAGGACCAGGATGACCCACACCCAAGATATAGCAGGAGACAGGGAAAAAGAACCATGGCAGCACCTGAGGTCTTAAAAGAGGTCTCCTACAAGTAAAATCAACAATATCTTGTCAGGGGCCATGACACATAGCAAGGAACAGAGCAAACTCCGGTTTCAGGCCATATAAGAACCAGCAAACAGAAGGGCAAAGTATAATTGAGCCACAAAGAGACTGAGCAAAAACCCAGGAATTCCTATAGAGGGTGGGAGCTCATCTTAGTCACTACATCCAGGACCAAGCAACTCCTGTTCATGCCATCCAAGAAAACAGGAGGGAACAGTTTATGACCCAAGCACAAAGTGTCAAACCAGAAAGGAAATTAGGGATATGAGAAAAAAGAAAATGTCAAACAATGGAGAAAGCCTATGAATTGATAGAAGTCCAGAAGGTAAATGCATTTTTTTTAAAAAGGCACTCGCCAGCAAGTCCAAGTAAAGTTGCAGAGAAAAGAATCGCTTATGCAAAAGGGCCACAAGAGTACCCTAAATGAAGGAAGCAAGAGATAGAAAATGTAATCATTGAAGTTCACAAGAAAGGAATAAGCAGAAGAATTAATAAGTGTGACCTGAAACTAGAAAACCTTACCAAAGAACTGGACTCTAAAATGTAGAATGAGTCAAATGGAAAATAACATGCATCAACAAGAAATATTAAAACAAAATGAAAAGATCAGGGAAAACCAGAAGAATATGTATATACTATAAAAAAAAAACTAACCTGAAAAACACATGAAGGAGAAATCATCTCAAAATGATTAGGCTGCCTTAAAATCATGAACAAGAAGTAAGTCTGGATGCTATATTTCAAGAAAACCAAATTAAATTATCTGCTATTAGAAACAGAGGACAAAGTGAAAACAGAAATATTCCATTTATCACACCCTAAAAGAAAACATAAAATAAAAACTCCCTCAGGAATGTAACCAAAACCTACCTTCCAAGTCAAAGAAGAAACATTGTAAGGAGTCAGAAAGAAAGAACTACAAGTATCAATAGTCAGGATCACATAAGACTTGATAGCTACTACTTTAAAGGAAAAAAAACTCTTGGAATAAGAAAGATAAAGACTTACAACCACGGATAACTTACCCTGAAAAGCTTAGCATAATTCTACAGAAAAAATAATGGAAGTTAAATGTAAGACTTTCAAAAATTCACGATGAAAAGATCAAAGCTAAGTATGAACTTTGAAATGAAAACACAGGAATCAAGAAAAAATGGAAAGATAACTATATTTGAGTATTTGAAATGGATTATACCACAATGAAGTGTTCACATTCAAATGGAGGAAAGAAAAAAGTGAACTTTTAGAAGTCTCTCATTTTGAAAAGTCATAGATGGAGCTGAGTATGACAAATGTGGCTAGGCATGTTTTGTTTCTTTTTCTATTTTGGTTATTTGAAGAGTAGAAAGAAAAGGAGAATATACTGGGGGCTGAAGGGAGGAAGTGAAAAGAAAGAGAACTTATTTCTCATATTATAAGGATATAAGAGAGAAAGAAATACACAAGGATGGAGGAAAAGGTAGAGAAAACTCACTTTCATTTAAGTAGGCAAAGGAGAGTTGAAGATATGTACATAAAGAGTTTGGCATGGAAATATATTAAATTCAACAGGGAAATGGTCAAAGATAAAGAGAAGGAATAAAAGAGCAGTTAAGAAGTGGTATAGGCTCCAGGAAGGTATTATTAGTCACGTGCAAAATTATCTCCATTGGAAGATAAAGTGTGAAATGGACATTAAAAGTAAAGTTAAAAAAAAAAGAAGAAACCTATGATGGGATGCACAAGGAGAAGAGAACAGGGGCAAAGAAGTAAAAACAGATCTCATCAATTACAGCTCATTCTTCTGCCATCTTGGAGCAGAGGACAAAAAGAGAAATACACAATTAACAAATATAAGTATAAATGTGAATGAGATAATCTCACCCATAAAGTAGAAGAGGACACCAAAATGGATTATAAAGCAGAATCCAACAATTTGTTGTTTAAACACTTGAAATATCATGATTCACATAGATTTAAAATAAAAGCCTATAGTAAAAATCTATTGTGTTTTAGATAAACTAGAAAAAATGGCAGCAATAATGACTTTAGATGAAGTGGCAGTAAAAATAGACATAATTTAAAGAGATAAACATAGAAACTGCATTATGCTCAAAAGTGCTATAGATAATGAATCAATATCAAT
The DNA here is from genome assembly GCA_028646575.1 of Pseudocheirus occidentalis. NCBI lineage: Eukaryota > Metazoa > Chordata > Mammalia > Diprotodontia > Pseudocheiridae > Pseudocheirus > Pseudocheirus occidentalis. Next base: position 282,533,380 of record CM053594.1, on the reverse strand, counting down.
ATTTGATATATATTCGTTGAATGACATAACATCTAGATACTTAAAGGAAAAGTCAATCAAATTGCAGGAAGACATAGATCATAATAGCGAGGGAATTTAATGTACACTTCAGATTTAGACAAATCTAGCAGAAAAAAAGATCATTAAGAAAGATGTTGCTTTCTATTGAAATTTTTCAATTTTTAGATATCATGCATTTCTGGCAATAATTGAATAAGAAGAGAAAGGAATCTACATATCCTCAGCTGTGCACAGTATTTTACAAAAATTGATCAAGTATTAAAACTTTCACAAACAGAAGCAGAAGAGCAGAAATATTAAATGCATCCTTTGCTGACCCCACTGCAATAAAACTATATTTGGTAAAAGAGGGTCTTTGAAGAAAGGGCCAAAATTAATAGGTGATTAAATTATTCAATTCTAAAGTGTTTGTGGGTCAGTGAACAAATCACAGAAACACTAGAAAAATTAATCAAAGAACAAATGTAAGACAATACATCAAAACTTTTGGGATTCAGATAAATTGATCCTTAGGAAAAATTTTACATTGCTAAATGCTTTCATCAATAACAGAGAGGAAGCATAGAAAAATGGTGTGTGCAATTAAAAAAAACTGGAAAAAAACACGAAGTAAAATTAGAAACCCCAAATCAGAAATTGTGAAAAATTTTAAAAATGGATCAACAAGAATGAATTGATAAATAAAACTAGGAGTTTAAGAAAACTAATAAAATAAATAGTTAGCTAGTCTGATTAGTAAAAAGCTAGGAAAACCAAATTGTCAGTATCAAAATCTTACAAAGGAGAATTCACAGAAACTGAGGATTAAAAAAATACATATTCAGGAATTATTTTGCCCAATTATATGCCAACAAAACTGGTAGCTTAGATAAAATGGATGACCTCTTACAAAAATATCAAATATCCAGATGAAGAGAAAAATAAGTATATTTTTCATATGACTTAATGCCTGATCCCTCTCCCTAAACACACTCCTACTCTCAACTTCCCAGTTTCTGTTGTGAACACTACCATCCTTCTACTCACTCAAATTCATAACCTCAGAATCATACTTGACTCTTTACTCTCCTTCATACCCATATTTAATCAGTTGTTAAGTCTTGTTAAGTTTACCTCCACAAAAACTCTTCATCTAAACACTTCTCTCCATTCACAGAAGTCCTAGTTCAGGACCACATCTCTTCTAGTCTACAGTATTGTAATAGCACTTACTCTCCAGATTTCTTTACCTCTTTTCCAACAACCTTGCCCAAGTATGACATCTTCCTCACCACCTACTTCCTAGCTCCCTTTTATGTGCTGTCTTCCTTTATTAGAATGTAAGGTCCTTGAAGGCAGAGATTCTTTTGTTTGCTTGTGTTTGTATTCCTAGTATATAGTACTGATTTGGCCAGATAAGATTCTGGGTAACTGTTAAGGATTCCCCCTCTTTTGAAAAACCCAGATGTTGTTGCTTATCTCTCTGGTAACTATGTATGTATTGCCTTGGTCAGAAAGTAGGATTTCTCTGTTGATCTGTGTTAATTTCTCAAACAGTTAGAAGCCCTGTCGGTTGGTCTTTATTTCTCTGCTTGTATTTTCTCTATTTTCTTTGGATTTTCCCTGGAGTTCAGGGTGCTGATTTTTCCCCTGAACTAGTGAATGTAATTAAAAAGATTGTTGCCCCTGAAACAGCTAACTTTCCTAGTAAAGCAGATCTAAGAACCTGTGCTAGTAACCATCCTGGTGTGGTTGCCACTACAAGTAGGTATTTCAAAAGAGATTTGTTGAATTGAATGGTAAAGAAGCCATTTTAAAATCAACATAAGAAAAAAAAAGTTTCTTGAAAATAGTAGCTGTCCCAAAGTGGAAAGAAATTGCTTGGGAGGAAGGGGGGGTTGGATGACTACCTGGCAGAAGTATAATGGAAAAAATAATAGGATCCTATCCCTTAAGCTGGAATGGATCTTAGAGTTACTTTAGTCCAACCCTTTTACTTTGTAGATCAGGAAACTGAGGCCTAGAGAGAAGAGATGAATTATCCAAAGTTACATAGGCAGTAAATTCCAGAGGCAAGCTTTGAATCCACACCCTCTAATTGCTAAATCAGTGCTCTTTCCACTCTACCACATGAGCTGCCAAGTGCTTATTGGTTACAAGTCGGATTACATGGCCTCTGAAGTCCCTTACAACTCTGAGACTCTAGGATTCTATGATTAATAGGACTGAAAGGATCCCCAGAGGTTGTCTCATCCAGTCTGAAAGAAGTGACTTGCCCAGTTCATCAGCTGTCTGTGCCTACTTATACCTCCATGTTCTCTGTGAACCTCAAATTGGATCCTGTGGGAGTATGTACTTAATGCATGGCTCTGATCATACCAGTGCTCACAATGATTACATTATGTCCGATATGAAAAGCAGTTGGTGCTAAATATCAAGATTCCTTTTTTTAAACCTGGCTATTTTTCAACCTTCAGGAATTAATATTTCTTTCAATTAAATCAATCCATAGAATTCAGGTTTAGGCAACAAAATAAAGCCAAAGAAAGAGGGTCTAGCTAATTCATTCAGTTTTAGCCTATTGAAAGAATATCTACATATAATAACATTTTCCTTTTTTTCCCTCATAGAAAAAAAATCCTCAACATTTTCTCCTCCCCTGGGATCCACTGTCCTTCCCTCCTGAATCAGGAGTAAATTATCTCAGAAGAAGAGTTCATTAAGAATAAATAATAATTTGCACTTCTACTGTACCATTTTTGTCTAAGTATCTCAAAGCGCTTTACTTAATTAATTAATTAAGAGAATTAATTAATTTGGAAAACACCCCTGGAGGAAGGGAGGAAAAGAGGGAAGGAAGGTGAGCTTAATGACACCAACTCTCCAGATGAGTAAACTGAGGCACAAAGCACCAAATTCAAGGTCACTAGAGGAGGATGCAGGGAAGGAACAGGATTTGCTTCATCCTTTCACATTTGGACTTCAGTGGCAAGAAGTCTTAAAGCAGGGCAAGACAGGTTCAGGATAGGGGCAGAACTAGATAGAGTTTAACCAGAAAGGCCAGAGTGCTATCAGGCCAGATATCAAATTTAGAAGAGACAACAAAGGAAAAATGAAACTGGCAGCAATCGTAGTTACAAGATAGGCAAGATAAAGAATCCAGAATGCAGGGGATCAAGTAGTCAGGAATCAGCCAAATAGACCAGGACCTAGAGAAAAAAGATCAGGGAGCCAGGCAAAGCAAATAGGTAACTCAAAGTCAGAAACCCCAGCCAAATGAATCAGGCAACAATCTGGCAGGATCCAGGCAAGGAATCTGGGTAATAGACACAGGACATCAGCAACAAAATGTCCAGAGAAATTCTTAATATATATATATATATATATTATTAATATGAGAGTAGAGAATAATTATCTGACTTTACTTGTAAAAACAAGTAGAAATACCAGGTTAGAGTCCCTACAGAGAACAGAGCAATTTTTAAGACTTGTTCTGTGACAGATAAGTTAGCATGATGTGGTAAAAAGACTGGTAATCACGAGACCAAAGTTCTCCCAATTTTGCTACCTCTGAACTATATGGCTTTGGAGAGGTCATTTTCCTTCTCTGCATCTTAATTTCTTCATCCTTAAAAGGATTGGACTTGCTTTTTCCTCCATCTTGGAGCTCAGGAGGCCTGCTGGAAACAAGACTTCTAGAAGAGCAAAATGTCTGGAAGACTGTGGTCCAAGGCCATTTTTTCTGGCTACAAGCGAGGCCTACGAAACCAGAGAGAACATACAGCTCTTCTGAAAATTGAAGGTGTCTATGCACGGGATGAAACTGAATTCTATTTGGGAAAGAGATGTGCTTATGTATACAAAGCCAAAAATAACACAGTAACTCCTGGCGGGAAACCAAACAGAACAAGAGTTATCTGGGGAAAAGTTACTCAGGCCCATGGAAATAGTGGAATGGTTTGAGCCAAGTTCAGAAGCAATCTTCCTGCTAAGGCCATTGGACACAGGATCCGAGTGATGCTCTATCCCTCAAGGATCTAGAATATCAAAACTGATTAAATAAAATTAAACATTTCTTGCAAAAGTAAAAAAAAAGGATTGGACTTAATCAGTCTCTAAGATACTCCTCGTTCATGTGCTTCAGGCTTCTGTGATTTTGCTGGCCTAATTACCCAGGAATTCTACCTCTCATCCTCAACATCCTGGTCTCCTCCTACAGACAGAAGCCAGTACTGCTTAACCAAACTTTGCACCCAACCACTCTGGAGCTCTCCAGGCCTATAGGCAGTCTCAGAAGCATCAGGGGCATCTCCAAATTCTGCCACTGCCACTCACTGGTCCACTTTGCCAGATGACACCAAAGGAGATCTTGGTTGCCAACTACAAGCAGAGCAAATTAAACGTGCACATGCGTGGTTGTGCATGCGTGTAGACCCCCATAAACACACAGCACAACAAATTAACAACCGAGCTTGTCTTTGTCATTGTGTTTTTATTATGATGCTCCTCAATGATGTTTTTAAATGAATTTTGAATAGTCCCCTTAATTTGGTTCATTCTGCATTGTAACGCAACTGGGAGGGCCCCGCAGGAATTGCTGCGAGGAATGCAATATTATGTGAGCATGGATTCTGCTTGTTTTCCTGCTTACTCATAATTAAGCTTTATTGAGTTGTAAAATGAATAACAATTTAAAAAACCTGTTTATTGATCCAGGTGCAACAGGGAGATTTATAAGAAAACTTTTCCCCATCCATGACCTTGCACAGCAACATTTGACTACTTAAGTTCATTCTCTCTCCTCTTGCTCTTGGGTAGGAAAAAAAGGGTCTTGTTCAGCATGGAATGGGAAATGTTGTTTTACTCTCAAGATTCACAGAATCGTAGGTTTAGGGCTAGATGGCAATTTAAAGATCATTTAGTTATTTATAAGGATATTGAAGCCAAAGAGGGTCAAAGGACTTGCCCAAGGTCACACAGCCACTCTATGTCAGAGACAGGATTTAAAGGCAGGTGTCCCTGATTCCCTAGGTGGTACAATGGATAAAGTGTGAGGTCCAGAGTGAAGAAGACCTGAGTTCAAATTCAGCCTCAGACACTTATTAGCCATGTAACCCTGGGCAACACCTCACTTAACTTCTGCTTGCCTCAGTTTCCTCATCTGTAAAATGGAGGTGATAATAGCACCCACCTCCCAGGGCTCTTATGAAGAAAAAATGAGATAATTATTACAAAGTGCTTAACAAATATGCTTAACATAGTGCTCAGCACATAGTAAGTGCCATAAATGTGAGCTGTCATTACTATTGTACCATACTTCCTCTCTTAGCAGAACTTTTCCAACAGGACAGCTAACTAGGAGCCCCTTACAGAATGTCATACAATAGATGAGAGGAGGCAGCAAGGAGTCCAGAGCACAGCCAGGTAAAGGAAATGTTTCTCAAATTCAACTCATCAACAAACATTTATAAATCATCAGGATAGCAAGGGCAGCACTTAAAGTTCTTAGGTGCTTAGATCACGGCAATCATAGAATCTTAAAATCATATGAGCTGGAAGTGGTTTTAGAGATTGACAATGTGTCAGGCACTGTAATAAGTCCTGGGAATACAAAGTTAAAAAAGGAACAATCCCAGCCCTCAAGGAACTTACTATTCAGGGGAATCAACGCATACATATATGTAGATACAAAATATATAGAAAGTAAATATAGGATCATTTTGGAGGGAGTGAGGAGGCACTGGGTGGGATTCAGAAAAAGCCTCTTGTAGACGGTGGTGGATAAGCTGAGCTTTGAAGGAAGCTCCAGATACTAAGAAGGGGATAAGAGAAAGGAATTTAATCCAGATATGGGAACAATATGGGCAAATACCTGGAGACAGGAGATAGAATGCCATTTGTGAATAAGAGATGGCTGGATCATAGACTTATTCATCAGTGTGCTGGTAAATGTTTAACAATTGGCTCTGCTCCCCACCTCCCAAAAAAATGCGTTCATAGGACACACTTACAAAAAAAATAAGTTTAATGTCTTATTTTTCCCAATTACATGTAAAAACAGCTTTACCCTTAGTTTTTGGGTTTTGTTTTTTTTTTTACAATTTGAAGTCCAAATTCTCTCCCACCCTTTTTTCCCCCTCCACTCATCAAGAAGTCAAGTAATTTGATAAAGGTTATACATGTGCAGTCATGCAGAACGTATTTTCATGTTAGTCATGTTGTAAAAGAAAAAACAGACTAAAAATGAAGAAAAATAAACTAACAAGCAGTAAACTTTAATCTGCATTCAGTTTCTATCAGTTCTTTATCTGGAGGTGGATCACAATTTTCCCCATAGGACAGGACATACTTTTAAGTTTAATATGCATTATTCCCATTTTATCCATCATTTCCCTAGGTTTAGACAATTAACCAAAAAATAAGCCAAGCATTGATTTGTAGCCATTGCCAGTTTCTGAGGTGTAAATGCTAACACGGAAAATTTCACAATAGGATCTCACTGGCCAATTTAAGCTGGCTCTGGCTGGTCTCTCCTGCATTCATGTGACATTGTGCTTCAACTAAGTCCTCCTGTTAATTATGGATAAACTTATTGCTGATTCTCCCTCCATTATACTCCCAGTCCCATTCCCAAAGCCCTAGAAGCCAATTGTATGACAGAAAGAAATCAGTAAAGCTGGGGAAGGTCCCTGAATTTGGAAGAAATCTGCCACCCAGGCACAGATCTAACACAGGAGAACTGATGTTTTGAAAAGATGAGTTGGGGGAGAATGATATTCTGACATCTGGTGCTTAAAACACCTTGAAGCAAATACACCCACGTTTAGTGCCAAACCTTCCCTACACCATCCCATTCCTGTTACATAGATAAATTTGGTAGGAACTGGGTTTCTGCCACCACCACCACCCCATCCAGAATGTATACTATCCTTTTGTGAATGCCCCCATTTTCACTTCCCCCTAGATTCTCATTCTCAACCTGAATTTTGTATAAAGATTTTGGAGGAGATGGTTCTGGACTCCTCACAGTCTTAGGGAAGCTGCTGGTCATTACAGCTCCCTAAAGAAGGTCCTGGACTCTAAACTGTGCCCCCTCCCCCACCAAAGGCATGGCTCCTGGCTCTACAACCTCCTACAATGGCTCTGGGAGTGCACTAGCACTCAATCGAGGGTGGTAACCGATTGACTGACTTACTGCTTGACTATCATGCAAGAGAAATGAGAAAAAAATTAATCCACATTGCTTTATCTTCCCCTTTTTTCTACAAGCAGGCTTCACTATTCCGCTGTGAACTCAAATGCCAAGTATTTCTTTGGTCCCCAGGTCTGCTGACATTCCATCTCTTGTCCAAGGTTTGTAAAAATCACACCAGGCAACCCTCAATAACTTCCAAAAGAGGGCACAGTGCCCACAAAAGCAACAGGGTCAGTTGGATAAAATTCACTAACACAAAGCTGGTCAATACAGAGCTCAAGCCACCCATTTCAATATACCACCTTCTGCTCCCAATTGAGTTGCTTAATCCCCAACTCTCTGTATTTTTGGCATTCCATTTTCTCCTAGTGATTATATCTCCATCATACCTCAACAACCTGGTGGCATCATCAGCATTCTGGATTCTATTTGCCTCAGTTTCTCCTGCTGCCATCCATCCTCCATTCCTAAACAATCTCGGTGGCTTCTGTACTGCCTGCCATCTTGTCCCAGTGCTAAGGGCACAAGAAGAGCTTCTTCTTCAAGACAATGACTTCTTGTTTTGAGAAGTTGAAGCAAGATAAAGTAATTGCACAGGCCACTAAAAGAACAAGTGACAGAAATGAAAGCCAAAGGTTGCGGGGCTCACTCTTTCTTCAATGCGTAAGCCCCCCAGCGCTTGGACAATAAAGAATGGGACATTCTGAAAAAACATTTCCCCAGTGGGCATAGAGGACATCAGATTTTCAGTTTCTGGGATGAGGGAGAAATGTTGAGTGTTTCAAAAAAGCATAAGTCACAATTTTTTTCCTACAAAAAGGAACTCGAGATGGTTGTGTATTGTATTTTTAAAATTCAGGGTTTGGGTGGCCCAATTTTAATACTTTATATTTCCTTCTATAATATTCCATCTTACTAGATTTGTACCAGATATCACATACTGAGATATTCAGGGATCATGTATTTGTTAAGAATCCCTCCAAAGCATTGAGCCATTTGAAAATTTGATAAGCGTTATTGATGCCGTCATCAAAGGCATAAATATACCCAGATAAAAATGTTGAACAACACAGAGTCAAGAGGAAAAGATATGTGGGGCACTCCACTACAGACTTCCCTTCCAGTGAATATCCATTCATTTATTCATCTGCTTAATTGTGCCATCATTTAGCCTAGATCTCTCCGCCCTATCCACAATGAAAGCATGAGATACTTTGTTAAATTATTTGTCTAGGCAAATCATATCAATGACATTCCCCTTATCTACTAGTCTAAAATTCTGGAGAAGGAAAGAAGGAAGGAAGGAAGGAAGGAAGGAAGGAA
>CM053594.1:282500084-282524362 GCA_028646575.1 Pseudocheirus occidentalis | reverse complement strand
CCAAGTCAGTGGTTTTTCCAATGAGATATTTCACATTGTCTTCTATTTTTCCATTTGTTTGGATCTGTTTAGAGTATCTTGATTTCTCATAAAGTCATTAGCTTCCATTTGCTCCAATCTAATTCTGAAGGAATTATTCTCTTCAACGAGTTTTTGAAATTCCTTTTCCATCTGGGGAATTTGGATTTTTAAGGCATTGTTCTCTTCATTGGCTTTTTGGGCCTCTTTTGCCATTTGAGTTAGTCTATTTTTTAAAGTGTTATTTTCTTCAGTCAGGTTGTTGACTTGCTTTTCTTGATTTTCTTGCATCATTCTCATTTCTCTTTCCAATTTTTCCTCCGCTTCTCTTACTTGATTTTCTTCTGGTTCCATGTGTTGATCTTTTTTGTTCCCAAAAAAGGATTCTATGATCTGATTGTGCTTTCTCTGCTTGCTCATATTGGCAGCCAATTACTTGACTTTTGATCTCTTTGCCATGGTAGAATTCTGCTTCCAGAGTGGAGAGAGCTGTGTCCCAAATTGCTGGGATTTTCGCAGTTGCCAGAGCTATAAGGAGGATGCCTTCTCCATAGCCACCACAAGCTCTGGCACACTGGAGTTTCTCACCCCAGGTCCAGCACCCAAGACTGAGACCCAGATTCAACCCTTTGAATGGTTGCTTGGTTCCCCTATGATCTGCAGGCCAGAAGCTCCAGAGGTAGCCACACAGCATCAACTGGAGCCACTATGCCAGCACTTTTCACCCTGGGGTGGGGGGAGGAGCCAGACTGTGCTCATCTGTCACCCAGTTTCAACAGAGTTCCCTACTGACCTTTTATTTTGTCTTTGGTGTTTATGGATTGAGAAGTCTGGAAACCACCACAGCTGCTCATCATTCACTCTCCTGAAGTCTGCTCTTGCTGGTCTGGGCCACTGGTTGGGGCTTCCTCAGGTCTGGGTCTATGTAGCTCATGTGGGACTGCTCAGCCCCTGGCCTGGTGCAATAAACCCTTCCTGCTGGCCTGCCAGACTGCCTTCAGTGGGAGATTTGTTTGTCTCTGTCACTTTGTGGGTTCTGTAGCTCTAAAATTTGTTTAGAGTCATATTTTACAGGTATTGGAGGTGGTTGATGTGGGAGCTTAAGCAAGTTCCTACGTTTACTCTGCCATCTTGGCTCCACTCCCCAAGACAATCTTGTTTTGAATAATTAGAGGTATCCAAGAAAAGTGACGAGCTAGTATTTTTCTCAACAGACAAAGACCCAATAACCTGTTGCACAAGGAATTCTTTTCAGATATGGGTCAGATTGGATGGCTGCCGAGGTCCTTTCCAAGACTGAAATTCTGATATTCTGTGGTATCATATGGATAGTGGGCCTGAGGAGGGTGATTCTAGAAAACCTGTTCATCTTGGAGCAGTGCGTTACACCTATCTGTTCACTAGATGGTCCATGGACCAGGCCCTACAAACATTACTGCTCCATAGCACCAAATGGTGCTCTTGTGGCATTAAAGAGTTACTTCAGGCATGGAGACAAGACAAAGCAATCAGGGCCATGGAGGTCCATAGGGCTGCAGATTGAGAGTTGGAAGGGACCTTGGAAATCAAGTAGTTCAACCTTCTCAAACTTTGTTATAAAGTGGCAATAATCAAAACAATCTAACACTGGCTAAGAAGTAGAGTAGCAGATCAGTGAACTAGATTAGGTACACATTCCATTATAGTAAATTACCATAGCAATCTAGTGCTTAACAAACCCAAAGATCCAAGCTTCTACAATAAAAACTCATTATTTGGCAAAAAATGCTGGGAAAACTGGAAAGCAGATTGGCAGAAAATAAGTACAGACCAACATTGTACACCATACACCAAGATATGGTGAAAATGGATACATGATCTTTACATAAAGGGTGACACCATAAGCAAATTAGGAGAGCACGGAATAGTCTGTTTGTCAGATCTATAGATAAGGGAAGAATTTATGACCAAAGAAAATATGGAGAGCATTATAAAATGTAAAATGGATCATTTTGATTACATATAATTAAAAAGATTTGCACAAACAAAGCCAATGCAACCAAAAATTAAAAGGAAACAGAAAACTGGAAAAAAATTTTGCAACAAGTAGTTCTGATTAAGGCCCTATTTCTCAAATATATAGAGAATTGAGGCAGATTTATAAAAAATACAAGCCATTCCTCAGTTGATAAATGTTCAAAGCATATGAACAGGAAGTTTTCAGACAAAGAAATCAAAGCTATCTGTGGTTACATAAAATTTCTCTAAATCACTACTTACTAGAGAAATAAAAATTAAAGCAGCTCTGAGGTACCACCTCACACCTCTCAGATTGGGTAAAATGACAAAAAAGGGAAATGATAAATGTTGGAGGGGATAAAAACGAAACAATACATATGGGGAAACTGAGGCACAGAGCAAGGAAGTGACTTGACCAAGGTCACACTGGCAGTATGTGGGAGTGTTAGTTTTAGAGCTGAAGTCTTAACACTGAAATCTAACTATTTTTCTTTGGCTACAGGCTGCCTCCTGAAAGAACGAACTCCGGATCTCTCCCTGTGACTCATTGAGGCTTTTATGGAAGTTTCTCTTCTGTGACAGGAGACTTTTTTTTTTTCTGTTTTGTGAATTGTTAAGTATTATATAAATTTAACCTATCCTTATCAATTTGTCAATCAATCCACAAGAATTTGTTAATAGGCACTGTGGTGTTAATGAAAAAAGGAACTTGACTTTGAATGAGAAGTTATAGCCTTGAATCCTGGCTTAAAGACTCAGCGCCTCAGTAACCTTGATCAAACAATTCCTAGCTCGCTTCGTCTCAGTTTACTCAAGTACAAACTTAATAATTGTTTTGTTTATCTCGCAGTGCTCTTGAGGCCAGAGCTTCAAAATGCTTTTAGAACATAAACAATTATTAGGGAGTCAATTAGGGTGAGAGTTGTGAGGACAAGTTTGCAGGAAACTTTTAGTGGAAATAATTGTAAAGAAGGGGTTTAGGTTGGAAATGAAAGGAAATTAGACTAGTCCTGTCCCCTGGATGATAAACATGATGATACCTTCCACTAGTCCTTACCATAGCACCAAGTCTAACCACGTCCTCAACCCCAACCATGTTTTCAATCCAAATTATGTGTCCAATTCTGATCACCCTAAATCCTAACTATGTCTTCTGCCCTGTGTTCTTTTTTATTGCTAGCACCTTCGGTGACTCTTGTGGCCCACGTCAATGCTTTGACCAAGTCACATAAACCAGTAAAGGTCAGGGACATGACTTGAAGCTAGATCTTCCTAGATTTGAGGACATTTCTTTATCTACTGTGCTCTGCCATTTCTAACCTTGACCAATCCTTAATTCTAACTATTTCTTCATCTTTGACTATACCTTTCATGTTATGTGCCCCACTTTAACCATACTTACAACACTTAAATCACCAACTCATTCATACCTCAATCCTGTATGTCCTGTCTGGACCATGTTTCCAGCCCTTACCACATGGTTAATCTTAACAATGTCATAGGATCAGAGATTTAGAACTACAAAGGAACTTAAAATATATTTGGTGAAACCCCATCATTTTACAGATAAGAAAACTCAGCTCCCTAAAAGTGAAATATCTTGACTAAGGTCACATAAGGAGTGAGCTGCAGAGCTGAGATTTAAACCAGGCACTCTTTTTTTTTTTTGGAGGGCAGTTGGGGTTAAGTGACTTGCCCAAGGTCACACGGCTAGTTTTTGTGTTAAGTGTCTGAGGCCGAATTTGAACTCAGATACTCCTGACTACAGGGCCGGTGCTCTACTCACTACACCACCTAGCCGCCCCTAAACCAGGCACTCTTAAATAGCATTCATATCCTTAATTCTGATGGCACTACCAGATTTTAGTAAGTCTACAATGTTTGTAACAATTCTAGTCTTAACCCCAATTGTAACCCCCTGAAGATGTCCTTAACCCTGACCACTATATCCCTACTCATTCCTAAGCATGATGTTCCTCAACTCTTGCCACAATTCTTACATTTACTATTACCTGGGGCTTTGTTGAATATCAAGAGGAGACTCAAAGCAAGGGAGTGAGAGTGAAGAGAAGAAGCCCCAGTGGAACAATTTCTTTGACTCAGAAAGACCAGAAGTGGAATTAAGATTTCTAAGAAGAGAAGTAGAGAAATTCTCCCTTCTCCGGACCAGTGTTTCATCCCCATTCTCTCCCCAGTTCCCGATTCTTGTCTTCTTTCAGGTACATGGGGCTGACGGGTCCTTCAGATCCCTCTGAAGATTGAGTACATCACCAGAGGTGGGTCTTGTCCAATGGTTTAACTTCTCTCCTGATACCTGGTATTTGTTACCCAGACTGCTGGCCAGAGAAAAATTAAGCTCTTTGGGAAACTGGAATCTTCTTTGTTGAGATCTGCCTTGTCTCTCCCCACTCCAATCTATTCTATATTAAGCCCCCCAAATAATTTCCCTAAAGCATAGTCTAACTATGTCATCCTCATACTTAATAAACTTTAGTGCCTTCGGGATCAAATATAAAATCCTTTGTTTGGCTCTTAAAGCCATTCGTGACCTAGCCCCCTCATACCTCATAGTAGTTTTCTACTACCTTATTCTTCAACATGTACTCCTTGATCAAGGGACACTGACTTCCTTACTGTTCTTCAGACAAGACACTCTATATCTTGGCTCTCTGCCTCCCATGTTAGAGTGTTTTCCCTCCTCATGCCCATCTACTGGCTTCCTTGTAGGAAAGCCACAACTAAAATCCCATCTTCTATAGGAAGTCAATCCCAACACCTTTTAATTCTAGAACCTTCCCTCTTTTAATTTTTTCTTATTTATTCTGGAGAAAGTTTGTTTGCACTTTTTTTTTTGCTTTTTTTGTCTCCCCCATTAGATTGTGAATTCCTTGAGGGCAATGACTATCTTTTGTCTCTTTTTGTATCCCCAACACTTAGCAAAATGCCTGGCACACAGTAGGTGCTTAGTAAATGTTTATTGATTGATGAGTGACTGATTAATCTTTTTCCTTTATAGGAAAGAAGAGTCAACCAATCAATAAACCTATATAAAGTGTCTCCTATGTGTCCAACTAATACACACATATGTGTGTATATATGTGCATATATGAATATATATATATATATATATATATATATATATATATATATACACATAGATATAGAATTCCAGAGTAAACAGAAGAAGAGATGTAGTCCCCAACCTCCAGGGGCTTTCCATGCATTGAGGCACAAGACACAGTCATGTAAGAGGGAAATTGACAATTTAATAATCTTAAGAACTTCTTGACCATCATAGCTATCAAACTGTGAGCTTTGGAGATGAAAGGAAACTATAGAGTCTGTATCCCTAAAGTAACCTAGGAAGAGACTAGAGGACCATCTGCCCCTTTTCAATTCAGAGACATAACCCGAGGGGAGGGAGAAAGTTCTGACTTTGTCTTGACTGGTCCTTTCTTTCATGGTTGATTAAAGTGGAAGTCAAGGGCTGGAGGAAGATGGGATAAAGGGAGATCATGTAGAAGACTGGGGATTATACTGATCCATGGACTCTGGACAGTCATTGTAAAATAACTTGTTATGGGAAAGAAATTCCATATAAGCTGGATATATCTTGAAATCAATTCACTAGGAGCTGAAGCACCCAAAGCACCTTGCTAGAAAGTAGCCTTCCCAGAAATTCAATTCAACAAACATTTCTTAAGCATTTACTCTTTGCAAGGTACTGTGTTAAGCTATTTAGGATCAAAACAAAACAAGAGTTTATAGTCTGTTTGGGACATAAGTGAGGGTGAAGTGGGAATGAAGAGAGAGAGGGAAGAAGGGACATCAACATGTCCACAGATAAATATAGTATCTATAAAGCTATATAAAGTATTTCAAGAGGGAAATAACACTAAAAACTGATAGAAATCAGGCAAATCTTGTTGGATGTGGTGCTTGAGCTATGATTGAAGAGAAATGAGCAATTGAGTCTAAGAGTGAGGTGAGGAGGGAGTATATTCCAGATCCAGGGAGACGGGAGGTAGAATGTTATATACTGGGAATATCTAGAAGGCAGGTTTGACTAAAATGGAGAGAGGGTGAAAGACAATAATATACAATATTTAGAAAAGTAGGTGGGAGCCATGTTATTGAAGGCTTTAATGCCAGGCTGAGGGTTTTATACTTAATCCTAGTGCCAATAAGGGAATCACTTAAGATTTCTAAGTAGGTAACAGGGTCAGATCTATGAAGCCATGTTGAAGATGTGTTGACAACTGATTGGTTATTATAGGAATGAGGCAGAGGGAAGAGCTAAGGATGATGCTGAAGTTGTAATCCTAGGCTATGAGAAAGATGGTGATACCCTCAAAAGACATAGGGAAGTTTGGAGGAGAGATGGATTTAGGGGGAATAATAATGAGTTCTGTCTTGGACATGTGGAGTTTGAGATTCCTATGGGACCTCTAAGAAAAGATGTCCAGCAGGCAGTTGGTAATGTGGGACTGAAGTTCAGGAAAGAGATTAGGGCTGGATATATCGATTTGGGAGCCATCTGTATAGAGATGATAATTGAATCCATGGGAGTGGTCCCATGGCATGGGCCCTGAGGGTAGTTTTATAATAGGAATCCCTCATACTTGCATAGCGATTTATGCTTTTCAAAGTGTTTTCACATGCATGATCTCATTTGATCCCATGAGGTAGGGAGGGAAGCTATTATTCTAACATGATACTAGGAATATAGTAGGTAGCTAGCTGAATAGAGTCAGCTGTGGTAGAGGGAAAAAGAAGAGCAAACTGGCAGCCAGGAAGCCTGAATTTGAGGCTTGATCCTACCAGTAGAATCAGAGACTATTAGAGCTGGAAGGGACCTTAATTAGACCCCAACATCACCCTCCTCCTGCCCCCTCCCCACACAGTTGGCTTCTATTTTTACCAGTAATGAAAGAAAGCACCATTTGAGAACTCATCAGGGTCCTCCCTCTTGCCTTTGCTCAGGTAAGCCAAATCCCTTGTTTTACAGATAAAGAAAATGTGGTTCAACAAGGAGAAGGGATTTGCCTAAGGTTAGAATCTGAATCTTTGGATCAGAATTGGCAGGTAGGCAATGGCAGAGGGAGTAAAATGGTGGGGCATGTAAAAAAATGGATATTTTAAAATAATTTAAAAATTCTAATAAAATTTAAAGTAATTTAAAAATCCTCTTTATAAATGTGCATATTTTGGTGCCAAATATTTCCATTATGAAAAAATGGGACCTACTCTTGGGGAGCTTGTACTCTACTATGGGGATACAATATACAAACAGGCCAAATACACGTACGATAATTTAAGGAAGAAGAATTGAGCCCTATCAACTAAGGGGCTCACGAAGGATTTATGATGGGAAACGACACATAGGGACCATAAGTGGTGGAGGTGAGAGGGAGGATAATCTGGGCAAGGGAGACGTCCTGTACAAAGACATGGTGGCAGGAAATGGAATGTTGAATTTGGGTAACAACAAGTATTCTGATTTGACTGGAACCGAGTGTGGGAGGATTGGGTAACAAACCTGGAAAGGTAAACTGCAGCCAGACTGAAGCCAAAATGAGGAGGCTGTATTTTATCCTACAAGCAATTGGCAGTCATTGAAGTTTCTTGAGCAAGAGAGTGACATGGCTAAATTTTAGTTTGATGAATTTGATTTCAGTTTTTGGAAAAATTCTAGAAGAGATCATTGAAGTGATGGTTGGTGATGAAGGAGGAGAAATTGAGATTCCAAAGAGGCAGCAGACTTTATCAAGGATGTGTCATAGAAGACAGACTAGCCTAATTTCCTTTTTTTAAATAGGGTAGATGAAGGGAATTTTACAGATATAGTTTACATAATCTTTAGCAAAGCTTTTGATAAAGTATTCTATATTCTTATGGAGAAGATAAAAAGATATGGACTAGATAATGCAATTAGGTGGATTCAGAATTTATTGAATGGCTCTACTCCAAAGGTTCAAAAACTTGATACCAATGTGGTTGTAGGTCTCCAGTGGAGTACCCACAGATTTACACTTGGTCTTATCGTGGTTAACATTTTTTTTAAGCCTTGGTCACACTCTTCTCTGGCAATTTATTATTTTTTAAATTAACTTTTATTTGTTTTTAGTTTACATCATTCATTTCCATGAGATTTTGAGTTACAAATTTTCTCCTCATCTTTCCCTTACCCACCACCCCAAAACAGTGATCCCACTGTATGCCTCCTCTCCCAATCTGTTCTCTCCTATGTCCTCCCCCATCACCCCTCTGACTTTCTGGTAGGACAAGATGGATCTCCCTACCCCAGCGCCTGTATATCTTAATTCCCAGTTGCATGTAATTAATAATAATAATAATAATATACATATATTTAACATTTGATCATAGAAGTTTAAATTCTAGATTGTTTCCCTTCCTCCCTTGTCACCCACCCCCACTGGAAAGACATTGCTTAGCATTTTTGACTTAAATAAAAGGATAAATGGCATGCTTATCCAATTTGCAAAAACCATTAAGCTAGGAGAGAGACCTAACACAGGGGTTGACAGAGTCAGGATTCAAAGAGGCTAACATAAACTAACTCTAACAAAATGAAATTCAGTCTTCATAAATATAAAATTTTACACTGGGATCAAAAAATCAATGACACAAGTATAGGATCACAGCATAAGAGAGACTTTAGAGGCCATCAAGTCCATCCCTTCCCCCCTTTACAAATGAAGAAACTGAGGCATGAGGAAGCTAATCCGGTTGGTCAGGGCCACACACTTTCTAAGAACATGAGTTAAAATTCGAGGAGAGGTCCTTTTGCATTCCCAGTCTGGTGCTTCATCCACTATTCTATGTTGCCTCTCAAGATGGCAGAGGCACGTCATTTCTCTGAAAATGAAGCTTGGGGCTTTAGTGTTTAGTAAGTTCCACTAAAATGAGTCAGCAGTGTGTTGTGGCATCAATAAAAGATTAATGGGATTTTGGACCAAATGAAGGAAGGCATTGCCTCTAGGACTAAGGAGGTGATAGATTCCCTTTACCCTGTCCTTGGCAGACCTCATCTAGAGTATTATGCTCAGTCCTGGGCACCACATGGTAAGACAGATGTGGATAAGCTGAATGGTGTCCAGAAGAGAGCAACTAAAATGGTGCTGGGCCCTGAGTCCAGGCCATATGAGCCTCCATGGAAGGAGCTTGGAGTGTTTAGCCAGGAAATGACAAGACTGGAGACATGAGGGGGCTGTTATGTGTAAGACAGCTCAGACTGGCTGTGCTTGGCTCCAGAGGAGAGCACTAGCAGAAGTGAAGGGAAGGCAAAAAGAGGTCAATTTAGTCTTGGGAAAACTTCCTACAAATAGAGGTGCCCTCAAGCCCCAGAAGCAACAAAGGCGGGGGATCCTACCACCTCCTGAGGCAGCCCATTCCACTTCATTGTTGTTGTTCAGTCATTTATGTCCAACTCTCCGTGACTCCATTTGGGGCTTTCTTGGCAAAGATACTAAAGTGATTTGCCATTTCTCCAGGTCATTTTACAGATGAGGAAACTGAGGCAAACAGGGCTAAGTGACGTGCCCAGGATCATACAGCTAGTAAGTGTCTGAGGCTGAATTTGAACTCCGGTCTTTCTGAATTAAAAAAAAAAAAAACGCTTTAGTCACTACTCTACCCAGTTCTTCCCCCTTTAGAGATTCTGAAGCAGAGGCTGTATAACCATGGGCTGAGTATGCTGTAGTGGGGATTCCTTTTGGACAAGAACTGAAGTAGATGACCACAGAAGTCCCTTCCAACACTCCCCAAGTTTGGTGATCCTGTCCTACTCTCCTTAAGACACTGTGTCAATAGCTTCGTTTCCTAAGTTTATTTCACCAGCCGTGTAGAGGATAGATTAGAGGCGAGAGCTGCTAGAAGCTGCCCAGGTATTGGGGGTGAGGGTGGGGCATGAGAGAAGATGGCCAGTGTCAGTGTGGCCCATGAAATAGTGTCTTCTTGGTGGGAGTCATGTTTTCAGGAGTACAAAAACAGGAAAGGAGTGTGAGGGGGAAGGGTCTAAGAGGAAGAGAAGCTTGCTAACAATGGAACAGGAGTGTTACAGGTAAGGCCTGAAACCTCCAAACACAATAACACATGGTGTATAATTTTCGTATCTCCCCTAAAGTGTGCAGATCCCTCATCCTGTCTCTGTTCCAGAACAGTCAGACCTTCACCTCCACCACTGATCTCTTATTACCATGCTTTGTGACTCTTGGCAATGTCACAGCCTCAGTTTACTAATGAGTAAAATAAAGGGGTAGTATTAGAAAAAAATTGGGTTCTGGTTTGGCTTTAAAACTCTGTGAGTCTATGAAATTCCTGCTGATCTATTGCTCTCCATTGGAAATAACTGAGGCTGATCAGGACAGAGTAACTCATCCACTATAATCCACAGAGTTAGTACCTGAGCTGGAAGCAGAGCCTGGATCTCCTGACTTCTGGTCAGGTGTGCCTACCCTTGTAACCTATGGCCATAAGGGTAAGGTGACCATAGTTAGTCAGGGGTGGCCCATTCAGAGCAGACTGAGACCAGCTCCTTTTACAATTCTCCCCCTTCCCACTCCAGCCTCAGCTCTCTCTTTTAAATCTTCTTTTTGCTCAGTGGAACTATTCTGGGTTTGCCCTTGCTCAGTCTTGATCCCATGCCTGGATTGTCCTTGGGTTATCAATCACGCTAGTTATTTTCTTCCCTGCCTTAAGAGGATTATCCAGACTGGATTTTTTACTTTGTCAGTATTATGTAGTGACACTTTCCCTCTTAGGGCTCAGCTCTGCCCAGAGAGTGGGGCCAGGCAGTGCTTTCACTCAATCCAAATGGCCTGATGCCAACATCTATCTGACTTGCTACATTTTGATGCCAGTGTCTCAGGGAACCAGTACAGGAGCTATGGTTTCTGAGGGAGCCAGGGAAGGAGCAGGTTCTGCCTCAGCTGTGTTAGGGACTTTATCTACAGACAGAGCCTAGCCTTCTGCATCAGCTGCCAGCAGAGTGTGCTTTTAAGGGCACCAAGAAAGGGTCCCTGCTCTCTTCTTCACCTGTTGAATAGCTCCCTCTTCTAGGTAGACAGAACAAGACAGACAGACAGACAGACAGATAAAGCATTTCTTTTTTATTTTTTGGAGGGCAGTTGGGGTTAAGTGACTTGGGCAAGGTCACATGGCTAGTAGGTATTAGGTGTCTGAGACCAGATTTGAACTCAGGTCCTCCTGACTCCAGGACTGGTGTCCTATTCACTGCACCACTCAGCCACCCCGATAAAGCATATCTTAAGGTTTTTGTTTGTTTGTTTTTTACTATGTTTCAGGTAAAGTTCTGGAGCTAAAAATACAAATAAGTAAGACAGTTTCTGCCCTTAAGGAGCTTACAATCTAATTGGGGAAGTTAATACATGGGGCAAGGGTTTCTTTCAGGAGTTAGGAATGTGCAGTGGGAGAAAGTCCCTGGCTCAGTGGATAGAGCACTGGACTGGGAATCAGGAAGACACATCCTCATGAGTTGAAATTGGCCTCAGACGCTTCCTAGCTGTGTGAACCTGGGTAAGTCACTTAAGCCTGTTTGCCTCAGTTTCCTCATCTGTAAAATGAGCTGGAGAAGGAAATGGCAAACCCTTCCAGTATCTCTGCCAAGAAAATCCTAGATGAGGTCATGAAGAGTCAGACACAACTAAAATGACTCAGAAACAACAAAAGCAACAACAAGGGATTAAAATAAAAAAAAATACCCTGGGATAGGGAAAACGATGACTTCAATCTTTTTAGACTCAAGTATAAACAGCTCATGTCAGAGCCTTTTCTTAACACAGATTTTGAGAGGGGGAGATAGGAGAGAGTCTAAAGGCCTTGGCAGCCTGAAGATGGGGGGCTAAATGATGGGTAACATAGAGTAGAGTAGAGTTAGAAAGGGGCTGGAGGTGTTGAGTGGAGAGGGATGGTCAGGCAGCTTCCTCATTTGGAAGCTTCATCCTTGACCTCCAGTGATACTTTACCCCATAACATCTTATAGTCAGGAACTCCCAGGGTCTTAAGCTCAGCTAACCCATCACCAAGTCTTTGTATTTCTTCCTTTGAAAATTTTCTCAGCTTTGTCTTTTATATTTCACTCCCACATCTACCCGGGTAATCATAGTAACGTCCATTATCTCATGCTGTGGTTACCCTTAGCTGGTCTTTCTCTGTCCCACTCTCTCCCCTTCCAAGATCACTGCCTTATAAAATGTGTTTCCTTGGGCCATTCCCTTGCTCAGGAAATTCCAATGGCTCCAGAGCACCTGTACCCAAGCCCTGACTCTTCCACCAACTAGTCATATGACTCCTTAACATTGCCCTGCACATAGCCGGACTTTTTGATGAATGTTCAATTTATTGGCCTTTCTGAGCATCTGTTCCTCACTTTTAAGCTCTGAGGTCTGCTGTAACTCTAAATATCAAGGGTATAATCTGTCTCACTCTCTCTGATCCCCTCTATCCCAGAACACGCCCCCAAGCACTTTCTCTATGTCCATCAGACCACCAACCAATTTATCACCTCCTGCATATCATCTCCATCTCATCACATGTCCTTGTACAACAGCTAGGTGGCAAAGTAGGTGACTGGGCTGGACCTAGAGTCAGAAACACCCAAATTCAAAACGTGCCTCAGACACTAGCTGTATGACCTTGGACAAGTCACTTAACCCTGTTTGCCTCAATTTCCTCACCTGTAAAATGAGCTGGAAAAGAAGATGGCAAACCACTCCAGTATCTTTGCTAAGTTCAAATGGGGTCACAAAAATGTGGGCACTCCTGAACAACAACAAAACGACAGATCATTAAGTCCAACGTCCTTGTTTAATACACGAGAGAATTGAAGGGTAAATTGTCTTGCCCAAGACCTCAAGGAAAATTGGTGTAGAAGAGGTGAACTTGTCATGAATTATAGTTATCTTGTATTTAGAAAGTAACAAGGAAATAAACCTTTATTAAGTGCCTATTATGTCGTAAATATTATGCTAATCACTTTACAAATATCTCATTTGATCCTTACAATAGCCCTGTGAGGTTATTATTTCCCCCATCTTACAGATGAGGAAACTGAGGCAGAGGTTAAGTGAGTTGCTTAAGGTCACTCCGCTAGGAAGTATCTGAGTGCAGATCTGAACTCAGGTCTTCCTGCCTCCAGGCTCAAAGCCCTCTCCACTGAGCCACCCAGCTGGTTCTAGTAGCAGAGTAGTGTAAGATCACTGCCTTATAAAATGTGTTTCCTTGGGCCATTCCCTTGGGTCATTCCCTTGATCTGGAGTTCCAAGTTCCAGCTCTAATGTCCCTGAACATTAGCGTCTTCACTTGTTACCTTGGGTTAACCTTCCCTGTAGTACCTGCCGTGCAGGATTACCGTCAGAATCAAATGCGGTAATGTATGGGCAGTGCTGTGTAAATCTTAATGCGCTAGATGCTCTTGTAAGCTCCGTTACCTTATAGGCAGCATTGTGGGGAGGCCAGAGAGCCCACCTCGGTGTTAGAAAGAAGTCCCACCTCTCACACAGACTGGCTGGGCAAGCCCCGACCGTGTGCTGAGCTTCTTGGTGCCCTGGGCATTTCCCCAGGATCGTCAGTTGCAGACCAGGTGCTTATCTGCATCGGTAGAGGGAACCTGCTCATGAAGAGTTCCCTATTTTAATGAAGTCACAGGTCTAGTCAAAAGGAAAATAAAATCAAAATCCGTTCTAGACTATATTTTCTTTTCTTTTGAATTGTTTATTTATTTTTAGTTTACAAGATTCAGTTCCATAATCTCTTGAATTTCAAATTTTCTCCCCTCCCCCCCACCAAGAAGGTGGGCAATCAAGTACTGGATCTGCAAATATTTTCAAATTGGACATTATAGACTATATTTTCTTTAAAAACACAGCACAGGAGCAATTAGGTGGTGCAGTGAATAGAGCACCAACCCTGGAGTCAGGAGGACTTGAGTTCAAATTCCTTCTCAGACACTTAACACTTACTAGTTGTGTGACCTTGGGTAAGTCACTTAACCCCAACTGCCCTGCCTTTCCCCTCCAAAAAAAAAAAACAGAAAAAGAGAAAAATACAGGGCATACCTTATTTGAACTTTGCATGTCCCCAGTGCCTAACACAGTGCTCTGCAAACAGTAAGCATGGAATAAATGCTGACTGGTTGAACCTGAATAGGGCAGCTCTTAATCTCTTCCCATTTACCCAGTTTCTGTTGACTGATGATGGCCTGATATTCTTGGGCATCTGTGAACAAAGACTCTGTTTTTGATGGTGGACAGGGAGGCAGTAAGAGGTAAGGAATGACCTCCACAAAGTAAGCCTGATGGGATAATAGGGTCATAACTTCAGAACTGGAAGGACCTTCAGGATCATCAGGCACAACACCATAGGTAGTAAGGGTCAAAGCCAAGCTCATGATGCCAAACCACTAAGCTGTATCCAGGGATTCATTTCATTGCTGCTTTCTTTCCTAGTTCTGAAAGCTCCTAAATTGCTAGATACCCCACAGGCCACCAGGCAGACACCCAGATGCCCCCTGGGAAAATCCATAAAACCTATCCCTGCTTGGTTGGCACAAAGAACACAGTGCCCACTGTCTTTTTTCTTTTAATGACCTGCTGAGATCCAGGAAGGATCAAAATAGAATTTTCCCTTAAGCAGTTCCCGTACCCTGCCCGCTCGTTCCTCCTGTTGGCCCACTGGGGACACCTCGATACTCTGGGAGTTGGAGAAAGTTTCCAGCATCTGGGCCTTGATCCAAGAGCTTCATTTTGGTGCACTCAGGCCACCTTCTAATCTGCCCCATTAATAGCCATGGGAATGGGGAGCTACTTGGCAGCAGAGTTAGGAGAGGGGGTAGGAGTCCTGCTGTCCCGTAGTTACAGGGACATTAGTAGCTTGGGGTAGAGTTAGAAGAGAGATATGGAGGAGGAGGAAAGCCTGTTTACAAATGAAGGCTATTATGTATTGGGGTCTTGGTTAATGAGATTCAATTTAGAGGGATAGTCCATTATTCCGCCACTTGAGGCTTTCTTTGCCTGCTACATAAAGACTGATTTTTAGTTCACAAATTATTATTCCATGGATTAATGAACTTGGAAGATGCCAATGCTTTTACCCGAGTGTGCTGGTTTACCTTGTGGGGAATTTCCCTCTTCGTGTGCCTTATTCAGCAGTGTTTTGTACTGTAACCTCGGGGAAGAAATATTAAACAACACACAAATACGCGCATGCACATGTAAGAACACACACACACATACACTCAGAGCTTTTATTAGAGTTTTGCTCAAATGAAACAGAGTCATAGAATGGTCCCTGATGTTTTCTAGCTGGGTGCTTATCCTGCTATTGTTGCCTCAACTGTAAAATGAGAGGTCAGGCTGTCTGGCCTCCAAAGCCCCAGTTCAACTCTAAATCTCTTTTACATTCCAGTACCAAGGTGGGGCTGGAAGGGATGGCCTTCCCCTGTTTCTGGCCAGAGTCCCTTTCTCTAGGGCACCCCCACCATCGGATTTCTCTGCTCTTGATCTAAAGCCCAGCATCAATGGAGAAAGTCTCAGAACTGAGCTGCTTTTGCCCACTATGGACTGATGGTGCATAATCTCAGTCAAGCCCTCTTTGCTGCTCAACCATCCTTCTCTTCCACGCTCATGGACTTCCTAGCTTATGCTCCACAGGATGTGTCCCAAACCTCACCAACTGTATCCCTGCCTCCTCCCACACTGAGAACAGATGAGCTAGCCCAGGGGTGGCTGGTTGACTGAATCCAAACTTCCCAGAAAGCACTTGGGGATCTAGAGGGCCACATGTGGCCCTGAGGCCGCAGGTCCCCCACCCCTGAGCTAGCCTCTTACTTCACTGAGACCATCAGGACCATGTGACATAAGCCCTCTTAGCGTCCCTCCTGCATTCCACAGATCTCTTTCTCATCACCTACTTTCCCCTTTTCCTCTGGCCATAGAACAGATATTATTATTGTTGAGTCATCTCTATGATTCCATTTGGGATTTTCTTGGCAAAAATACCGTAATGGCTCACCATTTCCTTCTCCAGCTCATTTTATAGATGAGGAAACCAAGGCCAACAGGGTTAAGTGACTTGCCCAGGATCACACAGCTATTAAGTGTCTGAGGTTGGATTTGAATTAAGGTCCTCCTGACTCCAAGACTGGCACTGTATCCATTTCACCACCTAGCTGCTAAGAACAGTCATAACTACTCCTTATTTAGGTCAGTCCCTCTACCTTTGCCCTTTACCCTTTATCTCTCCTTCAGGATTCCCTGAAATCTTTCTTCTTTGGAAACCTTCAATCTCTTCTTCAGTAGTTCCTTCCCATCAGCTTATTAACATGCATAGGTCTTCACAGTACTAAAACAAACAAACTGAAATTACTTCCCTTGACTATTCTAGCCATCAAACTACTATCCCATCTCATTCCTTTCCTTTACTGCTAAATTTCTAGAAGTTGTTTATACCCAATGAATGAATAAATGGATGAAAAAAACCCATTTATTAAACATTTACTATGCTCCAAGCTGTGTGGTAAGCACTGGGGACACAAATAGAAAAAGCGAGCCAGTGTCTGCTTCAAACAATGCCTCTCATTTTTTCTTGCTCACTCCTCAGCCTCTTTCAATCAAGCTTCTGCCCCTGCTGCGCTAAAGAGACTGCTTGCTTTAATCTCATTTTGTATTCTGAATTTAACGAATACCAAAAAGAAAAAAAAAAACAAACCATTGCCTCATACAAAGGAGGACAGAAAATGGGGATTAGGTGCAAATCTCTATCATATATACTTTGCTTTAAAAAAATATGTAGTAAATGAAACTGCTCTCTTAAAAGTCACTTGTGACTTCCTAATTAATTAATTCAATGGTTTTCAGTCTCTTTCAGTTCTCTGAA
Source organism: Pseudocheirus occidentalis (assembly GCA_028646575.1). Classification (NCBI taxonomy): domain Eukaryota; kingdom Metazoa; phylum Chordata; class Mammalia; order Diprotodontia; family Pseudocheiridae; genus Pseudocheirus; species Pseudocheirus occidentalis. The sequence goes on along the minus strand of CM053594.1, from coordinate 282,507,430 downwards.
GCTTTTACCATTTCTCTCCTATCTGGTGTTACTTCTCTAAGTCTTCTTTTAAATCTATTCTTGAAATTTTCCAGTTGAGGCCTGTTTTGGAATTATGAGAATGATTGATATTTATACAGTGAATGTTTGCAATGTTTGCCTTAGTGTTTACAAAGCCCTTCACATACACTATTTCCTTTGGGTTCCTCCACAGCTCTCTCTGAGGTAGCCAGCCCAGATAATTTGATTCCCATTGGACAAATAAGGGAACTGTTCCTTGGAATGTTTAAGTGACTTGTCAATGGTTACATAATTTTAAAATGTTTTAAGGTAGAATTAAAAACCAGACTTTCCTGACTCCATGTGCAATGCATGATTCACTCTACCTACCACACACTTCTGTGATGTTGACCAAAGAAGGCTCAAGAGTTTCCTCATTCTGGCCCTACCCTACCTTTCCAGAATAATCTCATATCAACACCCTCTATGAATTCCATACTGGAGTCAAATGTGGCTACTCTTTGTGCCTGCCATTCTCCTTCCCTTTATGTGCCTTTGCTCACAAAGATCACTACATCAACTCAAACACCATCTCTTGATCTTCCTGATACCAATGACCTTCCTTCCTAGACTTGACAAATCTCCTTTCCTTCTTTCCAGTTCTTTTGTCCTATGTTTCTAGATTTCATAGTTTTCTGTGTGTATTGCATACCTCTTCTAGACCCTAAGTTTGTTGCAGGCAAGGACTTTCTCCTCTCTAGGGTTAGTAGTTTTCCTGGAAGCCAGCACGACATGCAGTATATCGAGTTGTTTAGTACACGTTTATTTACATGTATGTTTACAAATTTACATGGCTGATTAGTGGTAGGTCAAGATTAGAATGGAGGTCCTGATTTCTGGTCTTGTCCTCCTTTTTCTGTACCTCAAGGTCTAAATAAAATAACAGTAATATCTTATGCTTGTGTTATGCAATAACTTTGGTACACTTTCCTCTTCCTTCTCATTTGAAGATTCTAACAAGCCAGTCATGTGGGCAAAGTATGTATTCTTACATTTCTGTTCTACAGATAAGAAAACTGAGGACCATAGAGGTGGAAAGGTTTGCCTGGAGTTTACAGACTCGAATCCAGACCTATTTCCCAGCCCCATTCTTTCTCTTACACAACACCAAGCAGCAAATATCAGCCATATAGTTTTTCTTATGGCCTATTTCCTTTTAGGTCAATACCTTGGATCATAAATATCCAACTAACACTCACACCTCATGAAGTTTTACATTTTTTCTTTTTCCACCTAGGAGTCTGTGTTAAGTGAGACTTACTCTTCAGTACTCAAAAGAGCGGCTAGGTAGTACCATGGACAGAACACTGGACTTGGAGTCACAGAGGTTGGTCCAAATCCTCCCTGAGACACTCAACTATGTGACCCTGGGCAAGTCACTTAGCCTCTTTCAACATCAGTTTCCCTGACTATAAAATGGAGATGATAACCTTTACCTCACAGGGCTATTGTGAGGAGCAATTGAGATCATATATGTAAAGTCCTTTGCAAACTTTAAAGCATTACTGAAATGTTAATAACTGAGTAAGTGATCTAAGTGGGCATTCCCTCTAGTGATGACAATCATAATCCATTGGTGCCTACTTTGCCCACGTGACTCTTTTTCATGTCTTCTCATAAGTTTGCCGCAGGGTGTCCACTTGCTACGTAGGGACCTTCTTTGATTTCTCCTGATATCACTATTGCTTATCTCTCCTTCCTGCCACGTGACCAGACATCTTCCTTCTTGTTCATACTTTTCTATGATGGCATTCTTTCCTCTTCTATGCCTTTCATAATTCCTTCTTGGAAATCTGTTGCAGCCTGCCACGATCCGTTCTGTTGTTCCTTGTGTGGCACACATTTACAATTCTGCAGATGCTCTAGAATTCCATGTATCTCAGTCATGAAGTAGCTCTGGAAGAAAATTGATATTAAAGAGATTGGACTTTTCTTAGGAAAAAGTTTGAAATCATTGAAAGAACTATGTAATTATCCAAAGACAATCCAGCTTTCTCCTCAGCTTGTTCCATTCTGAGCCCAACCCCTTGTCCATTGGTTGTGTCTGCTCAAGACAAAGATACATGAGCTCTATAGGTTGTTCATGTGACTACCTATCATGGTGTGGGAAATAGGCTTTATTCATCCACTGGGTTTACCCTATGATGTAGTTGGATAAAACTCTTTGTTTTTTAATTTTTAAACATTTTTTTTGTGTTGAATTCCAAATTTTTTCCTTCCTTCTAACCCTTCTCATACCTATTGAGAAGGCAAGCAATATGATACTCTTTATTAACTAATCCAATGGTTGTGTTTCCAGTCTTCAGTCCCCTTCACTTCTCTGAAGCTCTGCCAGTTCCTCTCCTATCTTATCTTACTTCTCTAAGTCTTCTCTTACTTCCATCCTCAAAATTTTCCAGTGGGGACCTGTTTTGTGCTTAAAGGGGACCAATGACATCACAGGATGATATCTTGATTGGGACATGAATTGGATTTAAGTGAGGTAGAATTGTACAAAGTTATCAGTCTCATTCTCTCTTCCAAAGTCATCAAAGTTCAGTGGCAAGACAAAAGTCAAGATGATGGGCAATGGCCCAGGGTGCAGGGGATGACCTTGGAGGAGAAAGTATAGCAGGCAAGGAGAGCTAGAAAGACTAGAGAGAAAACACAAACAATACTGGGTCAAAAGGACCTGAAAAATAAGTCAAGGAGAAACCAATAAAGGTCATCATCAGCAAGACTAACCCTGACCTTAGTTTTCTGATCAGCAAAATGGAGATGGTTAAACTTTGCCCATCCCTGGGGTTGTTGTGAAATGTTATAAGAACATGAGGTGTTATTTTTATATTGCAGTTTCGTATTAGAGAAAACAATCAACTAATGAATAAACATTTATAAAGTATAAGCCCTGGGGATACAGGAAGAAGTGAGATAGTCCCTGTCCTCAAGCAGTTTACAATCTAATGGGGCAGACAACATGCAAACAAGTATGCACAAAGGAAACTAAACACAGGATAAGTAGGAAATAATTAAGAGGGAAGGCATTGGAATTAAGAGAAGTTGGGGAAGGCTTCTTGTGGGAGGAGGGATTTTAGTTGGAACTTAAAGGAAGCCAGAGAGGTTAGTAGCTGGAGCAGAGGAGAGTGAGCATTAACAACATGCGGGGCAGCCAGAGAGAAGGCCCACAGCTGAGAGATGAAGTGTCTTGTCCATGGAACAGCCAAGAGGCCAGTGTTACTGGGGTGAAGGGTACATGGTGGGGGATAAGGTATAAGAAGACTAGAAAAATAGAAGGCATCTAGGTTATGAAGGACTTTAAATGTCAAGCAGAGCATTTTGCGCTTGATCCTGGAAGCAATGGAAAGCCATGGGAGTCTATTGAGTGTCTGTGTGTGTGGTAGAAGTGGCTGCTTTGGAAAAAGTTACTTTAGTGATAGAATGGAGGCTAGATTGGAGTGGAGAGATATTTGAGACAGGTAGATGCACCAGCAGGCCATTGCATTACTCCAGGTGTGAGGTGGTGAGGGTCTGCTGTAGAGTGATGGCCGTGTCAGAGGAGAGAAGTTGGGCTTTTAGGAGAGATGATTCAGAGGCACAATCAACAGGCCTTGCCAGCTGCTTGGACAGAATGGGGATAGGCGGAGAGATAGTGAGGAATCCTAGGTCATGAGCCTGAGGCGCTGGGAGGATAGTGCTGCCCTCTTAATATTAGGGAAGGTAAGAAGGAGAGAGGGTTTAGGGGAAAAGATAATGAATTCTATTCTGGACATGTTGAATTTCAGATATCTACCAGACATCCTGCTCAAAGTATCTGAAAGGTAGTTTGGAGATATGAGATTGGAGGTCAGGAGAGAGCTTGGAGCAGGATAGGCAGATTTGGGAATCTTTAGCATAGAGATGGTAACTAAGTCCATGGGAGCTCATGAGATCACCAAGTGAAGTAGTATAGACGGAGAAAAGAAGAGGGTTCAGGACAGAACCCTGAGGACACCAGCACTTTGAGGGTGTGATCTGGAAAAAGATCTATCAAAGGAGACAGAGAAGGAGTGGTCAGATAGGTAGAAAGAGAACTAGGAGAGGGTGGGGTCCTGAAAACTTAGAGAGAAGAGAGCATCAAGTAGGAGAGAGTGATCAACAGTGTCCAAGGCTGCAGAGAGGCCCTGGAAAATGAAGACTGAGACAAGACCATTGGATCTGGCAACAAAAAGATCATTAATAACTTGGAGAGAGCAGTTTTGGTGAAATGATAAGACTGGAAACTGGATCATAAGGGGTCAAGAAGAGAGGGTGAGGAGAGGCTAACACATGTAGAAGGAAGGTCTAGAGAACAATATGAGATGGTATCTAATTAAATGCCAGATTTTTTTTTTGGCACAGAAAAGAGAAGGAAGGAATCAGTATATATCAAAACAATCCAAGAAATCTTTGATTTTGAATTTGAGTTGAACTTTGCAGAATGGCACAAGCTAGAGGGAAGAGAATACTAATTTCCATAGCTAGGTTTATTTCCCTCTAGAATTCTCATCCTCAGTCTGCTCTGATCCTGTTGGTTTTCTCTGAGTCTGGAGCTGGTTTAGGCTTGCTGCCACCATCACCTGCAAGCCCTAGATATGATTGATCCCATATGAGCCTGATCATGGGATGAAATATTTCTTTTCCTCTTAGTTCAGCTGAGACAACTTGGAAATTTTCTAAAAGAACGTTTACTGAGAAACTAAGGAGGAAAAACAGACAAACAGGAAACCAATGGGTGAGTTTGTAGAATAGTTTCCTGATTCAGATTTATTGAGATTCTATCTACCAGCTTGACATACACAACATATGAGGCCCCAGAGATGCTGTCTCCACCCTGCTTGCCTAAACCTTCCCTCTCTGCAAAACAAAGACAATGCATTTATTTAGTCAGAGGTGCTTTAGAGTTTGAAATTCTTCTAGTTCCCTCCAGATCCTGCTTCCTAGGCATGGGTACACCCTGTGGCTGGCTATCTTCTGTCTAAATATATGAATCTACTCTCTTTTTTAAGCAGTCAGGGGTCTCTATGGATCAAATAATCTCTACCTAGAAGGATCTCCCTTCTGTAAGATGTCAGTTAAGAACTGGAACTGTAAGGTTCCTTCAAGCTTTAGATTCTATGATTTAGGATTGTAAAATACTATGGGAAATGAAGAAATGGAAAAATCTAAGTCAATCTGTCAACTAATATTTGTTGATGCCTACTTTGTGTAAAGTATCAGTATTGGTTGGAGTAGATAGGAGAGGCTTCATGGAAGATGTAAATCTTGAGTGGGGCCCTTGAAAGATGGTTAAGATTTGTGTAGGTAAAAACGAAAAGAAGGCCATTCCAGATAGGGGGATATAGTGTGGAAATTAGGAGTGGGGAACTAGAAAAAGACATCTCTCCTTGTGGAACCTGAGAATCAAGAAAATTAACTGGGGCAGCTAGGTGGTGCAGTGAGTAGAGCACTGACCTGGAAGTCAGGAGGACCTGAGTACAAATTCGGCCTTAGACACTTAAAATGTTAACTAGCCTTGTGACTTTGGGCAAGCCACTTAACCCCAATTGCCCTCCAAAAAGCAAAAAAGAAAAGAAAATTACCCAACATTTATTGAGTGCCTATATTACTAGCACTTTGGAGGCCACTGCAGGGCAAAGCTGGCTGAATGACTTGACATGTGAGTCTTCATCAGGGCCATTACACATAACTGCTCATCTTAAGCAAAAGACAACTTCCTTAGCAATTTAATTTGTGCTCAAGTTTGCATTTTCATGCAAGGTTGGTTTTCTATCCACCTTCAAGTGCCCTTATCCTATCCCATTTCATGTTTCCCATCCCTAAATAATGTTTGCATTCTCCATTTACTGGACTTTCTTAATTGGGTGCCACCCACATGCCTAGCTTTCCCCAGTGTTTATTTTAAGCACGACATTTTCTTTCTTCTTAATGTCTAGTCAACTTACTATTCATGTGTTCAGTCACTTCACAAGATGCTATTAAGCACTTCGTATGTACTCAGAACTTTTCCTAGGTGTTGCAGGAGATAATGAAGCATAAGGTAAAGATACTGGAGTGATTTTGTCATTTTCTTCTCCAGCTCATTTTATGGATGAGAAACCGAGGCAAACAGAGTTAAGTGACTTGCCCAGGGTCAGCCAGCTAGTAAGTATCTGAGGCTAGATTTAAATTCAAGAAGATGAGCCATCCTGGTTCCAGGTCTGGCACTCTTATCTATTGCCCTACATAGCTACCCTTATAAATAAATATGTGAACTGAGTATTATGGATCATACCATAAAAATTATAAGAGAAGTAGATTACATATGTATATATGTATCTCTCTCTTGTATAGCTATGGATAGGGGGTATGTTCTTAAGCAAACAAAGAATAAAGGCAGTTACAAATGATAAAGCAGATAACTTTAATCATATGAAATTAAAAAGCTTCTCTACACACAAAATGAATTCATCTAGGATAAGAAAGGAAGTAGTTCAATGGGAAAATTTTTTATCAAGTTTCTCAGATAAGGGTTTGGTATCCAAGATATATAGACATCTTATGTATCTATCTGTATCTGTATATCTTGGATGCTAAGCTCTCATCTGAGAAAGAAAAAGCATGGAGCCAAAGAAGAGAAATGAGAAGCAATGCCCACTTCATTCCTTTGCTGAGGTGGGAGGTTCATGGGTGTAGTACATTGTATATATTTTCAGATTTTTTTCTAGGTATTGGTTAGTTTTGCTTATTTTTTCATATTTTTCTTTCTTTTCAATTAAGAATATTTTTTGGAGCTTTGAAGAAGTGATAATCCAGGTTTTAGACATAGCACCTAGTAAAATTATGGAATTATGCAATTATACTTTTCCCCTCCCTTCTCCCTAATGCAATGGTACAGGCTATAGATGTATGTAGATTCCAGGAAGATTTAGCTAAATGTAAGAATGACAGTTCTATAATGTGTTATTAAGGGAAACTAATGTTTTCAGGGAGTACCTAACCTTGATGTCAAGTTGATGTCAAGAAGGGTAGTCTGTGCCTTAGGTGCATGTTTCAGAGATAGAATTGGGTCTATGGAATTAGTCTACCAGGTAGCATTCTGATGTTGCCATTGTCTAATCAGCTGCAGGGAAAGTTTGATGTTAGAGACCCATAGGGAATCATAGAGTGAGAACGGGAAAGGAATTTAGAGCTCACTTTTTTTTAAACTTTATTTTTATTTGTTTTCTTGTTTACATTATTCATTTTCATTATATTATTGAATTACAAATTTTCTCCCCATCTTGCCCCTGCCCCACCCCTAAAACAGCAATCCCACTGTAAATCCCCTCCCC
>CM053594.1:282482359-282499584 GCA_028646575.1 Pseudocheirus occidentalis | reverse complement strand
AACCAAATTCCAGAGTTCCCAGGTCAAGGAGAAAATATTACAAGCTGTCAGGAAGAAATAATTTGAGTACTGTGGAAACACAATCAGGATAACACAAGATCTAGCATCTTCTACATCAAGGGATTGAAGGGCTTGGAATATGATATTTCAGAGGTCAAAGGAGCTAGGATTAAGATAAAGAATCAACTACCCAGCAAAACTGAGTATAATGCTTCAGGGGAAAATATGGTCATTTAATGAAACAGAGGACTTTCAAGCATACTTGATGAAAAAAACAAAGCTGAACAGAAAATTGACTTTCAACTACAAGAAGCATAAGACGGTAAACAGGTAAAAGAAATCATAAGGAACTTATTAAAATTGAACTATTTACATTCCTACATGGAAAAACTGTAATTGTAACTCATGAGACTTTTCTCAGTATGACGATAGTGGAAGGGAATATATGTGTGTGGAGATACATACACACACACACATATATACACATACATAAATGTGTATGTATAGGAGGTATATGTGTGTATAAATACATATGTAAGTATGTGTATATGTATGTACATGTATACATAGACAGAGGGCACAGGATCAGTTGAACAGGAAGGGATGATATCTAAAAAATAAAATAAAGAGATGAGAAAGGAATATAATGGGAGGAGAAAGGGAAAGATAGATTAGGGTAAATTATCTCATATAAAGAAGCAAGAGAAAACTGTTACAATGGAGAGGAAGAGCAGGAAGGTGAAAGGAAGTGGGTCAACCTTACTCTCATTGAATTTGGCTTAGGGAGGGAATAACATACACACTCAATTGGGTATCTTACCTTATAGGAAAGTAGGGGGAAAGGGGTAAGAAGAAGGATGATAGAAGGGAGGGAAGATTGGGGGAGAGGGTAGTTAGAAGCAAACACTTTTGAAAAAGGACAGGGTCAAAGTAGAAAAAGAATAAGTGGGGGGTTGGGATAGGATGGAAAGAAATATAGTTAGTTTTTCACAATATAACTACTATGGAAATGTTTTGCATAACTACGCATGTACAACCTATATTGAATTGATTGTCTTTCCAGTGGAGGGTGGATGAGGAGGGAAGAAGGGAAATAATGTGCAAATCAAAGTCTTAAAAACAAATGTTTGAAAAAATTGTTTCTTACATGCAGCTGGGAAATAAAACATACAGGCACTGGGGTATAGAAATCCATCTGACCCTAATAGAAAGTTGGGGGTGGAGGTGGGGATATAAGAGAGAGCAGATTGGGGGAAGGGGTATACAGTAGGCTCACTGTCTTGGGGTGGTGGGTAGGGGAAAGACAGGGAGAAAGTTGTAACTTAAAATCTCGTGGATATGAATGTTGAAAACTTAAATAAATAAAAGATTAATTAAAAAATATTTTCTTCACATCAGCCCTAAATATGAATAATTATAGATGCACAGCGCTTTCTACATCTTGGACATATGATCGTGTGTCACCCTGGTGCTCTATATTAATTAACTGAATGTCTCAGCTGACAATGACCATGACCTTGTGGCATAAGGTACAGTGAGTCAGTCAATAAACTATGTGCCGGGCACTATTCTAAACACTGGGAATATAATGAAAAGCAACAGATAGTCCCTGCCCTAGGGGAGCTCATAATCTAATAGGGGAATACAACACATAAGAGGAAGCTAAAGTGGGGGAGAGGTTACCCAGTAGAGGGAAGGATGGGGTAGATCATGCGAAAGTCAGAGGAGTACAGCAGTCACATGGGAAAAGAGGTATCTGTCTTGGGCAACCTTGTTGAATGAAGGATCTAGTCAGAGGAATGCTTCACTGTCTGCTCCTACCCAATTTCCAATCAGAGGGAAGGAACAGCCCCAAAGTTAGGCAGTACTGAGGAGGTATGAGTTTCAGAGCAGAGGTGGCTAGGTGGAATCAGGAGAATCTGAGTTCAAATCCAGCTTCACACACCTAACACTTCTTAGCCATGTGACTTTGGGCAAGTCACTTAACCCCAATTGCCCCTCCAAAAAATAAAAATAAATGAGTTTCAGAGCTAATGTCATCTTTCGGGAAGATGAGATGCTAGAGGGCATGATGAAAGTCCAGAGTGTAGCTAGATAGGAAGTAATGTAGAGAAAACATGTTACTTCCTTCCCCTGAGTCTCAGTTTCCTCCTCAGTCAAATGAGTCAGACTAGATCACCTCTAAGATTTGAGCCTATGAAGATTGACAGAAAACTGAAACCCAAAGAAAGTAGTCAGTTTACCCCCAATCACCCATGGTTTGGGTGTCAAGCAGAGAGAGATAGTAATAGTGAAGTATCTCTATGGCACTCCAAGATTTACCAAATAGCCTGCCTCACAGCAACTCTGTAACATTAGATGGTGAAGGTAGCATTGCCTTGATTTCACATGTGAGGAAGCTGAGAGTCAGGAGAGGTTAACAGATCCACTAGGGACTGTGCAGTTACCCATCAGTTTTCTGATAACAAAACTCTGCCCAGTATATCCCAGATCTTCTACCCCGTGCATGCAAGAGCCCTGTGAGGTGGGATGTTCATTGCAAGGAGCAATGTCTGCATTGATATGCAGATACCGATGCAGACCAAGCATCATTCTTTTTGCCTTTATTTAATGTTTATAAAATATTACTTAATTGATTATTATTTTGTAGATAGCTGTGTGTCTATGGTTTTATATTTTCAGATACATGTAGGGATTGTTGTGATGAACAAACTACATAATATTTCTTAAAGTACAACTAAATTTATAGTTGTTTTGTCATGTATTTTCTCAATCTATGGATGTTATTATCTATTAGTCCGTGGAGAATTACTATCACTACCAATACTGAGGAGTCCATGACATTTTTTACATTCAAAAGGAAGTTCTCATGCTTAAAAGGCATGATAAGTAGTTCAGTGGAGAGATCTCTGGGCCTGGAGTCAGGAAGGCCTGAGTTCAAGTTCAACCTCAAACACTTATTAGTTGTGTGACCCAGGACAAGTTGTTTAACCTCTGTCTTCCTCAGTTTCCTCAGCAGGAAAAAAGGGAATAATAATAGCATCTATCTCACAGGGTTGTTGGAGGATTAAATGAGATATTTGTAAAAATTCGTTGTCTGGTACATGGTATGTTCTTAATCAATGGATATTTCCTTCCTTCCTAAAAGATTAAGAACTATTGCTCTACACTACCCAAAATTCTGAATTACTAGGCTAGCACCCTTTCCATCATGCCACACTAGCCTCCCAAATAAGTCCAGTCTATAGGGTTTTCTGGACGTATTTCACAAAAAGGTTGAGGGAGAAAAGATAAGGAGAGTGATGGCTTCTACTTGGCCTTCTCTACAATCCTTTTACTAACCCCATCTCCTAAGCCTTCAAACCAATGCATAATTAACAAATGATCTATTTCCCTGCTGTGTCCAAAGTGCACAGTTTATACTTGGCCAGAACCCAGATTTCACAGGAAACTGGCTCCCCTCTCCTCCTTCAGTCTTCAGGCACCACCAACTCCCCAACAGACACTTTGTCCCAGAGATTCAGACTCATCCAGAGGTCTAGCAAGCCATCCAAACCTGGACCACACAAATGGGTCGAAGTGATTTCTACAAGGGAGCTGACAGACAGAACAACCCATCTTGCCAGCCATTACTGCAAAGTCAACTAATGAACTACCCCTTAAAGTGAAGCGGCTGTCAAACTTCTTCCCCCCACCCCATTGCCCCTCCTTCTTTTCTGCCTGCTCCTTCCCCTTTCCCTTCCTCTTCATCTTCATCACCTTCTTCCTCCACCCCATCTCTTTACTCCTCTTGTCCATCCTTTGCCCCTCTTTGTCCTCTTCCCCCTTCTTGTCCTTCTTCCCCTCCTTTGCTTCTTCATCTTACCCCTCCACCCTCTTATTCTTCCTCTTCCTTTCCCTCTTTTTCTTCTTCCTTCTCCACTTTCTTTCTTTCAGAAAAAAAAATGCAAAGAGAATGAAAGTAAATGCTTTTTCTTTGTGTTCAGGGAAAAAGAAGTAAATAATTTCCCCACCTATATTCTATTTGCCATCTAAATTCAGACAGGCAGGGAGGAAATGCATGTTTATGAGTTGTACACACACACATACACATATGTGTGTATGTCTGTGTATATATAATAGACACATCATATGCACGTTCATGTTTAACTCTGCCTATAGCCATGCTGGCCGTGCTCCGCTGCCGTCAGCGTGCTAATAAAGGAAGCCCTCCCCCCAGCTCTCCTCCCCCTCTGGGACTCCCCCCACGGCAGCAGGCCACCTTAAACTGCTCCTGACACGTATAAACTGCTGCCGGGAGGTCGGCTGTTTGTTTGATTTTCGGCAGTGTGAAGGTTGAGTTGAGTCATTTTGCACCCAATTACTTTGCAGTAAATTTGTCGGATGATTCTTGTCGAGGGGTATTGATCCAACATGTCACCTTGAACTTGTTTATTGACACATCAAATTCAGAAGTCAAGCCTGCTCAATTGACCACTTCCCAATTAGGGCATTTATATGATGTCACAAAGACTTCTTGTCATGTTCCGAGGAGAGCCATTTGTTCCCGCTTCCCCCCAGCCCTCCCCCCAGCCCCCGACCCGTCCCCTGCAAAGCAGTTGCCATTTTTCTCCGACCTTTCGCAAGACAGATGGCAGTCCATAAAATACATCATTAGCAACATGTCATTTTATTCTGCCTCGGTTTTTTAAGTGAAAGGTGCTTCGTTCAACAAAAGATTTTTCAATCGCTTTTCCCAGATGACAATGAAACTTGACCACTTCTTTTTCCCAGGCAATGGAGGGCAGGAACGAATTGGGGCTGCTTGGCAGTGAGGGTGCCCGCCGGCATTCATCCAACAAAAGCTTCAGGGGAAGGGGGAGAGCAGGAAAACACATACCAACCAATAAGAGAGAGAGAGCTTCACATAATGAAGAAAGGTGCTGTCTCCTACACTCCCCTCTCCTCCCCCACTTTTGGCTTTAAGGACGGCATTAAGGAGGGTGTTAAAAAAAAAAAGTAGTGTCTGGCTGTGTGTCTAAGTGTGGGATATTAGATGCTGGGCAGAGAAGAGAACACTGGCTGTGACTTATTGGTGGTAGGTCTCCCGGTACAGTGCAAAAAGCTTGGTTCTGGAGTTAAAGGCTCCAGGTTCAAATCCAGTCTCTGACAGCTCCTACCTTAGCTTCCCTGGACCTCAGCTTCTTTATCTATAAAATGAAAAGCTTGGACTAGATGGCCTCTGAGGATCCATTCCATTCCTTCAACCTCTGAATCTATGATGCCCAAATATACTTGCCAGAGAACTATGGAGAGAGAAGAAAAGGAATGCATGATGATGATGATGATGATGATGATGATGATGATGATGATGATGATGATGATGATGGTGGTGGTGGTGGTGGTGATGATGATGAAGATGATGATGAAGGTGACGATGATGATGGTGGTGGTGGTGATGATGATGAGAGCATCCCCAAATGAGAAGACAATAAAAAAGATCATCTGCTTCAGCCACCTATTTACAAGCAGATGAGTATTAGTATTATTATTTTTTAACCAAGGAGGCAGCTGTGGTCCCAGACAGGTGAACTGATTTGCCCCAGATCACAAAGCTACTAAGTGGTAGAGAAAGAACCAGAATCCAACTTCCTCTTGGTGAAGATGTTAAAAGAAAAGTGTGGGAAATGGGGAGAGCGGGTATATATTTGAAATACGCTAAATGCATACTAAGCACAAGTAAGATACAAATTGTTTTGGAGGATTTTTGTTGTTTTGTTTATTTGTTTGGTTGGTTTAATCAACAAGACACAGGTTGTTAGAGCTGGAAGAGACTTTAGGAGTAACTTTTACAAATGAGGAAACTGAGACCACAAGAGGAGATGCAACTTGCCCAAGGTTAAACAGTGAGTCAGCAGTAGTTGGAACCAGAATCCAGGCCTCCCAGTCCAGGGTATGATTCATACCAAAGAAACTCAAATATGGGGGGCTTCGTGTCCAGATGCTGTTTAAAGTCAGGCACATTCAGTCCTATGCAATGATTATGCACCAGGTACTGATTCTGTGAACAAGATGGGAGAAGGCTCCTCAAGGAGATTACATTTCAGTTGTTCAGACAGATCTGACTCACATTAAACAACAAGGGGCAATACAAGACAACGTACAATAAATTGAATGTAATCGAACTCCACCAGAGATGGTTCAGACAGTGAATGCTAATGGACAATCAGATGAGTTCAGAAGGGAAGTAGCAGAGGTTTCCAAGAGAAGGCAGGCAGGCCTCTTATCTCAGCCCAAGAAAGACCTGCAGTCAAATGTCCAAAACCTGCCTATTGTTAACAAGGAACAGTTGTGTTTTAGTTCTGTAACAATCTCAGCCTCTCTAAAGCCTAACCCCTCTTTAAGATCAAGCCCAAATGAGCACATCCTCCAGGAAATCCTGCCCCAGTACTCAGCATAATGCAGAGGGAAAAGAAATACGTTTGGAGTCAGAGGACTGTCATCCCAAACCTCTCTGGTTAGCTACCTACGTGATCTTGGACAAATCTGGGCCTCAGTGATCTCTTTGGTAAAAATGGAGGAAAGGGAGGACTAAAAGAGTAGGAAAGGAAGAAGAATAAAGGGGTACAAATACTAAAAGTAATATAGGGCCTGCCCTCAAGGATCTTACATCCTAATAAGGGGAGGTAACATATACAAGAGAGTGTTAGCCAAACAAAGGTATTTTCTTTGAAAAGTCATAGGGAGTGGAATCATAGGAGAGGAGAATGTATACCCTTCCTTCTAATGACCCTTTCTTACTTCTAGAAGTATTGATTTGATTACAGTTACAGAAATGGAAGGTGACTTAGCTGTAAATTGAAGGTGTGGCTGGGGACAGTTAAAAGGGGAGGAAGAGGGAGGGGGGCAACAATGCCCTAACTCTGTCTCCCAAGTTAAGCTCATTTTTCCTTTAAAGATATTGAAACCAACTTCAAGACTTACTTGGCTCAAAACAGTCAAAAAGAGTTCCAGGTAGTCTCTGATCTTAGGCAGCTTAGATACAGGGAGATTTGCTCGGTTGAATCAACTCTCTTGTACTTTATGGCTGAGTAAATCTTTTATTAATTATTGAATAAATGACCTACCAGTGCCTCATTTCATTCAGCTATCACATATAAATGACCAGTGGACTGGCCTGAGTCAGGCTCCATCAAGGACAATAGATCACAGAGCACAAGTTCCAGAGGAGAAGGGGTTAAGTACCCTGGGCCATGGTCTCTGGTCTGGTATGCTGGCAGAGAAAGATGATAAGAAAATAGCCATGTAAAGAGCTAGATTTAAATGTAATTGGAAAATATTTAACAAAATAAATAAAAACACAATTTGTTGTTGTTCAGTCATATCCTACTCTTTCTGAGCCCATTTGGGGTTTTCTCGGCAGAGTGGTTTGCCAATGCTTTCTTCAGCTCATTTTACAGATGAGGGAACTGAGGCAAACAGGGTTAAGTGACTTGTCCAAGGTCACTCAGTAAAGTGTCTGAGGCCAGATTTGAACCTAGGAAGTGATTCCAAGCCTGATGCTCTATCCACTGTGCTACCAGCTGCCAAAAATATAGTAGAATGTAAATATTGTCAATATGTTATTGTCTAAGCCAATGTGCAGCCTGCAGGTGTCCTTATGGATGATTTTGAGGCCTGTTTCTATTTAACTTTGACCTAACTGGACCAAATTATTTCTAAACACCCTCCCTTCTTTAAATACTGTCTATGATCCTACTACAACCTTACTCACTATGTAATCTTGGGCAAGCCATTTATCATCTCTCAGACTCAGTTTCTCCACTTATAAAATGACCAGATTAGGACTGGACAAGGTGACCTTCTGTCTCTGACATTCTCTGGCTACCTACTTGACATATGGAGCCAGTGCAGCTGAATTTTGCATTTAATTCAATAGTTCATCCCAATGTTTTCAGTTGTTTCTGGTATATTTCCCTCATCACCCCCTCATCCTCTATATCATCAGGTCTTCAAAGGCAGCGTGCCTTCACGGTTTCCTGTATCCCCCTTAACTCCAGCTTCACTTCTGGGCATAGAGTAGTTACTCATAAAATACGTGCGGATTGATTTAATCTGTGCCCTTGGTGAATGCCAAGTGAATGTCCCTCTAGAGCTGTGGTTTTTCTCTTAGTTCCCACAATGCCCTCAGACCAACCAGGAGCTGTCCCTAAAAGTGAGGGTCAGATATGCCCGTGTCTGGGTGCACACATCCAGCTAATGTTGATCGGAAAAGCAGAAATGAGCCACAAGAAATGGGAAAGGTCCCTATGGACTCAATCTGTTGACCACAAGTCCCAGGATTTGGGGATGGGACCAGCCGGTCCAGCTCTGTGGGAATCCGAATGTGTTAAATACTGTACTACTAAAGCCGCTGTGCTAGCTTCAAGGCCGGGCTGGCCTTATGAGTAGCCGGCCCCCTACCTTAACATTTTGATACCCCCCGTTTCCCCCAAATTTACCCACATATCACAATGACTGAAATTTTTGTCAATCATCACTTTTTTGGGTAAAAAATTTTTGAATTATGCTTGGACATGTTTTGTTGCAGGAGATATAAGCTCTTTTTTTAAAAAAAAATAACAGTTTCTGAAATTTTTCTTACTGAGGTAGTGTTGCAGGTTGCTAAGTGTTGCTAAGGCAACTTAGTTCTTAGACTCTTAAGGGATACATGCAAATTACTTTAAACCAGTTATAGTCATCTAGAGACCAAAAGGAGGAGGACTCTCCTGCTTTAAGAGCAAAGTGGGAAGGTACCTCTTTCTGATTAGGGAGGGGAAAAATGACCCGCTAGGTTTTCTGTGCCAAGATAATCTTTCTTTGCTCCTTCCAGCTTCTGCTGCCTGAGAGAGAAAAAACAGAAGTTTCAGGCTGAGGAATCACAGGGAGCACTTCAAGGTATACGATGCTGATCCAGAGCATGAGGAAAATTAAAGTCATCCCTTTAATTAGCTCTTAGAGACTGAGCAGGGTAAATAGACCACCTGTGGCGGATATAGAGCAAAGCCACGAGCAGCTGATGGAAACAGCTGGAAGCACATTGACCCAAACCAGCCAGAAAAGCCAGGAATCTAGCACAAGCCCTGGGAGAGTAAAGACATCATATTAAGACTATTTTGGTGAGTTTAAAAGGAATGCTCTAATCAAAGTCTGTGAATAAGACTAGTATCTAAGTGAGCCACTGAGGAAAAAGTAGTGAGAAAGATACCAAATTTTACCTTGGACTTTGTTCATTTTAAAGGTTACTTTAAAGTAATAAACAGGGGGAAACAGGCCCAGATGTAGTATGTCCATATTAGTGCTTCAGTTCAGCCACTGGAACATTCAGGGATTAGCATAAAGGCACTAGGGGAGTGAGGGTGGAAAAGGAGGGAGATGACATTATCACCACCAGCTTTTATTAATGCAGTTAAAACAACTCAATGGGTTAAGTGCTTAAGGAATATTCAAAGAGATAAGAAATTCATAGAGAAGATAGACTGAAAGTACATATAGAAAATAAAACTAGGAAACATATTTGTGTTCCTGAAGCAAGGCTTGAAACTTGATTTCCCATAGGTTGCTGTCCAGTGAAGAGTTTGAGCCTTCACTGAAATCATGCTACCTATGAACATGGAGAGCAGATTCTTGTGGTATCAATAATGCATTTACAAAAAGGAGTATGAAAGAGTATCCTTCATTGAAACCCTTAATGTATTAGGTGTGGGGATATGCTAAATGATGCTAGGTGACAACGTGGATAGAGTCAGAAAGGTTGGAGTCCAACACATTTGCTCTGTGTGTGACCCTGGGCAAATGTAATGTTAATAGAATTGGAAGATCTTCTAGGCCCATTAACAGGCCTATGTGACCTTCTGATACAGCCTAGAGAGCACAGAGAAAGAAGTTTGAGCAGGCCGAGGGAGGAGTTTGTCTAGGGGAACTTGTTTGTGGAGAGGCCTAACAGGAAGAAGGTTTAAGATATTAGTGATAAATATCTTGTTAAATCTTACTTCCTGGTATCCTAATGATGTTCAGATAAATATTTTGGTTTTTCCTTTGAGGAAGAGAGTTTAGTGTATTTTCAAATCTACCCTGGAAATACTTATGCATATTCATAAGGTTGCTCTGAGTGTCACATTAGTATTACAGCAAGTCACTTAACTTCCGCCTGCCTCAGATTTTTCAACTGTAAAATGGGGATAATAATAGCATTCACCTTGTAGAGTTGTGAGGATCAAATGAGGTATTTTTAGAAGCATCTGACTCAGTGCTTGGCGTATAATGGGTGCTACATAAGTTTTTTCTCTTCCCCCACCATCATTGCATTGTAGGTGGTTGCCTACCTTGCCACCTAGAGGATCTAATTTGATAGGAAAATCTCTAAAACTTTCCCAACTCATGAATATTGCCAAGGGTCAGAACTGGCCTCAGAGTTTTTATTCTATTTCAATGAATGTTTCCCAGTATACCTTGGGCCTGGAGGTAGCAACATGGACCAAACCGAAAGCAAAGAATGTGGCTTTTGAGTTGGTAGGAGAAGTCATTGAGCAAGAGCTTTTGGGTTGAGCTGGCTTCCTGGGTGACCCAAAGGAAGGCCCCTGCTTAAAGAAGTCAGTCACAGCCCTCCAATCCAGTTGGCCTTAGGGACCCTGGGAGTAAGCACTCTTCATACCTGATTTCTAATGAATCAAATATAAAATTAAACTTTATTATGTTTGTGAACATTCAGGTGTGTTAATACTTTAGAGAAATGGATTTTTTTCCACTAACCTAGGAAACCCTCAATTTTCATTTCCTTTGCATGCAGATCAACCATCTCTCTAGAGAGCTCTTAAAAAGACAGTGGTTCCTTCACTGGTATATACATTCTTCTGGCTCTGTCCTTCCTGCTCCATTTTTCTCTCCCTCTGTCTATTCAAAGCTAGTCTTAGTGGTATGTGAAATGGTCATGACTTCAGAGTCACTGAGAAGGGGTCTATGCATGCACACATGTACACACACAATTTCCTCCAAGTACTTCTGGAGACACCCAAGGGAACATGGAAGAGGAAGTAGGGACAACAAAGGAAGAATATTAGGGCAGCATCTAGCCCTCAAGTTAAAGCTACCCATCAAATCAAGAAGCAGTATGGGGCTGTCAGTAAAGTATACAACTAGGCATTCTATCTTAGGGCCTTGGGCATGATGGTCTTCAGACCACGGCAGGAGGGGATCCACGATGCTCTTCTGAGAGATTCTAAGACTTAATATATTATGACACTGAGTTCTTGTTGGGATCTCTGTGACAGTTTGAATTTTTGTATTGCTAGCACTTAGCACCATGCCTAGAACATAGTGAGAGCTTGATAATTTTTTTTTCATTAATTTGGTCATTTATTCATTTATACTTCAGGAAAACTTCTGGATCAAGGTAGAAAGATTGCTATGGTGTTCTATAGAGAGGGGAAGGGTCCTGCTCAGGGTAGGTGTATTGGTTTCCCACTTCTGGAATCACAAATGGGAGGCAGGAACCAATTAGCCAGGAAACTGGAAATTTCTAGCCTAAAAGCTTGTGGGCTTAGAACACATACATATACATATACATATACACATACATATATATACCTATACACATACATATATACACATACACACACATATGAGGTTGCAGGTAATGTCAGAGCAGGAGTGACCATTGGTCAAGGGAAAGAGCATTGCTATGACATAGACAGCTTATTGGATGAGGAAAGACTACCCCTACCAACCAAAAATGACAACAAAAACAAACCAGAGCCTTTCCAAAATATAATAAAGGGATTTCATAACTAATATGGCTTACTACTTCTAACTGGTCTACTCTTCTCTGCCCACAGTCACTCATTCACTCCTTTGTTCAACCAATAAATATTTACTAAACACCTGCTCTGTTCAAAACTCAATGCTAAGCACCTCTGGGTATCCAAACACAGGTAAGATCTGTACCCTTCTTTTAAAGAGTTTATAACCTAGCAGAGGAGTTTAGTCATGTATGCAAATAAATACAGTACAAGACTAATAAGTGTTCATATGTGCTGAAGAGGTTGTTCAAATGTTACATGCTTTGCTCAGTTTTTTTTCTCTCAGTTTGATTTCATTATGTGGGCTATTTTTGTTCATTCTATTTATTTGCCTCTCTTAAATTTCTCCCATTTCAAGTGTTTGCATGTTTGTCTCTGTATTCTTTGGAAGAAATATTCTAATTCCTTCCTGTAGTTGAAGTTATTTCTCTTCCTTGATAAGTGGGTTCAGCTTTTTAAGATACCTTGGATTGATCCCAAAGGATTATCTTATCCTATACCGTTTTTGTTTTATTGTAAAGAAAAAGCAGCACTTGGCCTATTTAAACAAATTTTCCTTGATAGCTAAAGTTCTTTGTCTTGGCTACTTGTGGTATTGGTCGTTGACACTGGAATTCCAAAGATAACAATTAGGTTCCTTGGTGACTAAAGATTGAAGTTTCTCTCAGGTATTGGTCAATAGATTCTATGAATCAGGGACATATTCTGTTTTCAGTACTTCTATGTCATTTTCCTGAATTATTTACTCTAGAGTGTTATTCAGGCCTTTTACTCCAACATACCCCACCCCCAAGGGACCTGTGATCATCAAATAATTTCTGTGCATACTATCCTCTCATTAGTTTGAGCTAGATAAAATACATGTGTTCTTTCAGTGTTGCAATTATTTGACTTGATAATTTTTTTTCTCCAAATCTATTTTTGGTTTCAACATGTTATTCTCTTTTAACGAGCCTTGTCAGATTTTCTAAGTGAAAAGAGCAGTGTGGTATGGAGAGAGTGCTGGCTTTGTAGCCAAATGATCTGGGTTCAGATCCTAGCTCTGCCATTTCCTACTTGTGTAATCTTACAGAAGTTACTTAACAACTTAAGGCTTTTAGTTTTTTATAACATGAATAGATTTGACCAAATGAGTTTCAAAGTCCCTTCTAACTGTAACTTTATTATGCTATAATATAGAGTTCATTTTCTCCTTTATCATAAAGAGTTCTTTGAGGGGTCTAATTTTTATCCCCATTTATTTTTATCCTTATTTATTATTCTAATTTTTCTTCTTCTCAGCGGAACCATTACCAGGTTTCTTGCTGTTGATCCATTATTTCTGGGGAAGCCAAAGAGTTTTTTTTTGACTTTCCTTTTTTGTGAGTTTTTGTTTCATTTTTTCATTCAGCAACATTTCTTCATTGTATTTTGACCTTTCCTGATTTCTCAGATCATTTTCCCTTCTTTCTTTGTGAGTGCTTTCCATGATGATTTTTCTGCTTGGGAGCTTGACATAGCCCAGGCTCTCTCTGTTAGCCTTCTTCCTCTTTGCCCCTTGTCTTATCTAGCTTCTGAAAAGATATGTTTGGTTTGTTTGTTTGTTTTTTAACCAGGCTTTGTATTAGGTATCTTTACTTTCTGGCCCCTCCTCCAATTACAGACTCTTAATTTTCTCTCATTGAGACCACAAGACCTGGATGATTTCAGAAGCTTTCAACAATCATTTGGGTAGTAAATATGCATTTCTTAAGTGCTTTTTATGTTTCAGGTACTATGCTAAGTGTGGTAGATACAAAGAAAAGAAAAAGACAGTTCCTGCTCTCAAGGAGCTTACAATCTACTGGGGAAGATAGCATGCAAATATCTATATGTAAACAAGATACACACACACACACAGCACACCGAAATTGCAGAAAATCTCAGAGGGAAGGCATTAAGAGGAATCAAGAAAAGATTCTTGCTGAAGGTGGGGTTTTATCTGAGACTTGAAGGAAGCCAGGTAAGCTAGAAGTCACAGTTGAGGAGTGAGAGAGTTTCAGGCTTAGGGAACAGCAAGTGAAAAATCCTCAGAAAGTCCTCCTTGAATTGGGGGTTGGGAGAGAAGTCATTGTCTGGCTGCCTACCGCACAGAAACTCCATAAAGATCAATTGAAACTGGTTTCTAATCCCAGCTCTTTCCTAACCATTATGTTATTGTGGATTATGACCACTGTGAATCCACTCCTGCCATGGTCTGAAGACCATCATGCCCAGCTTATTCCTAACCATGTGTGGGCTCAGAACTGCTTGGTTTCCCCTCCTATACACATAGTTTTCCCTTTCTAGTTGGATCAGTTGAGTCCACCATACATCAATGGGAGTGTGAGGGTAAAAGAGTGTTTGGGGGAGGGGGGGTGTCATACTGGGTCACTGCCATAAGAAGAATGATTGAGTATACCCCAATACAGGGTAGTTGGCTAGGCTGTGGGTCCAGTAGGAATTTGTGGGTTCTTGACTCAATCTTACAATGTTGTCTCAATTGAGATGCTTTGTGTTGATTGGAAGTACTGCTTATCATCTTCTCTTATTACTGCCATTTTATATCTAGCTATTTAGATATTGGTGGTTTGAGCTAGCAGGTTCCATGAGTTATGCTAGAACCTGGCATTGCATGATTCTTCCATTATATGGCTCCCCTGGTTACCTCAAATGACAAATTAACCCCAGCAATAAATAACCATGGGGGCCCCATCTCATCTCTACATAGCTAGGCAACTTTCCTCTGCTACAGGTTCACCACCAATAGCCTGTCGGGTAACCCCTCCGTTCCAGGTGTGGGGTCCAGTATGGGAACAGGAAAGATTGACATCTGGCCTAGGAGATAGAGTCATATACTGAAAAACCTAGACATCAGATTTCTAATCCCATATTATTTCCATAGTACTTTGTAAAAGTTATCCCCATTATATAATGAAATGATCATTAATCTTATTTGATTCCCATTTTTCATTTAACAGATAGTGAGTGAGCATTTATTATTTGATTCATAGCACTATGCTAGGTTCTGTGAGAAATATCAGGAAAGAGATAGGATTGGACATGTGATTTCATTGGTGTAGAGAACCCCAAGGTGAAGAAACTCCCCCCATCAATGCAGAGCAGCACCTTCACTGCATTATATGGTCTTAGTGTGTTGCCTAGCCTAGAAACCATGAGGTTAAGGGATGTGCCCAGGGCTATACAACCTCGATGTCAGAATCAGGACATAAACCCAGGTCTTACTGGCTTTACTTCAAGCTCTCTGTCCATTATTCCATGTTGCCTCTCATTGTGGGTGATATTAAGAGGTCTAATATAAATACATAGTGCCCGATCTTAGGAAATATAGACTATTTGGGAGCTGCCTAAAATACATGAGATGTCACATAAACGTGAGAATTAAATAGAAATATAATAGTTGCCACTAAGGTAATTTTTGTCATGTAAGTGGTCCAGACAATGGGTGCTATGAATTCCAAGGAAAGAGATATTACTGTGGGTCAGAGTCATAGAAGGGTTACAGAGAAGGTGACAATTGATCTTGACTTTGAAGAATTGGATAGAGAGGTAAAAAAAAGAGTTGGAAGAATATTTCAGCTTAAGGGAGCAACATGATCAAAGGCCAGTGGTCAGAATGAGTGAGACATGTTCAGAGGACATCAAGAACTGTTCGTCTGGAAGAGTATCATGTCCCATCACTAAGTGTTAGGAAGTCTAATGATCAAAAGAAATGGCTAACCCTGGGAAAAGGTGGCAGAAGGTAGAGAAAAAAAATAGCCAGAAACAAGATAAGGTCAAAAATCTTGAGCAACATGGCACCTACAAGAGCTCTGGAAGGATATAGGGAAGGGAGGAAGGTTACCATGAAGTGACATGTGCTTCTACATCGCTCTCTTACGTAAGGATAAGCTTACCAGGCTGGTCCTTCAGGTTCCTCTGCTTCCTAAAGGAACAAGCTCATCAGAAGGCAAGAGTAGGGCACATATCAGGGAGTAGAGAAAGAAAGTGGAGAACAAATTGAATTAAATTTGACTCGGTGCTATAAGTGACCAAAAATCCATCTGTTACTACCATCCAAGAGGCAGAATAATTCATAGGAGCCTAGATTTAGAACTCAGAAGTCATCTAGTCCAGTGATGTCAAATTCAAATAGGAAAGAGGGGCCACTAAACTAGACATAAGAGTCCCTGAGGGCCATATATTGACCTGTTTTAAAATTTAAAATCATCTTTGTTTTATGGTATTTTATTTGCTTTGTTAAATATTTTACAATTACATTTTAATCTGCATTGGACAACCCTGGACTTATACAACTACTTCATTTTATAGGTGAGGAAATTAACCAGTAAGCAAGAATTATGTGCAAGACACTGGAAATGAGGCCTAAAGATATTCAGTGACTTGCCCAAAGTCACACAGATCATAAGCAGAAGAGACAGATTTCAAACCCACATCTTCTGACTGTACATCCACTCTTCTTTTCCACTAACACAATCCCTGAAGAGACAAGGCAACATTTGGTCCAACAGACCCAATGAAAGCATCAACTTCTTTCTCATTCTTAAGCTGCCTATGTGCAGGAGATAAAAGCAGAGGAAGCCAGGCCCACTAGGGTGATATTTGTTATTATGTGGCTTGTGATACTGTGGTTACAGTTAATAGTCTAAGAAGGCAGGAAACAGCAGTCCACACAAGGATTTTGTATGGCCAAGCAACATTGTTGGGACAATCTGTTGCTCCTAGGTGACTTTGGTGTTTTGGGATTTCCCTACAATTCATGCATACCAGTAAGAATGTCATATCCTGGGTTATATTGTGAACTGTCCAAGATCTTGGGCAAAAGGAACTGAAGAGTGTAGAGCTGAAGACTCCATGTCATTAAACTGGTGCATGATGTATCCTTGGGGGCAGAGCCAAGATGGCGGGGTAGAAGAAGCAAAGTTTTGCAGCTCCCACACAGCCACCCTAAATACCCATAAAATATGACTCTAAACAAATTTTAGGGATATCAAACTCACAACAATACAGAAAAGACATCTCTTGCTGAAGGCAGCTCAGCAGAAGGGGCTCATTGCGGCAGGCTGGGAGCTGAGGCTGGCACAATCCAAAACCGAAACCCCGGCCAGGCCCAAGGGTGATCGGGAGGAGCCGACCCTCCAGAGCTGCAGCATGAGTCTAGAGAGAGCAGATCTACAGCACCTGGAGCAATCTCCACATCTATCAAGCCAGAAATAATAAGGATTAGAGAAAGGTCAGTGAAAGTGAAGCTTTCAAGCTAAATTTGGGGGAGGAAAAGCTGTTCAGCCAATCTGCCCCCAGGGCAAGGAAGCAGTGAAGGAAGAGCAGGACCTGCTGCAACCGGCAGCTGCCTATGCTGAGCTGCTTCAGAGCTCCTGGCCTGCAAACCCC
>CM053594.1:282449682-282481859 GCA_028646575.1 Pseudocheirus occidentalis | reverse complement strand
ACACACACACACACCTGACTTCCCACACTACAAGCTATTTCCAATGTCTAGTGGTCTTGGCAGTGGCAATGACGCTTGGGAGAATTTCCATGCCCTGTCACAGAAGCTCTTGAGGTAAGACAGTTTGTATAAGGCTGATAAGAAATAAGACCATACATGAGGCTTCAGGGATCTGGCTGAGAGAGTGGCCAAGTCACAAACCCACAGGGTTGTTGTTTGCTGTTGTTTTCGTACAAGGGCCGATTAGAGGGTCTGATGGAGAATACTAGCTCGTGTTTATAGCTCACATTTATTTAATGCTCTGAAGTTTACAAAGGTATGCATACATACATATGCATTAAAACTTTCCCAGCAATAATCCTTTGGGGTAGGAAATGCAAGTGTCACATTCCCATTTTATGGATGAGGAAACTCAGAGAGCATAAACAATTAACCCAAAGTCACCTTCCTAGGGAATATCCAACCTAAGATTTGAACTCAGGTCCTCTGATTTCTAATTCAAGACTCTTTCCTCTGCAGTATGCAACAACCCCACAAGAGTCAGTACAAATCTGCAATCATTCATACATTCATTCATTCATTCACTCATTCATTCATTCACTCATTCATTCATTCATTCATTCATCCAACAAACATTTGTTGAGTACAAAAGGTACCCCTAGCATTATGTTAGTTAACTCTACATAATGGGGCAGCTAGGTGGGGAAGTAGATAGAGGGCCAGTCCTGAAGTCACAAGACCTGAGTTTAAATCTAGCTTCAGACACTTAGCTGTGTGACCCTGGACAAGTCACATAACCTCTGTTTGCCTCAGTTTCCCCATCTGTAAAAATGGGGATAATAATAGCACCTAACTCAAGGGTCTCAAATGAGATAATAATTGTAAAGTGCTTAGCAGTGTCTGGCACATGGTAAGCACTATATACACGTTAGCTGTTATTATTAGGTACAAGAGAAAACATAGATGCTGTTCTTAGAAATGGTCCTAAATGTACGTAGGCAGAATAGACAACTGGCCACATGGTGTGATTTGAGAGAAGCAAAAGGGACCTACCGACCAAATATCTCTCCTACCTCCCTGCCCTGCCACAACAACTCCAAGTCAAGTTTAAGACTTTCCAACTGTTGCAGCTGCCTGAGTGATCTGATAAAATACCAATCTCTTTCCTAGAAGAGACAGTGCAGGGATGCTTGTGGGGACCAGGTTTCACCTTGGAAAATAGAGTCACAGGTTGTCAGAGCTGGAAAGGCCTTCAGAGATCATTTCCATCTGCCCTCTCATTTTGTAGATGAAGAAACTGAGTCCCAAAGAGGCAGAACAAAGTGGTCAAGGTCATATACAGGGATAGCTGAGAACCTGCTCTCCAGATGCGTAGTCCAAACCATCCCGTCTCTCAACAAGACCCAGAATGGATACATTTTGATGGGAGGATAATGTTCTTAATATAGAAGGATGCTGGGGAGCCCAGGGGGTTCTGGTGTCTGGGTGATGGGATGGTTCTAGGCAGCCAGGGATTTCCCAAAGGCACGGGATCTGAAGGTGAAAGGAGAAACATCTAGAATGAGGAGACTGGGAGCATAAACCTTCATAGCGACGGCTATTCTTGGCTGACCTTGGACAATTGATTCTGAAGGCAAGATACACATGGAAGACAGCATACAATCGATGGGGTCTGGGCCTGTTCAGAGTAAAGTAGAGAGGCTTGGCAGGGGCAGGGTACATGGTAAGGGAAAGGAAAAATCAGGCTTCCATTCATTCAACAGAACTAGCTTCACATTCATCTGATCCTTGAGATAACCCTTTGGTAGAGACAGGATAGGAATTCTCTCCACTTTATAGATGAGAAAATTCAGAGAGGTCAAGTTCAGGGATATGAGTCGGCTCTAACCTGCTTAAGAGCTGATTGTTAAATGTTCATTGTGAACATTTCCACCTCAGAAATCAGCAAATGCCTCAAATCAGGGTTAGATTTATTGCTTGCTTGGTCCAGATTTAAGAAAGTGACAAAAAACATTTCAACAATGCAGATTAAACTTAAAAGTGTCTATGAAGGAGAGTCTTTGCCCTCCAGGAACAAATAGTATAATTTGTTGCATAGTATACATACAAGATGTGTTACATACATACATACATACATACATACATACATACATACAAGATACATATGCATAAGCTGAATGCAGTGACCCATGCCAAGTGTTCAGTGAGTGTCACTAACACTGAGCTCTGTGAAGATTCCCACCTCCTGGTAAGCCTTGTGTCTACCTGAGTACCTCAGTGGGTTAAAGTTTAGTGTGAATGGCACCTAGGGACTTGGATTCAATCCTTAAGTGTATAAATGTGGCTTCACCTTCTTCTTTACTTGTAAACTATAACCCAAACCTGACCTATTATCCCACAAATGTATACTATAGATTTCAATGGCAACCAGACAGGGGGATATGGACAATTTCACCCGTTCACCCATATCTCTACTAGAAAAATTGAAGCAAATATACACACATGCACACACACAAACACACAGACACACACTCACACAAACACAATGCACACTACATACACTCAATAAATATTCCATGAATAGTAGGTTATTCTTTGAATACAGATGGCAGCATGAAATAAGTCATGGCAACTCTACTGCACCCCCCAACCAGGGCACTGATACTTTTGATCTTTGTCCCCAGAACATGTGGAGCCTGAATTAGGACTCTTAAAATAATGACAATAACAACAACAAAGTTGGAGTAGGGGAATAGGTTGGCTTATTCTTGGATACTATTTTTACAGACAGTCTTGATGCAAGGGAACTGGCTGGACCATAGTCCAGTTTAGAGTTCACGTGGTATAACTTGCTCCTTTTTTACAGATAAGACCCATTGAAGCTAAGGAAATTTGGCCAAGGTCACACAGCTAATAAGCAGCAGAGCTGAGAATGGACCCTGGGGTTCTCTGAACCCAAGCACAGGCCTCTTTCCTCTTCTCCATCATGGCCTTTCTATTAAATAGAGAGATGTGTCTCTAATAGGGCCCAGAAAGGTTTCTAATGGACATCCCTAGAGGAGCCCAAGGTGGTCTTTAACAATTTTAGACCAGGACATACTATAACATTCTCTTACCTAAACATTTTTCATCTTATGAAATCAAATTAAAAATATGCTAGGGGCAGAATTGAAAAGAAAAAGGACCTCCTTAGGAAGGGGGCGGTTGATTCACTTTCCCTTGACTTCTATGTCTATGGCACAGAACTGAAGCTCAGAGTCTCAATCTGGGAGCTTCTCACAAATCACTCTTTAGCTTAAGTTCTAACACAAGAATTCCCCCTGAGAACATCAGAATTTGGCTCATTTTGCCCCCACCCAGGGTCACTTCTAAAAACACCAGAATGTTTCTATGTCTAGGCCTCAACATAAATTGTATATTTCTCATGCAAGAACTCAGGCATATGTGTACATGTGTGTGTTTGTATTGTGTTGAGAGACAGACACATATACGTATATACTCTCAAGAGTGAGTGGGTGTGTATATATGTGTGTATCTGAATCTACACACTTGAGTATATATATTTGTCTATACACATACACACAGAGATGTATATATATATATACACATATATATATGCACATATACATATATATAGTAAGAACTCAGGGTGTGTGTGTGTGTGTGTGTGTGTGGAGAGAGAGGGAGAGAGGGAGAGAGAGAGAAAGGAAGGGAGAGAGAGAAAGGGAGGGAGAGAGAGAGAAAGGGAGGGAGAGAGAGAGAAAGGGAGAGAGAGAGAGAGAGAGAGCGAGAGAGAGAGAGAGAGAGAGAGAGAGAGAGGAGAGACATATATACATATATATCCTCTCAGGCATGTATGTGTGTGTGTATGTCTACATCTACCAACCTGAGTATACACACACACACACACACATGTAAACATCTCTATGTACATACATACATAGAGATGTATATGTACTCAGGTAAGAACTCAAGTCTATATGTATGTGTGTGTATATAGAGAGAAACATGTAGATATACTTAGGTGTGTATATATGTATATATATGTATATATATACATGTATGTATATATATATATATTCTTGAATTATTGAATGAAAACCATATATTTCTGTCTCATATATTCATTTATATATGTAAATGTGTCTAAATACATGTAAATACATATCTATGGCAGACTTTCACCCAGAAAACACTTTTTAAAAAAACATTTTAAAAAGCACCCAATCCAGTATCCATTACAATGGCGTCCCTCCCCTTCCCACCCTAATAGGAAGGAGAAGCCAAAGCAGCCCATCTTCCAGCAAAGCTACACTTCATTATCACCATCATTCACCCCCTTACCCTAAGTGGGAAAAGTCCCATTTATGCCTTTCAGACTGGTCTTTGCCATTTACTATTCATTGATCTTGGGTAAATTACTTCTCATCTCTGGGCCTCAGTTTCCCCATCTATAAAATAGGGCTAATCTTCCCTACCCTCATGCTCCTCCAGGATCACTGTGAAAATTAAATGATGAATTTTTATTTTATTTCTAAACTCTAGCACACTATATCCATGGGTAAAGTATGAACTCTGCTACCTTTGCATGAAATGTTTTAAATGTAATTCCACCCAGCAGCAGCAATTGCAGGGCCTAGAAGCCCTAGTGGGAAATGGTCATTTATAGTGCAAGTCAGCAAAGCTTGTCAGCCCCAGCTCCATCATCCCTCACCTCCTTCATTTTTATAGAAAAAGCTCAGAAATGGGGAAGAGAAATTTCAGAAGTCAAACAAAAAATCAATACCGCGGAAGATAACCCAGCATTAATACAAAAACCAGGAGAATGTCTTTGTCTCCCTCTGTTCAGCTCTGCTATCAATCACATCCCTCGTGCCCCGATAGATTGAGGAGGCCACTTTTGCTTGGAAGCCAGCAGGATCCGCTTTAGTTAAAATGCCTTTGGAGTGGCAGGTTGGGTAGCCTGATACTATAGATGTAGTTCAGAATGACAACACGCAGTTCAGAATGACAGCACAGATTCCCCAGCATTCCCAGAGACTCTTGCCCTCCAGACTTATTAGGTGTATTAAAAACAGAAGAAGAAGAAAAGCAATGTTGATAGGTGTATGCCCCATTACAAGTAAGCTCAATGTGAGAAAATAGAAATGGGCAAGGTAAAAAAGTCTCAAAATTGTGGAGTCTAGGAGCCAGAGCCAATACTATACAAATACAAATACTATACAAATACAATACAAATACAAAGCTATACCTTAACAAGACTCACATCTACGACATCCCTGAAGAGTGACAATCATCTAGCCTTTCCCTGAAGATTTCCAGGAAAAGTTAACTTACCAACCCCCAAGGCAGCCCATTCTACAGATTTTTCAATGGCAAGTCCAGGGCTCTTGTCTCTACACCACACTGACTCAACAGTGCTTCCCTGGAGAAAGACAAGTACTCCACTTACTACCTAGAGTTCCTAGAACTCTTGTGTAGATAGTGGAACATCCATTCTCAAATGATGCTCTCTAATCCAAATAGTCCAGTCTCATTATCTTCTACCTACACCTTCTTCTTTTCCATTTCTGAACCTTTGCCCATACTATGTGCCTTCCCTACCCTGAATGCCTTCCCTATAGTACCACCACTGAAATCCTGGAGCCATCTCCAGTTGTCCTGCCCTATATTGGGCCACTGGACCCAGACGGCTCCAAAGGAGAAAGTGAGGCTGGTGACTTTGCATAGCCCTCCTCCAATTCACTTGCAAGTCATGGCACCATCTTTCTCTTGATGTCATGGTCCTCCTGGAGAACAAAGGACAAACCACACAACCACTGAAATCCTACTCATTTTCAAGGCTAAGCTCAAAGCCTACTTCCTCTCTTTCATGAAGCCTCCTTTGACTGCTCCAGCCACAATGATCTCCCCCTACTTTGAACTAAAATACTTACTTTTACAACTCAAAGTAATACCCCCCCAACTTGGACAGCCCTTGGAGGTTTGCAAAGTGCTTTCTTCATAACAATCCCAAGAAGTAGGAAATACAAGTATTATTATGCCCATTATACAGATTAGGAAATGGAGAGGCTAAAGGACTTATTCACAGGCACACAGCTAGTAAGAGTTTGCAGCAGCATTTAAACCTTACTTTCCTGACTCCAGACCAATCAGTCTATCACATCAAGA
Organism: Pseudocheirus occidentalis; assembly: GCA_028646575.1. Lineage (NCBI taxonomy): Eukaryota > Metazoa > Chordata > Mammalia > Diprotodontia > Pseudocheiridae > Pseudocheirus > Pseudocheirus occidentalis. The sequence goes on along the minus strand of CM053594.1, from coordinate 282,475,688 downwards.
AAGCATTTGTCAAATACTCCCTTATATCATTCCAGGTTATTTGTGTATATGCCCTTGTCTCTGCTATTAGCCTATACACTCTGGAAGAGCAGGGACTGAATATTGTTCACGTCTGTATCTAGCACACAGCAGACATGGTCAATACATATTTGTCAATTGATTGATTGGTTAGTAAAGCAAAGTAGAGTTTCCTTACATACAGGGCCTCTAAGCATGGCGACATCAAGGCTGACAGACTGTCTGATTTATGATATGTTAATCCACAATTACTGAAACAGGGGTATCCCCCCAATCCCCTCTGGGTTATTCCTTTGTAACAATAAAATCAATGATGATAATAATACAATAATATCTTAGTATGCATAACCAAGGGGCATCCCAGAGATGATTTCATTTGCTCCCCTGCCCTTTCTGTAAATAACATCTAATCATCTTACACAGCCTCATTTGGATAATGGCCCCTTTTTCATCATGACTCAGAAAGATTTTAATCCAAAAGAGAGAGTTCATTCTTCAGGGCTTAGTGTATCTTTTGATTAGAGTTTATTTACTGACCAGCATTTACCATCCTGATTATAGAATTGAATGCTATTCAATTCGCTTTCCGCTCCATTATACCCATCTCTCCTTTTCCCTACTGTCCCAAGGTGTGTTTCTAGCAGTGGCTGACTGCAGTAGGTAGTGTTTGAGTAACCCTATCTGAGATGTTCCTATGGACAAGTGGACACTCAAACACAGTTCAAGGATGTAAAAAGGTCAGTTGCACCTGGCAACAACTCCAATTAATTAAGTACCAAGTGCCCACTGAATGTCAACAACTCAACCAGTACTATGTTAGCATCAGGGAGGTGCACGGGGATGTAGAGGACACAAACCCTGACCTCAAGTAGTTTAAAATTTCATAGGACTGGTAACATAAACAAAACAAGAAGATAACTTATGAAATAAGACAGTATGTGATTATTGATAAATAATGATCAAAAGGACAGTGGGAGCCAGGACACCCAAGTTCTCATCCTGCTTCTCTGGCTGTTTGATTTTAGATGAGACATTAAATTTACCTGGATCTCAGTTTTCTCATCTTTAAAATGAAGTGGTTGAACTAGGTGGTCTTTTAGATCTTTATTTTAAACCAGAAAAACTTTGTACACAATTACAGACACATCGTATGTGTGACAACTACATAGACTGGGCTCCTCTCAGCGATGCAAGGTTAGAAGACAACTCCAAAAGAGTCATGATGGAAAGGGCGATCCACATCTAGAGAAAGAACTACAAAGTCTGAATGGAGATGGAAGCAAACTACTTGCTCTCTCTTGTGTTGTGTTTTGTTTCCTCTTTCTCATTGTTCACTCCATTGGTTATAGTTTTTCTTTACAACTTGACTAATGTTTAATGTGAAGGTATTTGTAGAACCTATATTTGATTGCATGCTGCCATGGGGGAGGGGGCGGAGGAGAGAAAGGGGGAGAAAATTTGAAACTCAAGAGATTGGGTAACTGAATGTTATAAACTAAAAGTAAATAAATGCATTTTTAAAAGATCTTTATTTTACTTGAATTATATATTATGTTATGTCATGTCATGTCATGTTATACAATACTATGTCATATTATATTATATCATATCATATCATATATTATTCATTATGTAGCCTTGCTTATTTTACTTATTTCCCACCTGGCTGTACTCCTCTGGACTTCACCATCATGCCTCCCCACTCCCAGGCCTTGAAGGGGTGGGGAGGTGGCTTCTCTCCCTGCAGTGTCCCACTCTGCTTTTTAGTTTCCTTTCCCTTGTTGATTTTTTTGTCTTCATCATTAGATTGTAAGCATCTTAAAGTCAGAAATTGTCTCTCTCCTATTTCATTCCCAGAACTTTTCACAGTGACCAGCACAAAGTAGGTACTTAATAAATGATTCTTGATTGATTGATTAACTTATGCGAAACCTGCAACATAAGTGAACTTTGATGATTCATCCAAAGTCACAGAGTAAGTCAACTAAGAGACTTCCTACCACACCATCACTATTAAGTTATTATTCAACTTTTGCTTAGAGACCTCCAATGTGGAAGAACCTGCTGTCTCAGGAAGCAGACCATTCTACTTCTGATCAGTTCTAATTATTAAGAAATGTTTCTTTATGTCAAATCTAAATATGCCTCTTCTCAACTTTCACTCATTACTCCTGGTTCTACCCTCTGGGATCAAATAAAGCAAAGGAAGTTTCTTCCATGTGGCAAGTCTTGCAAATACTTGAAGACAACTTATCATGTGTGCATGAGTCTGCCATTTTTCCAGCTAACATCCCCAGGTCATCTTCCTCTAGATCAGTGGTTCTCAACCTTCCTAATGCTGCAACCCTTTAATACTCATATGTGGGCATATCTGCATGTGGGTGGACCTGCCTGCAGATGGATAGAGGGGCAGTGTCTCAGTTCCTAAGACCATCAGAAATATGTGTTTTCCAATGGTCTTAGGTGACCCCTGTGACCCCTGTGAAAGGATACCCCCAAAGGGGTCATGACTCACAGGTTGAGAACCACTGCTCTAGATGATCTTCAAATGATCTTTGTCTTTCCTAAACTGGAGAAAAAAAAGTATACAGATGTAATCTGACCAGAAGAAAGCACAGAAGACAATTGAGTTCTTGGAGGCCTCTCCCCTACTCCAAGATACCCTTTATTCATTGAGTTTTTATGACACTGTTCTTCTGCTTCTTCTCTTACTTGTCTGATGGCTCCTTCCCAATCTTTGAGTCTGACCATTAAATCTGACTCATTGTAATATTATCTAGCCAACTTCTCTCTTCATCTTCTCCACTAAATCATAATATTAAGGTCTAAGTAAATTGTGTCTATCACATTCCTTTGATTTACTAGTTAAATAAAGAGAGACAGAGACAGAGACAGAGACAGAGAGAATGGGTGATATAGCAGGCTTGAGAAGAGGAAAGAAAGTTTAAAACAACTTCTACAGGGTTCTGGATAGAAAGTTAACCGGCGGGGAGGGGGAAGAGAGCGCAGCTAGGTGGCCCAATGAATAGAGCATAGGTCCTGGAGTCAGGAGTACCTGAGTTCAAATCCAGCCTAAGACACTTAACACAAAACTAGCCATGTGACCTTGGGCAAGTCACTTAACCCCAATCGCCCTCCAAAAAGCAAAAAAAAAAAAAAGTTAACCAGGAAGGAATAAAAGGATTGCCATGCCTCCATGAAAGCTCTTTGAAGTGAGATTAAGACACTAGAGATTTTTTTGACACTACAAATTTCTACTGGATTCAGACAGTGCAATTGTGGAACTTCTTCCTGCAGCACATGGATAGAAATAGAAAAGGCTCCCTACCACAATGAGGCAAGAGGAAAAGGCATAGAAAGATCCTACTGTAGATGAGCTTCTCTACAGGACTACAAAGAAGGAAGGTGAAATAACAATGAGGAAGACCAGACTTAGCTAGCCTGCTTCAGATGAGTGCTGGAAGGATAAGGGATTGTGATCAGGACAGAGGAATTTCAGAGTTCTGGGTCTTGAGAGTTGAAAGAGTCATGAATGATGGTGAGATCAAAGGTCTCACCATCCTTGTGTGTGGCTGAGGTGGAGAGGTGAAAGTCTGTAATGTTAATAGGATTTAGGACCTTCGCCCCCCATTAATAGGTCTCACTATAGAGCCCATTAATGGAAGTTTGCTTAGGAGAGGCTTGCTTGTAGGAAGACTTTTACACCTTTTTCTAATTTCTAATTAAGCACTGAGTCATGAGGATTGTGATGCCTTCTGTCTCTAAAAAGGGTATACATACTCTAAGGTTAACATTTTTCTTTGGAGTTTACTTATTGGAAGAGTGTTCTTGGGATTTGACCAAATGAGACTCTGAGTAGCCATTAAGGAGTCTCCCCGCCCCCCCCACTTTGAAAAACCCAGATGTTGGTGCTTCATTCCAGTAACCATGTATATATTACCTTGGTCAGACAGTTGGATATGTCTGTTGATCTGTGCTAATTTCTTAGACAGTTAGAAGCCCTGTCTGTGGATCTTTATTTCTCTGCTTGTATTTTCTCTGTTTTCTTTGTTTAGATTTTCTCTGAAGTTCAGGGTGCTGATTTTCCCCCAAAGCAGTGAATGAAATATTGTTGACCCACTAAACAGCTATCTTTCCTAGTAAAGCAGATCTAGGAATCTGTACTTGCAGCCATCCTGCATATGCCAGTGTGGTTGCTGCTACAAACTCCTGGGAGTAGAGGAAGGTTGATGAACCAGGAAGCTAGGGTGTTCAAAGGAATGTCATTATATATCTTGAAATCTCCAAATATAAGTCTAGGTTGTTATGGAGAGATCAACTTGAGCCAGGTACTGATTCCTCGAGAACCAAGCTTGCCTACTCATTCTGCCCCTCAAACATGGCATCAATATTTCTACCTCTGGACTTTTTGTGCTAATCCTACCTCTGGGTTATCTCCAATTGTCCTGATCCATATCTTGCCACTGGACCTAGATAGCTATGGAGAAGAAAGTGACCAGTGACTTTGCACAGCCCTGCCTAACTTAAATCCAATTCGCTTGCAAGTCATGGCATCACCTCACTGATGTCATGGTCCTCTTTGAGAACAAAGGACAAACAGAAGCAGCAATTGCCACTACCTGGAATGTGCTCTCTTCTTCCCATCATCCACACATCTCTGCAAATACAGCTCAAATACCACCTCTTTTATGAAGCCTCCCTTAACTATTCCCTTGATAACATTTCTTTGAACAATTAAAGTACTTACTGTCTATAGTCACTTAACCACCAGGTGGCTTTAATAACTACACACTACAGAGTCCAATGTTGACACATGCTCATCCCCTAACTGGGAAAAAAAATACCAAATAAGTGTCATGCTCTTTGTTATTTTTAGAGCCAACAAAACTTTAAACCTTCTGCCTTTCTACAAGACCAAACAAAATCATTGTGAAGAGGTGTATTGATTTGTGGGCTTTGATAATCAGAATTAGCTCTGAGCCCCCAGCCACTGGCAAAACCCCTGCCTCCTCCTCTTGTATTTGCTGTATTTCAGTGACTTATATGACACCAACATAATGGAGACAGCTCTACAGAAAAGAACACAAGAACACTTGAATACTGTGTGCATTTATTCTTAGCATAGAAGCAATATATGAATAAACATCATATAATAACAAGAACAGGGCAGCTAGGTGGCACAGTGAATAGAGCTCCAGGTCTAGAGTTGAGAAGATTCATCTTCCTGAGTTCAAATTGGTTTCAGATACTTATTAGCTATGTGACTCTGGGCAAGTCACTTAACCCTGTTTGCCTCAGTTTCCTCAACTGTCAAATGAGCTAGAGAAAGAAATGGCAAACTACTCTAGTATCCTTGCCAAAAAAACACAAAATGGGGTCATAACGAATCAGATACACCCAAACAACAGGAACAAGAACACAATGCATAATAAAACAATTAAACATCTAACAAGTGCCCACCAGTCCCTTGCTCTCATGAGCAGATAAAAGCTTGAGAAGAGCACTGTCTTCATAGTGTGATCAATGCATACATCCAGTTAGCCACCAAAAACAGAGGCAGAAATTCTGTAGCACCTCTGAGTCTGAGACCTGGACTATGTGAGGGATAATTTGCAGCGAAGTTCCTCCATTCTAAAATATCAAATCTAGAGTAGCTTCAGTATCCACTAGACTTAAGTTTAGAGGTCACCTAACCTTACAGGAATCTGGGACTTAGAGGAATGGAGACCCTCCCCAGTGCCACCCCAGCACAAGATATACCAAATAAGGATAACATTTCTTTCCTGGACTTGCATTGAACACTCACATGTTTCTGGGTATTTTGTTTTACAGATAGATTCCCACACTTAGGTTGTGGGCCAGCCTCCCTACCAATGAAAGTGAAGGCCAGTTGGGGAGTTGGGTTTCTGCATTAGAAGGTTATATAACCATGGTCTGGCTTCTACCTGTTGTTCTCTCTCTCTGACAGATGTCATTTGAGCAACATAGGCAGAGTCTTTTCTCATGAGAAGGAATAAAGACCTTTTCTGACTTCAGATTCAGACTCTGAACTCTTTCATCTCACACAACTAGAAGTGTGAAGAGCAGGTTCTGGAGCAAACCAAAACTTGGGGTCTCCATGAATGCACAAAGAGGAAGAGGAAGAACTGAAACCTGAATCCAGGTTTCCTGTCCACAACATGGTCTGAACCTGGGGTTCCCTTGGTAAGCTGAACTCTTCAGGAAGAACTCCCTTTACCTATACACTTAGACATGTTCTCTGCAATTTCTGGTCATGGTGAGTTGCCTAGAGCCCCAAGAGGTTGTGACCTCTGCAGCATTGCACAGCCAACAGGTCTTATTGACCTGGAGGCCAGCTCTCCATCCACTTTGCCTCCAAATAAAAGCATTAACTTTGGTGGAGATAGTGAAGACAAAGCTGATACATACAGCTCTTGAAAGTTTACAAGATGCTTTATTTGCACAATAAAAATTGACATTTCTACATCTCTTCACAATTTATAATATTCACACGATTTCATTTCATCCTCACAACTCCTCATCAAGTGCATTGTCTCTACCATTCATTTAGCATTTGCTCTATTCCTGCTCTTATTGTTAACTACCTTTTCATGCCTATCTGTCCTCTCTCCTCAACTAGCCTGTGACCTCTTGGAAGGTAAGGTCTGGATCCTTTCCTTCCAGTGTTTCTCTCACAGTAGCTGGAACTAAGCTGGGCACATGGTAGGTTTGTAAAAATGCATGTTAATTAAGAGGAGGGAGAGAGGAAAAGGAATGAGTACTTCTATAGTGCCTACTTGTGGCAGGCATTGGGCTAAGGGCTCCTCACAACAACTCTGCAAAGCTGATGCTGTTTATCATCCCCATTTTTTACATTTGAGGCAAACAGAGGTTAGTGACTTGATTAGAATCACACAACTAGTAAGTGCTGAGGCTGAACACTTTAAACTTAGGTCCTCCTGGCTCCAGGCCCAATGTTCTATCCAATGCACCACCTAGTTGCCTAATGATTAATGGTCTGGGTTCCTCTTGAAAAGAACTGAATTATCTTCCTACCCCAGTCCTTTTGAAAGCTTCCTTGTTATGACAGCTGTGGTGCTCACCACAACACTGCTCTAAGTGCTAAAGGTTCAGAGAACAATGTGGTGTAATGGGAAGAATGCTATATGGCAGGGGAACAAAGAAGTCTGAGGGCCTGGGTTCAAATCCTTATTCTGTTGCTTATTCCCTATGACCTTGCTGTCATGGTCCTCTTCAGGAATCAAGGACAAAGAACAGTCTTGGTGAGTAGAAAATAGGAGCTTCCCTAATGGGGATCCACCTGGAACTGGCCATTTGGGCAACTCTTTCTTTCTTTCTTCCTTCCTTCCTTCCTTCCTTCCTTCCTTCCTTTCTTCCTTCCTTTTTTCTTTCTCTTCCTTCCTTCCTTCCTTCATTACTTCCTTCTTTCTTTCTTTCTTTCTTTCTTTCTCTGGGGGTGCTCTGTCCAAAGGAATATAAATTTGATTCCCAAAAACTTTCTTCTTAAGGATAAAGTCTCAAACCCAAATCACTCTGGCTCTCATTGATTGGTCAATAGTAAGTCTCAAGGCAAGTCCCACTTGCTCATTGTTTGGACCCTGGTGGCTCAGAGTGAATGTAAATAGCAATTGTTTCTGTTTCAACCAGAAACCCTAAAGGTCTTCCCCTCCCAGATTGATTTTTTGGGGCATGGGGGACCTAGGCAAAGAGACCATTCTCTGCCTCATTTCTACCTAGTCTTAATGCCTGAATAGGTGTTGCCTCAGTCAAATTGAGACCTGTTAAAGATCCTAGCTTAAAAAGGCCGAGGTCTCCCACTGCATCCAGGGCCATCTCCAGTCATCTTGATCTATATCTCCCCACTGGATCCAGGTGACTCTGGAGGAGAAAGTGAGGCTGATGACTTTGCACAGCCCTGCCTCACTTAAATCCATTTTACTTGCACGTCACGGCATCACCTCCTTGATGTCATGGTCTTCTTCTAGAATGAAGGACAAACAACAATTCCCTATGCGAGCTGGAACAGGTAATTTCATCTTTGGTTTCCTCATCTGGAAAATGAATAGATTGGATGAGGTCCCATCCAGGCTCAAATATAAATTACCCTATGACTTCACCATTTCCTCATTTATAAATGAAAGGATTGGACTGGGCTCTAATACCTGACATTTATGTAGTACTGCAAAGTACTGAACATATGTAAGCCCATTTTAGCTTAATAATGAGCCCATAAGGTGGGTACTTTTTTGTTAGGCCTACTTTGTAGATAAGAACACTGAGGCCCAGAGAGATGAAAGTATTTGTTCCAGGTCACTCAAGTAATAAATGGTGGAACCAAGATTCAGACCCAGGCCTTCCTGAGTCCAAGTCCAGCATTCTGATTGCCAGGCTTCCTCCTGCTCTCATTCTCAACCCCTCTGCCTGTGCAGGCACACAAAACATAAGCCAAATCACTTCTGAAATTACCAGTGACGAAAGCAGGATGTAGATCATTCAGGTAACACCATAAAGCAAGCACACCCATACTTAAAGTACAGAGGCATCTGTAGGAGCTGTTACCTTATTGCAATGAGCTCCTTCAGGTCGGAAACATGTTAAGTTATGGTGCCTGTTAGGGTAGTTTATAGCCTGTGGGCCATATGTAACACTCGTGATGAGAAAAAAACAGAATTACCCTGAGTAGATTGTGTACAGATTCATTAATTTCTTCTCATTATGAGAACACAATGCTTTGCACATAGTAGGAGCTCAGTAAACATTTATTGGATCAATTTAGGTTGAATTAAAAATTCTTCTCAAAGGAGTAAATTTGGTGAACCAGGGCTATGGGGGTAAAAAAAGCTGTAGTGAGGGAAGGGATACTGGCCTATCAGATGGTCATTCTGAGCATAGTGCCCCTTTTTCTTTATTTTAATATTCTGTTTTTTCTAATTATATATGGTCCCCTTTTATACTGCTTTATCCTTGGAGCAAAATCATGAGGCCTAAACTTGGGGTATACAAGGACTGGTTTGAATTTTGGTGTCACCTCCCAAATCATATGTGGGCCAAAGGGCCCATTTTACCCCACCACAGTTACCTCTGAAAACCTCAGAATACAGTTTATGAATAGATCTACACCGATGTGGGCAGGAGTCTCAGTTCCTATGTAAGCACTGAAGGTAACAATGCTTAGTAAGACAATCTTTTAGCAGGGGATGGGGCTAGGTGACCCAGTGAATAGAGCACCGGCCCTGGAGTCAGGAGGACCTCAGTTCAAATCTGGACACTTAACACAAAAATAGCCATGTGACCTTTGGCAAGTCACTTAACCCAAATTGCCCTCTAAAAAGCAAAAACTAAACAAAACAAAGAAACAAAGGATAATCTTTATTTCACCACATCAAAAATACAAAATAGTACAAAGGACTCACAGTAGCCCATAAATAGTTGATACAATTATCCTTTGATCTCCAGACAGTTTCACCTTATACCCCAGGATCTACATAGGCTTGCAGCCAGTTATGGTGTTAGCCTACAACTACCATTGGAAGCAAAATGAACTTGGGATTGCTACAGTTACAACTCCCTTCCCATTGAAACCACACTGTCCCAACAACTGGGAGTAACAGGGGAGGTCCAGATTGCATTGCAACAGTATGACTCAGTCCCTTTGCTGCTTTTCTGGTTTCATGGTTTCATTCTGTATTTTCTCTCCAAGAGGCTATTTTGCCAACACCCCCAAATGCTTCCATTTCAGCTTCTGCAACCTCTTGGTCCAGGTTCTCCCCTTCTCCCTCTGGAAGGATGATTACCAGAACTCTTAACATTCCCCCAGAATACTGGGGTACAGGAAATGGGAGAAGGGGAGGTAAAGTGCTCAAGAGTTTTTGCTACCACTGATTCCATCACTACTCCTGGATGCTGCCATCTTTCTGGCCAAGATCAATTGCTGCCTCTCCACAGCTGGGGCTGAGGTGGAAAAGTCAATCTTGGGGGTATTATGCCAATTTATAGGGCTCAGTCCCCCATCCTTGTACCAATGTCTACTCTCAATCCATCAATAATCATTTATTAAGTGCCTACTATGTGCCAGACTCTATATTAAGCCTGCAGATGCCAAACAATCCCTGCCCTTAAGAAGGTCATAATCTAAGAGGGGAGAAATGACACCCAAATAAATATGTACAAACTAATACAGGAAAATAGAAAATAAGAAAGGAAAGGCACTAGAAGTAAGAGGGATTGAGAAAGATATCCTATAAAAGATAGGGCTTTGATTGGGACTCTAAGAAAGCAAGGGAAGGCAGTAGATGGAGATTAGGTGGGAGAGCAGTCCAGGTACAGGAAACAGTCAGAGAAAATGCCCAGAGCAAAGAGATGGAATGTCTTACTCATGGAAGAGGAAGGAGGTCAGTGTCACTGAGTCAAAGAGTACATAGTGGGTAGAAATGCATAAGAAAGCTGGAAAGGTAAGAGGAGGTGAGGTTATAAAGGGCCTTGAACAACAAACAGGATTTTGCATTTGATCCCGGAAGTGATTGGGAGTCACTAGAATTTATTGAGTGGAGGAGGTAGGGGTGACATGATTGAACCTGTGCTTTAGGAAAATCACTTTGGTAACTGAATGGAGGATTGGCTGGGGTGGGAAGAGATGAGTCAGGCTGACCTGCCACCAGGCGATTATAACAGTTCAGATAATGAAGGCTTACACCAAAGACACAGCAATGTCAAAGGAGAGAAGGTCAAATATTCAAAAGATGTTACAGAGGTGAAGTCAACAGATCTTGGCAACAAATTAAATATGGGCATGGGATGAGATAGTGAGAGATAATGAGATAGAGACAGGAGAGAGAAGGTGAGGAGTTGAGGATGACTCCTAGGGTGAGTCTGATAGGCTAGGAAAACTTATTACTCTACAGTAATAAGGAAGGTAGGGGTGGGGAGGGTTTAAGAGAAAAGATAGTGAGGTCTGTTTTAAACATATTTTAAGGGGCAGGTAGGTGGCATCATCCCTGGAGTCAGGAGAACCTGAGTTCAAATCCAGTCTCAGACACTTAACACAAAAAAAAAAAAAACTAGCCGTGTGACCTTGGGCAAGTCACTTAACCACAATTGTCCTCCAAAAAAGCAAAAAAATTTTTTTTAATTTAAAAAAACATTTTAAGATGTCTAGTGGACATCTAGTTCAGGAAGTCTGAAAGTCAGTTGGAGATACAAGATGGGAGGTCAGCAGAGAGTTTGGGGCAGGGAAGACACATATGAGAATCATCAGCATAGAGATGGTACTTGCATCCATGGAAGCTGATGAGATCACCAAATAAAGTAGTAGAGAGGGAGAAGAGAAAAGGCTAGAGCAGCAGTCTATGGGACACCAACAGTTAGGGGGCATGATCTGATTGAAGATCTAGCATAGGAGACAGAGAAGGAGACACTTGATAGGTAGGAGAACCAGGAGAAATCAGTGCACTGAAAACCTAGAGAGAAGAGAATTTCATAGAGAAGAGGGTGATTAACAGTGTCAAAGGCGGCAGATGGGTAAAGGAGAATGAGGACTGAGGAAAAACCATTGGATTTTACAACTAAAGAGTCATTGATAACTTTGGAGAGAGCAGTTTCAGGGGAATGATAAAGTCAAAAGTCACAATATAAGGTGTGAACAAGAGAATGAGAGGAGAAAAAGTTGAGGCAACTATTGTAGACAACCTTTGGGGGGAGTTTAGGCACAAAAGACAGAAGCAATATCTTAGCTCCCTAAAGCCCATCAAAGTTTTAATTTAGTGGTACAAAAACCTTTCTTTGTATCCCAACATTTAGCATGCCTGGCATATGTAATGTTGGTGGTGGTAGCTGTCCTTCATTTTCAAAGAGGACCAATCACATTACAGGGTGATATCTTGACTCCTCCATGAACTGGATTTAAGTGAGGCAAAGCTACTCAAAGTCATCAACCTCATTTTCTCTTCTGGAGTCATCAAAGTCCAGTGGCAAGACAATAGTCCAGATGAATGGCCCAGGATGCAATGGGTGACCTTGGCATCTCCAATGTCTTACCAAGTTCTAAACACTCCACAGCACCTGCTTCAGCCCCTTCGTGGTCCTTTCTGCCAATAGGAAGTCTTCATCTGCTTGGGGTAGACATCCCCCTAATTCCCCAACAGGTTTGAGACCTTAACAAATGTTTATTAACTGACTGGTTTCACTCAACTATGTCTTAAGGACAATGGTAGGTCAGTCTACACCCTTATATCAGTCAAATACAAAGTGTAGTCATGATCCCCAATAACCCGAGTGAATCGAATAATCCCAGCAAGCAAAGACTCAACGACTCATCCCCAGTAAAATATAAACAGGTGGGAGAGGATCTAGACTTGGGAGAGGATCTAGACTCAGAAAAGGTCCTTAATTCTCTCAGGGAGGCGTTAGTAATCATGCCCACGCTCTCCACAGAGAGACACAACTGAGGTTCAAACAAAGGCTCTCCTCCATCAAAGATGTCATTGCCGGGGTTGTCGTCCCCTCACCGAGGTGACCAAGGCCTTGAAATCAGCCCTCTTTACTCAGCTTTCGGTAGGTCTGGGGTGAAGGAAATAGTTTGGGTCAAACCCAAGCAGAGGCAAAAGTGAGAAATCCAGAATTTTGTCTTTAACAGCCTCAGGTAGTTCCTGGTAGAGAGCAGGGAGAGTCTGTTTCCAGTACAGAGAACCTTATGAGCCAAAGCACAACACAGAAGAGGAGGGTAGGATTAGGCTAACAGTCCAGTTTGGCCACAACATAGAGTACATAAAGGAGTAGAATATGAGATCAGGATGGAAAGACAGTTTGCAATAAGATTATAGAGGGCTTTGCATACTGGGATATACACTATATAAGAGGAATAGCATGGCCTTAGTGGATAGAGACCTGGGTTTGAATCCTTCTGATGGTATGACCGTGGGCAAGTCACTTACCTCTCAATATTCTACATAGCTCATGACTGTAAATTGTACAGAAGGTGCCGACCTGAGACCTGCATTAGTGGACAGAGTTTCCTCACCCAGGACTTCCTTTTACCAATGAAATCATTGTTTCAGTCCCTATCCTTAGCCCTACTATATTCAAAGTACTGAGCCATCAATTAGAGATACAAAGATAAGCATGAGATGGTCCTGCTCATCAGAAACTGACAGCCTGCAGAGGAGCTGGCATTCTACAGGCCTTCCCAGCCTTAACCATCTATCCTGACTTACCCTGACTTGTTCCATTGACAGAAATTGCATGGGTGTGCCAAGCCAATGGATGGATGAAGCTTGCTCTGAAAGGAAAAAAAAGTCATTGGAAAAGAAACTGGTCAACTCAGCATCACTGAGATATTTAAAGTGAAACACGCAGTGTTGTCAACAGGCAGGTGTCAGTTCTTTTCTGCATGGTAGCAACTTTTGCAAAATGTTTTTAATCCTCACATTGAAATTAATATGGTGTTGGCTGCCTGACGTGGATCAATAACACACTAAATATGAATTTGCACAAGAATGACTCCACAGCCCTACCTAGTCAATAATATGTGTTATTAAAGCTCCCTAAATACGTATTTACACAGTCAGACCAATAATCCATCCATTCAAAGGTCCCTTAATGCCTATTGGATTGCAAGAGACCCAGATGCTCCCTCACATGCCGGGTCCAAAAGAAATTTGGTTTTTAAATAGCTTTACAATCAGCTTGTCACCAAGGGGTCAATGGAGGAAATGTTCACTTTTCCAAAAGTCAGAAAGTTTCTTCAGCATTGGGTAACCAGGGCTTTTTTCAGAGGATCATAGAAGCAGAGCAGAAAATTACCTTAAAGTTTATAGGATCACAGGAGTCAATGCTGGTAAGGATCTTATAGGTCACCTAGTCCAAACCTCCCCTTTTACAGATGAGGTAACTGAGGCCCAGAGAGGTAAAGAGACCTGGCCAAAATGACAGAGGTGCTAAGTAGAAGAATCAGGAACCAAAGCCAGTTCCTCTGACTCCAAATGCAATGTTCTCTGCCTCATTTCTTATCTAGCCTTAATCACTGAAGGGGCATTGCCTCAAACTGAGAGCTGTTAAAGACCCTAGCTTAAAAAGGCCAAGGTCTCCCATTGTATCCAGGGCCATCTCCAGTCAATCCTGCTCTATATCTGGCCACTGGACCCAGATGGCTCCCGGGGAGAAAGTGAGGCTGGTAACTTTGAAGAGTCATGCCTCACTTAAATCCAAATCACCTCCCTGATGTCATGATCCTCTTCAAGAATGAAGGACAAACAACAAACAATGTTCTTTCCACTGTGCCAAGTTTCCTTAAGCCAAATTACCCTGAGTAGGACATAGCTTGGGTGGAGTGGAGTGGCTACATTGAGGTATAGTGACAAATGTGGTTATAGAGGTAGAGTTGGTCCAACCTAATCCCAATACCTTCTTTACTTAGGTGCTTTCAGGATTCTACTTTTCCCTACTTCATATTGTTTAGTTCTTTCAATCATGTCTGACTCTTTGTGACCCCCACTTGGTGTTTTCTTGGCAAAGATACAGGAGTGGTTTGACAATCCTCCAGCCTCCAAACTCAGAGTTTGTTAGGATCAGTGAACTGAAGAGAAACCCTTACTCATGGGCTGAAGCAGGCACTTTATTCCAAGGACAGATTGAGGCCTAACCAGCAAAATCCACTCCCCCTGTCTCACCCACACAAATCACCTCTCCTCAAAGAACTTCTGATTGTTGCCATTGACCTTGAAGCAAATGAGAAAAGAATGAAGGACGTCTTTTTATGTACTTTGGGTGCAAATTTGATGTCAGATTGAATTATTATTTTTTTTCCTGAGTGATGAAGCAAATCTTATAAGGAGTCTTTTCCCATTCTCCTTTTTGGAATAGAAAGAAAATCTCTTTGAGCCTCAGTTTTCTCAACTATAAAATGGGCTGGTTGGGTTAGATTCACTCTAAAGTCCTAACTCTAAATCCTATGGTCCTAATTTCTTAAACAGTGATTAAATAGGCATGTGGGAGGATTACCCCAAGCCCACCAGCAGTCAGTAGTCTTTAGAACTGGCTGAGTCTGAGTTTGAAGTATAATACCTTCTCTCATATCATGCCCCCAACCCACACTGGCAATGACAGGCTGGGCCCCCAGAAAGGCAGCTGCTACTGCTTTCAGGATTCTAGGGTTAACCACATAAACACACACATACATGTATATATTTACAGAGTCAGTGCAGGTAAGAGTGAACACAAGCTTACAGTATACTGGTAACAATGCAAATGGGTAGGGCCATCACATGGCCAAGGCAACTCACAACTCCAGAATGATGGGGGCCTCAATGTCCTTTCCAGAGGGTCCTCATGAAGTTCACTGTGGGACACGGCATTGCTGATGGAAGTGTCATTCAGATTCTTTGCTAGCCTGCATCCTCATAGGACAGGGCATTTTGGCTGAACAGTTCGACCACTGCTAGGCTGGGTCAAGCAGGTTGCTCAGACGCTGGGCAGAAGTGGCCAGCCAAGTCACTTAGGCTGCTGCCAGACTGGGCCAGGCAGGTGACTCAGCTACTCAGTAGCTGCTTCCAGACTTCAATGGGCACTGTGATCAGCTGCTAGACTCTTCCCAGGGAACTGAATGTCTGTTGGACATGTTGATGCGACGCATGCCCCAGGGTCACCCTTCAATGGGCAACTACAGTTGTTCACCCCCTTTAGTCACTAAATCCCTTGACTGGGTGGCATTTTATTCTTTAGTTGGAGTGTTGCAGCGGCTTTTCAGATGAAGAGCTAGTATGCCCTTTCAGATAGGACAGTAACCCTGAGACTAGGATTGACAGAAACCACTCTTCACTGACTCCCTCAGAGCCTGAGCCCTGAATTTTAGCACCTCCAGATAGAACTTAGAAGAGATCTAGCTTTTCAGATTTGATTATCTTTCCTGGATCAGAGGTGGCTTTCCTCAGCCAAGTTATACTTCCCATACTCCAACTAGATCTTGTGCAAGTGAGTAGCTAGGGACAAAATTTTGGAAAGAGTGCACCCTGGAGTGAGTTCATGGTCTTGCTGGCTTCTTCAAACTTTCTAGGATAAGAAAAGTTTCCCTTGTATCGGAAGGCATTCTTCATTAGATTTCAATGTCTGGCTTTTGCCCCTTCCAACATTCAGCATTACCAAAGTGTCAATGAGGCACAATACTCCATAACAGAAGAATGAGGGAATAAGCACCAAGGGAGGCAAATCCAATTCACCGAAGATAATCTAAGGCAGGGTGCTGGTCTTGTAGTGGAGATTATCAGAATGTGAATCCTGCCATCAGATACTGTATACATGACCTTGGGAAATTACTAAATCTCTCTAGTCTCAATTTCTCCATCTGTAAGATGGGTATCATATCATATCATATCATATCATATCATATCATATTATATTATATTATATTATATTATATTATATTATACCATATTATACCATATTATACCATATTATATCATATCATATCATATCATATTATATTACTTATCAATATAAATATTAAATAGAGCAAAATGTGTTATCCATAACATAAATGTATAACCTATTTCTTCATCTGTAAGACAGTTATACTAATAGCACTTTAACCAACAGGATTATTGTGAAGCTTAAATGAGAGAATGTGTATACAGCACTTTACAAACAGTAAAGAGTTCCATCAAAGTCAGGTATGATTGTTATCCCTGTTTTGATGTAGAGGGCACCATTCTCATTTGGGGCCAGGCAGCAGCAGCAGTAGCACTCTAGAGAACTGACTCCATTAAGCATAGATCTTAATGAAAGGAGAGATGGAAGACCAGAAAACTTTGACTAGAGAATTACTTGAAAAGTTCAAGTACTGCCTATCCAGCAGAGAAACAGTATATCTGTTATAATATCTGAAAAGAATCTGTGAGAAGTCAGAAGGTCTGAGTTCAAGTACTGACTCTGAATCTTAGTAATATCCATTCACCTCCCTATACCTCAGTTTTCTCTCCTGTAAGATGGGGATAACAGTACCTATACGCCTTATCTCAGAGAATTGTTGTAAAAATAGTGCTTTATCAACCTTAAAGTACTATATAAGTAGCCACTAATCATACCTTATTGTAGAAAGAAGGTAGTCTGACTTCTCCAAGTTTATGCAAGTAAAGTTGTTTAAATGGTGCTTTATTAGCCTTAAAGTACTATATAAGTAGCCACTATCATACCTTATTATAAAATGAAGGTAGTCTGGCTTCTCCAAGGTTATGCAAATAGATCAAACACATGGTCCCTTCTTCATCTTTTGGGGTGACCTTCAGGAGAAAATTGCTTTAGATGACAGGTTTCCAAAAAAGAAACTAAAACATTGAATCAAATCTAGTAAAGTAGAATTTAAAAGGGTTACAAGTAAAGTCCTTCTCCTGGGTTCAAAAACTCAATTGCACCAGTAAGAGATGGAGGAATCCTAGCAGGATGATAATTCCTATAAAAAGATGAGACATATTATTGAATCATCAAGAGTTTCCAATACACTAAAATACCCATAATGGAAAAAAAAAATGTCAACTCCATCTTAGGCTTCATTGAATACTCTATCCAGATCAGGATATCTGAAGAACTCCTAACAGCTAGAGGTCTCCAAAATGCCTATACTCTTCAAAAGTGGTATTGGAGAGCTCTAATATATAGAGTACCCCAAAAGTAAAATGAGTTCCTTTGGGAGGCAAGTGGGTTCCTGCTCATGAGAGGTCTTCAAGCAAAGACCACTTGTGGGAGATATTGTAATGGACTGGTCAGGATTCATTGGAGTAGATGACTTTTAAGGTGCCTCCTGCCTAAAATTTGATGAGTCTATGATCACAGATAATTACAAGATATTATTTTGCACTTGATTCCACAGTGCTTTGTAAATGTTTTTAAATAGTTTCTGATATGTAAGTTCCTCAAAAGAAAAGCCAATTATTTTCCTATTTTAGGGTTTGCCATCAAAGTTAGTAAGGATAGGATGCTTCACCCAGTAAATTCTCAATAAATATGGGTGTAAGGATAGGATGCTTCACCCAATAAATTCTCAATAAATATGGGTGTTTTAGGTTGTTAGATGCCCAAGACACCTTGGTGGGGAGAATAGGCCAGGGGTGATGTGTACTGTTAAGCAAAGAATAGTTTCTCAGTGAATCTGAAAGGACTTCTTTCACCAAAAGGGAGTGAATGGGGCTCTACTCAAAGGTTTGAGTTTAAATCTTGGGTTTTCTGCAGAGAAAATTCAGAAAGTGTTCTTACTTTTGTTCAGGCTCTTATAAGATCTCTCTGGAGAAGAAAGACCTCCTATCCTATAAGTCCCTTATCCTACAGGTCAGAAGATTCTTGAAGAGTATATACACTGATGTTTACACCTCTCTAAAAGTAATGGAGACAACCAGCTGTATAGTGTGATCTAAAGCAGTGGTTCTCAACCTTCTTAATGCTGCAACCCTTTGATACTTGTATGTGGGCATATCTGCATGTGGGCAGATCTGCCTGGAGAGGATAGAGGAGCAGTGTCTCAGTTCCTAAACCCATCAGAAATATGTGTTTTCCAATGGTCTTAGGCAACCCCTGTGAAAGGATCGTTTGACGTCCAAAGGGGTCGAGACCCACAGGTTGAGAACAGCTGTTCTAAAGGGTTTCAAAAACCTCTTAACCTCATATAAGTTTCTGTGTCGTAAGTACCAGGCCTGGAGTTAGGAAGACTGACCAAACACTTAATTGTGTGATCCTGGGTCAGTGACTTAACCTTTGCTTGCCAAAAATTTATCTGCAAATTGTGAATAAAAATAGCACTTATCTCTTACGGTTGTTGTGAGGATTGAATAAGATAGAAATTGTAAAGCACTTTAAGTTTCACATATAGTAAACACTATATAAATATTAACTATTATCTATTAGCTGTTCTTCCACTGGATTATGACCATAGGGTAAATGTAAAAACTAGGGAGAGATGGAGACCTCATGCTACTGCTGTAAAAGGACGAAACCCCCAAAAGGCAGATGGCACCAAACACCCATCTCTCTGGAAATGTGTCTTCTAATTTATGAGCAGATCTCCCTGGCTTGAAAACTGCTTGGGCCTCTGACTTCCTGTTTTTGCCTCATCTATAAGACACTGATCTTCCTGGGAAGCTCTGATCCCTTCTGTGAGTTGGCCTCTGTTTTACCCCTTCTTTGAGATCCCAAGTTGAACCCTGGCTCTCTTTCCTCAGGCAGGGGTGGATGGAGCAAGAGGGAAGGAGGTTCTCAGGCCTATTGATGGCCCTAAAACATTTGTAAATGTTTGGTATGGGTGGCCCCTTTAAGGATATAGGACTGTTAAAAATCATCTGTCTGCCATAGCTGTTTTTGTTCTTCCATTGGTGATTCATTCCTTTGGTCTAAGGGAATTGCTGTTTTATAAAATACTGGGAGAGAATCAAAATATTGATGCAGAAAACTTCTTGGTCAATTATATGCAAAAGGAATCTTGGGGGCAGCATTATTTGTTCCCCAGACATGTAATACACGCTTCTGACCACTGAGAAACTATGGCAAATGTAGAAGCAGGAAAACTGCCATCAACTGAATCAGTTCTGTATCCTTGCTGAATATCCTTTCCATGCTATTGTAAAGTAATCCTCCTTTTGACAACTTTCAGATAGGCCATGAGTATTTCATTTTATTCCAATCCCAACCTACCATCATATCAGCCTAAATCAAGTCAGAATAACTACAGAGGGGGAACTTAACAAGCCACTAAGAGTTTTGAGTCAGTCAGTAGCATTTTCTAGGTGTCTACTCTCCCCTGGCACTGTTCTAAATACCAGGAATACAAAGGGGAAAAGCCCATCCTTGAGGAGCTCACAATCTAATGGAAGGAAAGGGAGACCCTATAAACTACATACAAACAAGGGATACAAAGGATAAATAGATCAACTGCAGGAAGGCATTAGAGAATTAAGAGAGATCAGGGTAAGTTTCCTATAGAAGGTAGGATTTTAGCTGAGACTTAAAGGAAGCCAGGGAAATCCAGAGGAAGAGATGAGGAGGGAGAGAATTCCAGGCATAAGGGACAGTCAGAGAAAATGCCCAGAATCAAAGAGAGCATCTTGTTAGAGGAATAGCAAATTCATTAGAAACCTTTCTTTCCCTCCCTGTTAGTTAAAAGAAGGGCAAGGAATATAAGGGAGTTTTGATGGTTCAAAAGTACCGTGGGACAGTCCTAGATCCTAATCCTCTGGTTCACCTTGCTGGGGTATGGGTGGAAAGTGGGAGAAGCAGAGAGAGATGAGGGGGCACCAAAAACAAAGTGACCTGATTTCAAAATGTGTCTCAAGAGCCAGCACAGCATGGCTAAGCCCCTGGGATCATGCCTGCAACCTCACTTTCCATATCACAGCATGTCAAAAATATACAACTTGAACAACAGGACAGCTCCTGTAGCCCAGTCTTCTCATTTTGGAGATGAGTTAATTAAGGCTTAGAGAGGTGACACAGTTGCAGAGCTCAGACTAGCTCCCAGTTCTGAATCCTAGTTCAAGGCATTTTGCTTTCTACAACTGTAGCTAGTGAAAGGGACCCAGCTGAGTGTATTGATTGGTACTGGGGGGGAGGGAGGATGTGGAGGGAGGAAGGAGGGATGGTCATTGGAGGAATCTGTCTTGATCATGAGCTACATTTCCCTCAGCCCAACCAGTCAGTGACAGCTGGGGACACCCATTTCTCTCCCCAAAAGGTCAATCCAATAGAATATATGTCTGCATTCAAGTCAAATGACGGCTAGTTCATCACCAGTCCTCCACTCAGCCTCTCTAATGGCTTCATACCTCTCTGAATGCCTCCCCCACCCCAAACCCCAGATTAATATGCTAAATCAAGGCAGCCAGGGTGGCTGGATCATCACAAATGATAAACAATGTCAAAATCAGTTAAGAGGCTACAGGAATAGAATCTTTCATTTTGCCTTCTTCTGGCTGTAAGCTTACACTTACAACATTACCTTTCTATTGTCATGGTGTAGCACCCTTATCCCTAACTGTAGGAGAAGAATAGGGTGACTATATGAAACACAGATAATGAAACCTTTTCTGAGCTAATATTGCAATAATAATAATAATAATAACAACAACAACAATAACAACATTTCCTTTGCTATTTAAGGGTTACAAAGTGCTTTCCTCATAATAACTTTGTGATAGAAGTAATGCAAGTATGTTTATTCCCATTTTGCAGACAACCAAACCTCAGAGAGGACAAGTGATTCACTCAAGGTCATGAAGAACTAGTAGCAGAGCCAGAATTTAGACCCAGGTCTTCTGTCTCTAAAACACTGCTCTGATATCTGTTTTCCTATGTGCCAGGCACTGTGCTAAATACTGGGAACACATGTCATAGCAACCACCCTAGCACACTCAGGATGGCCTGCTAGCACAAGTTCTTTGATCTGTTTTTAAAGGAAAGACTGCTCAAAAAGGGTTAACAATTCTGCTTTTAATTACATCCACTTGTTCAGGGGAAAGGTCATCACACTGAACATAGAGAAAATACAAGCAGAGAAATTAGCATAAAAACCAACAGACAGGGCTCCAGCTGTCTGAATAAAATAATGCAACCACCAGACCAAGAGAGCACAAATAACATGTGAGTAGTGGGAGAAGTGGGAGGCGGAGGGAGGGTGCGGGGAGAGGAGAGGAAGGAGCTCTTAACAAACAGCTACTCAAAGTCCTGTTCAGGGAATCAGAAGGTCCTTCTCATGAGCAAACCCCCAAAGCAAAATCTCACCTCAGAATATATATACACTTTTGGTTAATAGGTTCAGAGCCAGAAGGCATCACAACCCTTGTGACTCAGTGCCTAATTAGCTTAGTACTAAAAGGTGTGAAAGCCTTCCTACAAGTAAGACTCCCTGTAAGCAAGTTCCTCCTCCCCAAAGGTCTCTATGTGATTCACAGTTGTGAAAGTAAGACATCCATGACTGACATGTGGTCACATAGGTCTATTAATGGACAGGGAAAATTTTCCTATTCCATTAACATTACAATAAATTAAGGTAAAAGATAGCCTCTGCCCTCAAGGAGTTTCTAATTTAAGGGAAGCAGTTTGACTGGTTACGATAGGGCTAATACTTACCAGGCTTTCCCATGTCCTTTCTCCCTACAACACGGTTTAGGCCCATTCCTCTTCCCACCCTCAGGGTGAGACTAGTCCTGTGGGATTGGTTTTTCCCTAAAAGATGACAAAGACTATCCCAACAGGTCCCTTCCTTCCCTGAAGCAGCTTTCTGGTAGACTCTGGCTTTCTGATTACTGAAGGGCATAAAAGTCTCACCCAGGAAGAGTCTGGCCCTTCAGACTTGGTGGATGTCTGAAGGCCACAAGAGTTACCACATCCTGTCCTGCTGACCAGACACATTTCCCTATGAAAAAAGAGTGGTCATATCTATAGAATCTAAGTGCCACTGGATTCTTGTTGCCCAGCTTTGCTTTATTAAGGTTAAGTAAAACTCCTTTTGGTAACTGTTAAATGACTTAGGAATACCTCATTTCATCCCAAAAGGGAACCTGAGCTAACAGACTTCAGACTCTATACCCTTTCCTAGCACTGATGAAGCAGAATGAGAGCTGTGCTGGGAGCTCTAGTACTGGCATCACCATTTATGAGCTGAGTGATCTGAGCCAAGTCATTCAACCTCTTGGACTTCAGTTTTTTCATCCACAAAATTGCACATATGAATAATGTACATTGTCTACTTCACAGGCTTGTTATAAAGATTAAAAGAGAAGTGGATAATGAAGTGGGGGGGGGGAGGGAAGGATGCAATTAAAAAAGCATTCAAATCATAGAATTTCAAGTCACAAGAAAACTTGGCCATCATCAAGTCCATCAACTTTGGTGAGGTGAGGATTGGATGAATTGATCTAGGAACCATCTTCATAGAGACGGTCGTTAGATCCATGAGATTCAACTGACAGCATCAACAACTGAGATAATATAGGGCAGTGGTTCTCAACCTGTGGGTTGCGACCCCTTTGGGATCAAATGACCCTTTCACAGGGGTCACAGGGGTTGCCTAAGACCATCAGAAAACACATATTTCCAGTGGTCTTAGGAACCTCCTCTACCAGTCTCCAGGTGGGTCTGCCCACATGCAGACATGCCCATATACGATTATTAAAGGGTCATGGCATTAGGAAGGTTGAGAACCACTGGTATAGAGGGAGAAGAGAAAGGGCTACAGAAAGACTCTTTGGAGGGTCTTTCTATTTTTATTGTGTATGACTCAAATGAAAATCTTCCAAAGGAAACTGAAAAGGAGCAGTCATTTGGGTAGGAGGAGAAACAGGAGAAAGCAGTGTTATAAAAATCTAGAGAAGAGATATCCAGGAGAAAAGAATAGTGTGTCAAAAAGCTTCAGATGCTGAGTTACATTTGGTAACTGATTCTGAAGGATTCAAAAACCCAATGAGACAGATTAGGATGGGAAAATGCTCCATTACCTGGAATGTGTCATGTTAATAAGCGTTATCAAATTACAGCTGTAAAAACTGAATCTTAGAGAGGTGAAGTGGCCTGGCCAAGTCTATACAGCTGGTTAATGGTAGAATGAAGACCAGAACTCCAATTTCCCCATTCCAAATCTAGGACTACCTTCTGAATATTAGTCTCAGATCTCCTATTATCTGGTTGGTGTGACCTTGGACAAATTTGCTTCACCTCTCTGGCCTCAGTTTCTTTATCTGTAAAGTAATGAGATTAGACTAGACAATTTCTAAATCCCCTTAGTAGCAGACCAGAACCAGTTACAGAATCAGGTACAAAGTGTCTACCCATGATCTGTCTCTCTGTGGCAATTCCATTATGTCATCACCGTTTTTCCAGAAGCCAGCTCCCCAGCCCCTTCCAGTTGGAAAATTCTATCAGCTAAGCACATTTATGTCTGTGTATAAGGTCTGTGCTCATTGATCAATCCCCTACACTAACAATAAGACTAAGCAAAAAATAAATTCAAAAGGGGCCACAAATATAGGTATTTTATTACTATCTTGTTAAATTTATTAGGGACCTTTTAAAAACAGATTATATGTAACAAAAGGTCATAGTTTTATATGAAATCATAGTTTTTGTTCTTTGTATATTGTAATATTTGTATTTTGTTAGACCACTAAATTCAAAATTCAAAAGAAAATTTTAAAAAATCAGTTAGTGTAAAGTTTAACATTATAGGAAAACTCCTGAGTGCTGGTCTTTTTGCAACCAATAAGTAAATATTTGCAGAGTATCTACCATGTATCAGACATCGTGCTAGGTGGGAGGTGTACAAATCCAAAGAATGAAAAAAGCCCTACTTGCAAGAAACTTACATCATCATTTGGGGGAAGAGGGGGGAGAGAACATCATTTAGATAGATGATAGATAGACAGACAGAAAGACAGACAGACAGACAGACAGATGGACAGACAGATGGACAGGTAGACACACAGACAGATAGACAGACAGACAGATAGATACATACGCATATGTATATGTATATAAACATATACAGCATAAATGTAAAAATGATAAAAACAAAATATATAGAAAGCAGTTAAATAGAGGCACTATGGAAAGGAGGGCACTAACAGTTAGAGGGGCTTAGGAAAGATTTCATGCAGAATACAGAGAGGAATTCTATTACATGGAGGTAAGGAAGGAATTAAGCATTGAGGTGGCATAGTGGAGAGAGTGCCCAGCCTGGAATAAGAAAGACCTGAGTTCAAATCCAACCTCAGACACTCTCCAGCTGCATGATCTTGAGTAAGTCACTTAACCCTGTTTGCCTCAGTTTCCTCATGTGTAAAATGAGCTGGAGAAGGAACCACTCCAGGACCTTTGCCAAGAAAACCCCAAATGGGGTCACAAAGAGTCAGATACAACTGAACAACAACAAAAGGAGTGAATTTCATGAATGGAGGGGGGAGGGACAAGGCAGAAGGAGGAAGCCAATGAAAAGTATGGAGATATGACGTGAAGCGTCCAGAGATAAGGCCAGTTTGGCTAGATCAGAGTATAGGCCAGGGAGTAATGTTCAATGAGGTTGGAAAGATAAGTTGGGGTCAGATTGTGTAGTGGTTTAAAGGTTATGCAGAGGTGTTTATATTTTATCCTAGAAGCAATAAGAAGCCTCTAGAATTGGTTTAATAGGGGAATCACATGGTTAGATCTGTGGTTAAGGACAATTGCTTGGCCAGTATTAAGACAGGATAGACTGGAATGATGTAAGATTTGAAGGAGGGAGACCAATTAGGAGGTTGGTGCAATTAGTATAGTGAACTAAGGAAGAAGCTGTGAAATTGGAGGAAGAGTATTGGAAATGAGAGATGTGAAGGTAGAAATAGCAAAATTTGACACCTGATTAGATTGGGGTGGGGTAAGATAGAATGAGGAATCTAGTGTGTTGGCAAAATGACAAACCAGAGAGCCTGGAATGATGGTGGTGCCTTCAGTAGAAAAATTTAAATTTATAAGAGGGGAGGATTTAGGGGGAAAGATATTAAGTTCAGTTTTAAACATACTGTGTTTAAGATTTATCCAGGACATCCAGTTTTGCTGAAGACTAAAGTTTAGGGGACAGATTAGAGCTGGATATATAAATCTGGCATTCGTCTGCATAAAGATTTATAACCTACATCTGATTGCTTGTCATCTCAGTGAGGGGGAAAGGATTAGGGAGGGATAAAAAAATTTTCAAAAATGTTTTAAATTGTTTTAATACGTAATTGGGGGAAATAAAATACATATTTTTTATTTTTAAAGATTAATCCCATGGTATATAATGAAGTCACCAAGACAGAAAGTATAGAAAAAAAATAGAATAGGGGCGGCTAGGTGGCACAGTGGATAGAGCACCAGCCCTGGAGTCAGGAGGACCTGAGTTCAAATGCGGCCTCAGACACTTAACACAAAAACTAGCTAGTCACTTAACCCCAAATGCCCTCCAAAAATAAAAAAAAAAGAAGGAAGGA
>CM053594.1:282412380-282449182 GCA_028646575.1 Pseudocheirus occidentalis | reverse complement strand
GGGGAAAGCACCAGATTTAGTAATTAGATTATTGACAACATTGAGGAGAGTAGTTTCAGTTGAGTGATGCAGGTTGTAATACAGATGCAAAGGGCTGTGGAATAGTAGGAAATAGAGGCAGTGAGTGTAGACAGCTTTTTCAAGGAGTATATCTGAAAAAAGGAGAAAGATATATGATGACAACTTGAGGGTGATAATATGGTTTAGAGAAACTTTTTTGAAAAGAATTATTAGAGAGATTTGGGCATGTTTTAAAGCAGTAAGAAAAAGGCTATTTATGTATGTATATATACACATATGTATGTCTCCATATGTGTGTATATCTATGTGTATATATCTATGTGTATATCCCTCTTCAAATTTACATAAGAGGAAGGATAAATATTTCCAAATCTACCCTCTGCTCCCTGCCTTCTGCTGGCCATTTAAGGAGACAACCAATAGAACTGGATTTCTTATGACATGCCAACCTTTCCCCTGATACTGCCATGTCTCAGCAATGTAATCAGAGCTGTCTGGGATTTTACTAGTACTCTAGAGGGTATCTAATCCATCTCCTTGCACCTTACACAGATCATACTTACACTTCCGCTTGTCATGAATTCCCAGTGGCAACCAGCCCTTAGCAAAGAAAATAGCCATGGTCAAGAGAGTTGGCTACAAGAGCTATCAACAAGAAAAACAGAGAACTGAGATTGACACTTCCAGTAACTGTGGAGAGCAATGAGTTCTTTGCAGAGACAGGAATACAGTGGGTGATACTTTTCCTTCCACCATGGCCATATATATACCTAAAAGTACAGGATAGTAAAAGGTCCAAAGGATTGTCTTTCTACCCTCTGGGTTAGTAGGGTTCCCAGAAGTATCCCTTGAAAAAACTGAAATCTTTAAGCAAAGACTGAAAGACTGTTTGTTGGTGTTGTATTTAGAGGATCATTGGTCAGTTAGGGATTAGACTAAGTAACTTAAGTTTTCTTTTTATCAGAGTTTCTGTGACTCAGATATTAGGACACTGACTGATCATATAGTAACAATAGAGGAAAACAGATGGACAGCCTAAGTGTTACACTCGTGTCCACAAAATATTCAGAGAATAAGAGGAAGGCTTCCAGCAGGCTATATAGTCCCACCCATCACCTACCACCTTAATGGAGGATAGTGGAAAATTATGGGGAAGAATTTAGTGGTGTAAGAGAGTGATGGCTAAATGGATGGATAACAATGTGAACTGGTGGAGGGAGCTGTTTATGCTGATGAGATTACAGAATGACTTGAAGCATCATTATTGTTAGGGAAGCATTCCTTCATAAGTACCAGAACAAAAAAATGGCTGCTCCCCACTCAACATTCTACTTTCTATTTCATTCTTTTCTCATTCCAATAGAAAGTAACTACCTTTCCTGTTGCCATATGGGGTTATAATAGATCTAGAACTGGAACATCCCTTAGAAACCATCTGGTCTAATCACTACATTCACAGATGAGGAAAGTGAAGCCCAGAGAAACATTGAATGATTTGTCTAAGGTTGTACATGTAGTAGGAAATGGTAGAGCTGGGATTCAAATCCAGAGCTCCACATCCCGGACTCCCTCATATACATAAACAAGTAGGAACCAAGCTTCTGACAAAGTCTGGAGTGGGGAAGTATCCAGGAGGTTAAACACACACACACACACACACACACACACACACACACACACACACACACACACGTTCTTTCCAACTCTCCTCCCCCATCTTGCACACTAACAATTTGGCAACTACACTGCTGGGACAAGAACAATATGCCAAGCAGCTGGTGGCACAGAACTCTGATTTATTAAAGGGAGCCACTGGGATTGCAGCCAAGCTTTCCCTCCTTCCAGAGGGAGTATGAATGCCCAGCTGTCACTAACTAAACCCGTGCTCTCAGCCATGTCCAAGCTTACAGGTAGGTGAAATAGAGGGCCACCTACAGTGTATAATCTGAACAATACTGGAAAATCTGCTGCTCCCCTCTGCACTGACCCACCCAAAAATACCTCCCTTAGCAGCCACCTGTGCCCAGAATTAGACCAGAAGAAATTTCATGCTCTTAGAGTAAAATATTAAACCTGGTTCAAATCTAAATACCTCTAGGTAGCATATCAAGTCACATATCAATTGGTCAGATTCTTAGAAAGAGGAGGAGGACTGTCAAGAGTTGGGCAGGAATTATACCTTGGAAAGGTTAGTCTTGTTGGAAGGACGTGTATAGCATAGGGTACTATCTGAATAGAGTGTTTAATGAAGAAGGGAGGCATAGGTAGGTGAGGGAGGATAATGTGGATAGGGAAACTGCCATGATGGGGGAAAATCTATTTCAACATTTACTAAATGCCAACTATGTGCAAGACACTGGAGGACAATGGAAAGGAAGGGCATGGGAGAGTCCCAAGTAATAAGAATAATAGTTGGCATTTATGTGACTCTTCATGCCAAACTGACATTGTTAAATCAGAGGTCTGGTCTTGTCATTTCCTTGCCCAAGTAGCACCAGTAGTTCCCTATTGGTTCGAGGACAAAACATAAATGAATGAATGAGCATTTGGTAAGTGCTTTGGCTTTGCGGAGCACTGTGCTAATAACTGTGGGTATAAGTATTAAACAAGGGGGAAAAATCCTTGTCCTCAAGGAGCTTATAATATAAAAAAGGGGAAAACATGTAGGGAAATGGTGGCCAGGGAACAGTAGTTTTGTTTGGAAAGTCATAGGTGGTGAATAGAATTACAGGGGAATAACCTGATTTGATGAAAAGAGAAGGATATGCCTTTGGTGACAAAGCAACTGAGAAAATTGTTGGAGAGTAAGAAGAAGCACGAGTGAAGCTCACCTAGGTAGTATGGACTCCAGAGGCATTTACTGAGCAGTACAGCAGGGTCCCAGGGCAGAAGTCTCAGAGATGGCATGGTGCCCAGGGACTAAAGTGAAATGTGGGTAAAAAGAGCCTAGAAAACATCTTTCGCAATCTGATTTTGATCAGAAATCTTGCCAGGCTATAATCATATGGCTATATTAATATAATATCAATATGGTAATGTATATGGTTATAAGGATAATAATCACACATTATTCCATCCTTGTCCAGCCAATTTGCCATTCCTTGTGCACTAACGTTGGTCTCCTGCCTCAGTGTTTCTACTCAAGCTGGCTCACATCCCAAGAGTGCTCTCCTTCTTCCCTCCATCTCCTTAATTATCTTCAAAACACAGGTCAGGTTCCGCATCCTATATGAAACTTTCGGTGACCTCCATCCCACCCCTATCGGTGTTCTTTTAATGCCTCAAAACTACTTCATATTTACTCTATTATACACACACACACACGCACGCGCGCACACGCATGCGCAATTTATTTATCTACTTACCTATTTCTGTGTATATGTTGTCCCCCTTGCCCAGTACAATGTAAATTCCTTGAGATGAGGAACTTTGTATGCCCAGAGGATTTAACTGAACTGGTTTATAAAGTACTTTGTGTATAGTAACAACCCTCTTTCCACTGTATACTTGTGGCTGGTAGAAGTGGCCCAGATGAACAGTGTTGTTGTTGGTGGTGGTCCTTCATTCTCAAAGAGGACCATGACATCAGGGAGATGATGCCATGACATTTGAATGGATTGAATTTGAGTGAGAGAGGGTTGTGCAAAGTAGATGAGCAGTATTCTGATTGGGGAGATGGGTAGGAGATAACTGAGGAAAGGGAAAAGAGTGACCATAGGATGAATCTATCTTGATCATGAATCATGTTTCCTTTAGAACAAACCAACCAGTGATACCTATTTGTTTTCTTTTGTTATTTTTATTTATTTTTTAAATATTTCCCAATTCCATGTAAAATAATTTTAACAATCATTTGTTTTTAAATTTTGAGTTCCAAGTTCTCTCCCTCCCATTCCTCTCTCCTCCTTGAGAAGGCAAGTGCTTTTATTTTGATTATACATGTGGGGCCATGCCAAACATATTTTCATATTAGCCATGTTGAAAAAGAAAACACAAGCAAAGTAAAAGAACAAAAATAATGATTTTTTAAAGTATGCTTCAAGCTGCATTCAGAGTTTATCAGCTTTCTCTCTGGAGATGGATAACCTTTTTCATCACAGATGCTTTGGAATTGAGTGATACCCATTTGTAAACTATTTCAATTCAACAAGTCAAAGCAGGTATTATTATTATTACCATTTTATGGATGAGGAAACTGAGTAAGGTTAATGGACTTGACCAAGGTCACACAGCTAACAAGTGACAGGATCAAGCCTGGAACTTAAGTCTCTTGATTCTGAATCTAGGGTTGATCCTACCACACTCATACTATATCCTGAGAGAAGGAATGGAAATAAGAGACTGAATACATTTAAAACAAGTCAACTCGTCTCTGATGAATGACAAGAAATCAATCTCAGGCAATGGTTAAATTTTTTTTTAAAGTACTTTGTTTCAGAAGAGCTGAGTTTGAGTCCTAATTCCAAAATTTACTCATTATGTAACTCTCAGAAAGTTACTTGCCCTCTCCGAAGTCCGTACTCCTCATCTGTAAAATAAAGG
The DNA here is from genome assembly GCA_028646575.1 of Pseudocheirus occidentalis. Taxonomy (NCBI): domain Eukaryota; kingdom Metazoa; phylum Chordata; class Mammalia; order Diprotodontia; family Pseudocheiridae; genus Pseudocheirus; species Pseudocheirus occidentalis. The sequence goes on along the minus strand of CM053594.1, from coordinate 282,444,619 downwards.
CAACAATATTCTCACTACCTTACACAGGCAATGCAAGAAAAGCGTCTTGCAAAACTTCAAGAGTTATAGAAATGAGAGATTATTATTCTAGTTCCTGACCTACAATCACAAAGGCATCAATCAGCGCGGATCTACACCTGCTATATGTCTGGTATTTTTCTAGGTTCTGGGGAATACAAAGACAAAAATATAATGGCCCCTGCCCTCCAGAAGCTTACATTCTATTAGAGGTCATGTGCTGTTATGCTGATTCTTCATGCTAGGGATGGTTGGCGTAAGCTCATTCTAATTCTCATCCTGTCCTTTTCATGACCAATAGCCATGAGACAGCTAACTGACATTAGGGCTGCAGAGCATGGCCAGAGAAGAGTGTTAGTTGTTTTGTTATGTTTTTAATATTATGGTAACTCACTCAGGGATGAAACTATCATGTCAACATTGGGCTAAAAGCCTATTTTAAACTAGCCCATTACAGTTTACCAAATAGCTAGGGTTGTATCAATGTCTTTTTCTGATGTCAACCCAATGAAACAGAGTGATGAGAAGGCGAAAGGAACAAGAGACTTGTGGATAAGGAATCTCAAGGAGAGTCAAAAAAACCAAGCGATTTCTTAGAACACATGAACTGAAAATAGACCAACCTCATTTGTTTATAAGAATGCAAAAAATCTTTACTACACATAGTCATGCACCTCAATAGGAGGTGGGAGAGTTGGTGAGGGAGAAAGGAGAGAGGAAAAGAGTGTTTCAGTTTTCCTATAGCCCAATTGACTATTTTTTTAAAGACCTTCTGTTGAATAAAGTAACAAAGAACAGATTCACTGATTATTACCTCCTACCCACTCAGTAACATTATAGGAAAAGTTACAACTAATTCCACCAATAAGATCGGCTCTTCCATTAGCTTCTTTCTGACTAATAGATAGGAACTGCCAAAGGGCTTCAGCAAAATGCCATCATCCTTGTCAGGTTTGAACAAAGCAAATGATCTGTATCATCAAGCATAATGCCTGGCACATAGCAGCAGACACTTAACAAAAGCTTTTTTCATTTTTTCATTAAGCATTTATAGAGATGTAAATTTTCAAAGCACTTTTCCATCAACTATTCCACTTGATGCTAACTATACACCTGTGAGGTAGATAGGTATGGCAAATATTAATAAACCCTTTTACAAGAAAGAAAATTATGACCCAGAGGAATTAAATTATTTGCCCAAAGTTACTCAGAAAATTAATAGGAGAGACAAAACTAGGAAAGACTTATTGAAACACACGGTTGCTCATTCAACAAACATGTATTAAGTACCTACCTGCCATGTGCAAGTCACTGTGTTGCATTCTGAGAACATAAACGTGAAAGCAATAATTATTATTACTATTATATACTTTGAGGTTTGCAAAGCATTCAATATCTCATTTTATCCTCATTAATAACCCTGGGAGATAGTTGCTGTTAGTATGTTTATTTTACATAGAGGGAAACTGACACAGACAGAGGTCAAGTGATTTATCCAGGGTCACACAGCTAGTAAGTGTTGGAGGCAAAATTTTAACTCAAGTCTTCCTGACTCCAGGTCTAGGGTATCTTCTGAGCCACCTAGCAGTCTAAAAATGGCTGTTTTTTGAAGCTAGGTGGCACAGTGGATAAAGTGCTAGGCTTGAAATCAGGAAGACTCATCTTCCTGGATTCAAATCCAGCCTCAGACACTAGCTGTGTGTCATTTAACCTTGTTTACCTCCGTTTCCTCATCTGCAAAATGAGCTGGAGAAGGAAAAGGCAAACCGCTCAAGTATCTTTGCCAAGAAAACCCCAAGTGGGGTCACAAAGAGTAAAATACATCTGAAATCACTGAACAGCCACAAATATAGAAGGCTGGACCTAGAGCCGGGAAGACCTGATTTCAAATCCTGCCTCAGACACTTACTAGTTGGTGACCCTGGGCAAGTCATTTAATCTATCAGCCTCAGGTTCCTCATCTACAAAACTGGGGAGAATAAGAGCCCCTAGCTGTCAGGATTATTGTAAGGATCAAATAAATGAGATCAATGTAAAGAGCTTTGCAAACCTTAAAGTACTATATGGGTTATCATTAGGTATTATCTATACCTGAGAAAGGTTGCTTTGACAGCTGTATAGGAGAGAGATTAGAAAGGGGGAGGGATTAGGAGCTAGGAGATTATAAATTCAGATGAGAGATAGTGATGTGAGGCATTGTTATCACTGAGCTAGACAGATGCATACTGATAAGCAGAGGTGAGACAAGAGAAAAGCAAGGTGGGCCACCAGCTACAGCATAACACAGAGAGGAGGGGAAGGACAGGTTTTAGTGCCACTCTTCACAAATACAGTTTTTTAATGCCAAAAAAGAGGCTTTTACTGTCTTTAATAAGTTTGTCTATCTTGTTACAACGAAAGTTCAAAGCCTCTATGAAGAGCAACAGGCACAGAAAATAATTTCCAAACATGACCTGGAATCCAGAAATAGCTCTGATGATGTGTATTCAGTTCCACAAATATTTTTTTAAATGCTTACCTTTAGCTACTTATACTCTGTTTACCTAGGGTAGGCGTCTAGATACACTCAGAACTTACATCAGAAACAAATCTTTACCAGATTCAAAGAATTAAAAAATCATCTACTCCATCTGTCCTAATCTGGATTGTGGCTTCCAACTCTTCTAGGCCAGTGGCTATTTGCAAGGCTAGTCAAGAGAGTGTTTAGTCCTTAGATTTTAAAATGTGGGTGATTAAATAAGTCATTTTTGTTAAACTCCAGTGCCTTTGGCTAAACACATTAATATAAATGATTAAAAATAGCTAATCTCCTAATGAGCTGAGAATTTTGCATTGATTCAGTAATTACAAAGCATATTGCAAAATCAATGTCAGATACTCCTACAATTCCTATTGATTCGCTGACTCCAATAAAACTATGCTCAACAGAGGCAACAGATTTAAAAGAGTAAATGTGAACTCAGTTTAACACATTCCATGACCAGTTCTAGGCTTGAAGTCCAAACCTAGAACCCACATTTGTTGAGGTGCTTGGTCTGTTACAGGCCTTGAGTGCTATTTCCAATCGTGGTTCTGCCTTCAGAAGCTATAGTTAATGAAACATAAGATTATTACTCCCTTGTGCATTGAAGTTTTCAGGCCTTTAAACAATAATTAATTAGGATTATGTGACAAGAGGAGAATTTCCACTAGGAACAGAAAACGAATAGTATCTCTTAACAAATGATGCTGAAACTCTTATTGACTCAATTTAACGTGTCCGATCTTTCCAAAGAGACTACCCTGGTGGTAATTATTGGCTTTAAATACTTTTTACCATGGAAATAGTATTGTTTAAGTCTGGAACTTCTCAATTAGAAATTCTATTCATTCCACCCTTAGTCTAGCTGCTTTGGACTCAATCCACACTCAGATCCCCCTCCAGATCTGTGACTTCATCCTGGTGGCCATCAGCACCTGAGAGCCTGAGGCTGCCCACATCCAGACAGCAGGGTATAACAAGGGTCAGAACAGGGGTGTGCTGGAGTCAGCTCAAACAGGCCTATAAGGAACAAATGTTACATTTTCAATATGAGCCTTTATACCTTGGAAATCAGCAAATACTACAAACCAAGACTCAATTTGTCATTTTGTGGATTGTCTAGACTTAAGAAAGTAATGGGGAAAAATGCTAATAATACCAATTAAGCTTAAAAGCATGTCCACCACAGATTTTTTTTTTTGAGAGAGCCTGCTGTTATCCATGCCTAGAATCAAAGTATATCAAGATTACTGGTTATCACCGCTCCTAGCAGCATTCTGAGCTCTCAGACTGACTGATGCTGGTCTGCTTAGATCTCTCTAGCTTGACTAACTTACCTAGCTATGTCTTACCGACTAGATCTGTGGAATCTTTCTCTGGGGCCAGACTGCAAGTTCCCAAGAACACAAGAGTGGGACACATCTCCCCTGTGCAAAAATGAAAGGGGCTAACCCCAAGTAAGATACATAAAGTTACCCTTGGGCCAATGGAAGAAAGGATAATACTGTAGGAGTTGAAGTACAGATCCTATAAGTATGTCTACCCTTGAAAATCATACCAGTCTTCTATACCCTCCATCAAGAAAGTGATAAAGGCAGTTGATCAGGTCACCATCATCAAAGGAGTCTCTGATGCTGGCAAATACAGGCCCAGGGCCACAGACTCCTGTTGGAGCAGCAGTCAATAAAAACCTGCTTCTAGCAAACACTGCCTTTGTGGCTGCTCTTCCCTTGCAATGTATCTGAGCCATCATTCTTTCCCAGTCTCTTAATTGTAACAACCAGTTTCATGAACTATAATAGCAAGGTGGGCATGGCATTTAACTAATCGTGGTTTTCTTTGCCTCCTGCCAGAAGCTTGTGTTCTGCAGCCCAGAGTTCAAATCCCTATTGACTACAATGATGAATTCATATCACTGGCACATAAAAGGAGGGGGTGGTTCTTATCCTTGCCATAGTTTCTCTATTGAGATCTGGCATACAGCTGGAGCCCACACTGTGTTATGTATGCCTGCTGCCAAGCACCATACCAAGGGACCAAAAATCAGAAATAAGCTCAGCTGGTACAATTGAGATCAGCAGCTTGAGAATGGATTTGGAACATGGCTTCATCATCACTTACCTCCCCAATTCTGGTGCATGCTGTGTATGGACTCTGGAGAAGCACAAACCATGAATGTGCCTGACACAGACACTTGTGAACAGCCCCGTTCACCACTATGATAACCCAAGTAGAGAAAAGCCAGGACTAAATACAAGTGCTACAACTGTATCATTCCATGAAAGGAGTCTCAATCAGTCTATCACCATTTAAATTCACCCAACATTCATTCAACACCTACTATACTCAAGGACCTGGGCTACATGTTAGAGACACAAAGACAAAAATACACCAGTCCCAGCCCTCAGACAGTTCAAATTCTATGAAAGGAATGCAACACATACATAAATAACTTTTTTTTAAGTCATTAAAAGAGGGAAAGAGTATGAAGATCTAGAAAACATAAGAAGGCTTCACAAAAGTGGCACCAAAACTGATTCTTGAAAAAAAAGAAAAGTAAAGAGTGCATTTTATCCTAGAATCAATAGGGAGCCAGTGCAGGTGTTTGAGCAGTGGAGTGACATGGTCAGATAACTCATTTAGGAATATTTACCGTGGGAAGTATACATAAGAAAGAGGAGTGATTAGCTGATGGCATCCTCAAAAAAATAAGGAAGTGTGGAGGAAAGGTAGGTTTAAGAGGCAAGAATAATGAATTGTATTTTGTCAGCTTGAACTTAAAATGCCCAACAGTAGTGTCCAGTCAGTTGGGAATGTGGAACTGGAGCCTGGGCAAGAGAGTAGAGTTCAGTGAGATAAGAGAGAAGGGAAGGAGGGAAAGAGAGACAGACAGAAAGACAGAGAGAGAGAGAGAGAGAGAGAGAGAGAGAGAGAACAAATAAAGAAGTTTAACTAGGCAAGGAGAAGGGCCACCTCTTCCTAAGGGACTGAAGTAAAGGAAGAAAGAGCATGACTTTTGCTAATTGAATCTCTCCATACACTCTCATCACCAAGTAGTATGATTTGCAAAACATCAAAAAACCTCATCTACCAAAGTACACCTCTGTCACAGTGCTTGTAATTCCTACAATCATCATCATCATCATCATCATCATCATCATCATCATCATATCACCATTGAAGCACTGAAGGCTACACAAACACCCTAAGAGGAATGACATGTTGACTCATTCTCAGTTATAAGCACCTTGGCATAGATTAATTCAGGGGTAGGCAACCTGTGCCCTCGAGGACACGTGTTGCTTCCTAAGTTCTCAGGTCCAGCCTTTTGATGGAGTCCAAGTTTTACAGAAAAAAATTCTTTTATTAAGGGGATTTGTTCTATGAAGTTTAGATTCAGCCAAAGGGCTGCACTTGAGGACCTAGAGGGACACATGTGACCTCCAAGTCAAAGGTTCCCCACCCTTGAATTAGTTTGTCTGACAACTATCTGTCACCGTATAAGTAGAAGATACACACTTAGAAAATGAGACACAGCAAATTTGTTTTGATCAAAGGGATGAAAGGGCTAAAGCAAAGTGCATGGGTCCTGGAAGATTTTCTGGTCAGGATTTCCTTGTAGAAACTACTATATAAATGTGTTTTTGAATTGTTCTATTATTGGATCAATTAGGACCAAGAGGTGGGAGAAACCTCTGAATCATCATTCAAATCACTCATTTTAGAAGAAACTGAGGATAAAAAAGATTAAGCGACTTTGCCATTCTCCCATGGCTTTGAGTGGTAGAGCCAGGATGCAGACACAGATTTTCTGATTCCCAATGGAGGATTTTTTCCATGATACCATGTTTATGTCCTGTCTTTAATGTTCAAAGGAAAAAGGGTTTATGCCCTTTAAGAAAACAAAGTACTCTTTGTCAAAAGCAAGAGAAGATTATAAAATGCTAAAGCCTAAACATATACAGAAAGAAGCTTTTTTACTTACATTAGCAGCATGACATCACACATTTAGAATATCTAGAATGGTATAGAAAGTACTAGTCATTGGGGATAAAAATACAATGCATAAAACAATCCATAGTTATAAAGAACCATCACTCTAGTGGAAGAGATAAGGATTTATATAAATATGTATATAATAAATGTAAACCAAATACAAAGTAGTTTGAAAAGAAAGGCACTGGAAGCTCTGAGACAGCTAGTCAGGAAGTCCTGAGGTAGAAGCCAGTATCAGATGCTTAACTTACTGTGTGACCCTGTGTAGCAGCAACCACACTGGCATACCCAAGATGGCTGCTAGCAGGTTCTTAGATTTGCTTTACTAGGAAAGATAACTGTTCATGGGGTCAACAATCTTTTTATTTACGTTCATTAGTTCAGGGGAAAAGTCAGTACCCTGAACTTCAGAGAAAATACAAACAGAGAAATAAATACCAACAGACAGGGATTCTAACTGTCTGAAAAACCAAGACAGATCCCACTGTCTGACCAAGGCAACACAAACATAGTTACCAGAGAGAGAAGCACCAACATCTGGGTTTTTCAAAGCACTACCCAGAGTCTCATCTGGCCAAATCACAGGAACATTCTTCTAATGAGTCAGCCCCAAAGCAAAATGCTAACCTCAGAGTATATATATCCTTTTTAGAGCCAGCAGGTGTGGCAACCTTCCTGACTCACTGCTTAATTAGAAATTTTCAAAAGGTGTGAAAGTCTTCCTACAAGCAAGCCTCCTCTATGCAAGCTTCCTTTGTGGGGAAAACCTTATATCCCATTAACATTACACCCTGGGCAAGTCATTTAACCTGTCTACCTCAGCTTCTTCAACTGCAAAATAGGGATAATAATAGGATCTATCTCCCAGGGTCGTTGTGAGGATCAGACGAGATCATATTTGTAAAGTGCTTAGCACAGTGCCTGGTACATAGTAGGCACTTACTTCTTAGTAGTTGAGGGGATCAGCAAAGGCTTCATGTAGAAGGTGGTATTTAGGCTGTGTCTTGAAAGAAGAAAAAAATTCTGCAAGGGAGAGGTGAAGAGGATTTGCATTCCAGGCACAGAGGACAGCTGGATGTGGGTTGTGGGATGTGGGAAATGGAGTGTTGTAAATGAGATACATAGATAAGGCCCCTTTGACTGAGTCATAGGGGATAGGAGGGATAGTAATGTCCAATGAGGCTAAAAAGATGGGTTACAGCCAAGCTTTAAAGGGGCTTTTAAAGATACAGGAGTTTATATTTTATTCTAGAGAAAACTACATGAATTTACTGAGGACAGGAGTGACATATTCAGATATTCCCTTAAGGAAAATCACTTTGGCAGCAGTGTGTAGAATGAATGGAAGTAAGGAGACCAATTAGAAAGCTATGGCAAGAATCTAGGTGAGAGGTGGTGAGAATTTGGAAGAGATTGGCCACTGTGTCAGTATAGAGAATGGGCTGCATTTGAGAAGTGTTGTAAGAAATAATGAGCTTTGGCAAATGATTCTACATATAAGGTTACAAACTTTGGAGACTAGAAGCATGGTGTTTCCTTTGACAGAAATGGGGATGTTTGGAAGAGAAGAGGGTTTCAGGAGGGGGTGACAAGGAAGAGAACTGGTTCTGTATGGGGCATGGTTGGTTTGAGATGTTTCCAGGATATCCAGTTTAATATGTCTAGTAGGTAATTGGTGATGCAAGAGTGAAATTCCTGAGAAATGCAACAAAGAGGCTAAAAAGAATGAGGAGGAGTGGGGAGAAGCCATTAAATGTTGCAACTAAGAGATCACTGGTTGCTTTGGAGAGAGCCATTTCAGTTGTGTGATGAGGTCAGAAGCTATATTGCAAACAGCTGAGGAATAAGTGAGAGAAAAGGATGTGTAGAGACAGCTTTCTTTTCTCTTTTTGACTGAGAAAGAGAAGAGAAATATAGGGTGTCAGCTTGAGAGAAAGGAAGGATCTAATGATTTTCTTTTAAGTTTGGAGAAGATTTTCTTTGTTTCAAGGTTCACTCTGGTGCTACTTCCTCTGTGAAGTCTTCTTATAGCCCTTCTATAGGTCTCTCTCAAATCAAGAATCTCTTCATTTCTGATGGGTCTTTTACTATTGCCTGCAAACATGTCCAAATCTTCTCAATCAGCTCACATCAGAAAAGTGAAGCACTTGCATTTTTTCCTAAAGGCAATAGGGAGCTAATGAGGGGTTTAGAGCAATGGAGTGACATGGCCAGTTAAGAGAGAGGAAGAGAGATAGATAAGAGACAGAAAGAGAGAGACAAACCAGCAGAGACAGAGAGAGAGATGAGCTGATTGAAGTTGCAATCTACCGAAGAAGGGAAAAGTTGGCATCATGTGCACATGTAGAAGCCTTGGCCTTAGAAGGGAGAATGGTTACCTCACTATCAGAGACTGGAAGAAAGGAACAAAGAATGGGAGGTGCTGTCAATGAGTTTTGAGATAAAAAGGAGAATAATAGGGTGCCCACTTCAAATGTCAGCTGGAGGAGAAAAGGGAAGATTTGCAAAAAGAAAGTGAACTAAAGGGGCGGCTAGGTGTCACAGTGAATAGAGTATCTGAATAGAGCACGGGCCCTGGAGTCAGGAGGACCTGAGTTCAAATCTGGCCTCAGACACTTAATAATTACTAGCCATGCAACTTTGGGCAAGTCACTTAACCCCAACTGCCCTCCAAAAAAAAAACTCAACTAAACAGGGAAGAATAAAAGGATTGACTTGCTGTAGTGAAAACCCAGTTAAAGTTGGATAACATGAATTTATAACTTATACAGCAAGCAGGTTATCTGTGTTCCTCTAACCCAATTCAACAATCGTTAAAGGCAACTGGCCAAGAAAACTGGCTTGAAAAGGTCAAGGTTCCCCACTGTATCCTGGGACATCTCCGTCTTCCTGATCCACATCTGGACACTGGACCCAGATGGCTCCAGAGGAGAAAGCGAGGCTGGTGACTTTGCACAGCCCTCCCTCACTTAAATCCAATTTACTTGTACATCTTGGTATCAACACACACACACACACACACACACACACACACACATCACCTGGTGTCACAGTCCTCTTCAAGAAGTAGAACAACTAGTAAAAATGGAGAAGACAGATGGTGAAAGCTTTTCTAGTTTGCCCAGACCAGCCAGAGCTTGAATTCTGTTGGCATCCCCATCAAAAAACCAGGGAGGGATCATTACCATGCCACAAGGACATGTCAGAAGAGAACACCATGGACACAGTTTTAAAAAGTGACTGACTGAAAAAAATCAGTAGGAATTCTACTTAAGACTGAGAAACAAAGCCTTAACTGAAGCAGTGGTTGGTGGTTGAGGTTTGGTGAGAGAATGTAGCAATGGTTGCTTAAGACTTCGTATTTCTTTCAAAATGGCTTTCTATTATATATTGTTGGGAGAGACTTTAGACCTTAGACATCTCCACAACCCACTAATTTTACAGATTACAAGACTGTGATCCACAGACTTGTTTGTTAAAAAGGAAAAGGTCACTTTTGTAAACACTAATAATGCCATTTTAATAGATATTTACTAGTTGTGTGACCCTGAGCAAGAACTCAACATCTGTTTGCCTCAGTTTCCTCAGCTGTGGAATGGGTATAATAACAGCATCTACCCTGAAGGGCTGTTGTGAGGATCAAGTGAGACAAAGCATTTAGCATAATGCCAGGCATATAGTAAGTGCCATATACAAGCTTATTCCCTTCCTTTTCCTTCCATTAATAAAGTGTAATGATGTTATAGAAAAAGCATGATTGAATGGGTCATGTACTCTTCAAGTTTCAGTTAACCATGCCTGGGGAAAATGTGTCCAGTGTCCCCATTAATAGGCAGCACAGGTCACCTGATTTCAACTACTGGAATTGCAGACATAGTGCTTAGGAGGAAATAATTAAATTTTACCTATGGCTGGTCTTGCATTTCCAACCAATTAAGTGATGGTAAGCATCAGCATGCCAAAAACAAACTTCTCCTACTTCACTGATTTTGCTGAGGGCCAGACCTATCTGGCATCATGTATGGAGAGAGTGTGAGCCTGGCAGCCCCAACGACAGGTTGGCACAGGGCTCTGAGCCCTTCCTTTCCCCAAATGCAAGTTCACAGGGTTTTGCCATGCAGCTATATGCCAGCCTCTCCTAATCTATGTGGCGTGGGGCCAGGCAGAATTCTGGGAGGTTACACCCTATTCAGAAGCATCAAGGGAAAAAATGGTAGTTAAGTGCCTGACTTTTGGCCTTGCCATATTCTCCACAAAAGAATAGAAGGGTAAATGGGCAGAACAAACAGAGCAATTAATTTTTTTAATAAGATTTCTTCTGTAGATACACAAGATAAGAGGGATTAGGAGGAAAAGTCTACAAACTCATCACGGGTAGATGTGAATAGAGGGGTAATCATTTGTTTACAAATCACTGGCACTGGAACTTTGATAGACTCCTTCAAAAACTTGAGAGAGAAAGGATCCCCGAGATTATAGGAACTAGAAGTGTTCGCAGTGGTCATCAAGTCCAACACACTCATATTACAAATGAGGAAACTGAGGCCTAGAGAGGTTAATTGGTTAAATGATATGCCCAGGGTCATACAACTAGTGTCTAAGGCAGGATGTGAAATAAATCTTCCTGTCCAGTACTTTATTAACTATATAGGGCAAATTTTAAAAGTTCTTCTTTATACGGTAAAATTAGTAACCAGAGGGGATTTGTTATGGCCAAGAAGGGATACTGGCTGAAAATATCACAAGATTCAAGAAGAATTTCTATACCTTCACAGAGAGATTCCCAGTAAGAAATTAAGGGGAAGTTTATTGTTGTTGTCATTCAGTGGTTTCAATTGTGTCCAACTCTACATGATCCCTTTTGGAGTTTTCTTGGCAAATTTATTGGAGTGGTTTTCTATTTCCTTTTCCAGGTCATTTTACAGATGAGGAAATTGAGGCAAAAAGGATTAAGTGGCTTGCCCAGAGTCACCCAGCTAGTAAGTGTCTGAAGCTGAATTTGAACTCAAGAAGTTGAGTCTTCCTGACACTAAGCCCAGCACTCAAGCCACTGCCCTCAGGGGAAATTAGAAATGTTTGAATCACTTGTTTAACCTTCTGATACTACCCTTCTCTGAGACATAGTCATTCAGATCAATGATTTAGAGCTAAAGGTGACAAATTAGAAGTCACCTAGTCCAAACCTCTTGTCTTACAGATGAAGACACCAAGACCCAGCAAGGTAATGTGATCATCCCAGGCTGATCCAGATAGTAAGATGCTGAGCTGGGTATTTGACTCTAATCCAGATGCTTTTGTATGACCTACCATAATCACTTCCTTGGTGCTTATGTGGAACATGTGTGCACAGACTGGATCAGAGGCATGCCCTCAAAGGGTCCCATCTCCAATGGACATCACTAGAATAACACCATTGCCACTCTCACCCCAGCAATGTGATACAGTGGGAAAACTGCTGGATTTGAAGTTAGAAGACCTGGGTACAAGTCCCAGTTCTGTTCTGTACTATCTGTGACACCTTGGGGAAGGTCCTTAAATTTCCCTGACCCGACTTCCTCATCTACAAAATAAGAGTATTGGATCCAAATACCTCTGAACTACCTTCCAGCCCTAAATCTTATCTATGATCCAAGCGCAAGCCTGAAGAGTACAGTCATCAGTGGTCACCCGGCTTTAATCTCTTCCCCTGCCTATTTACAAGAAACAGAAGGAATCGCCGTACCCTCCAAGGGAGAAGGGATGTGACACATATGTCAGGGGCGTCTGCCAAGAGTCACATGTGGTGCCTCCTCGGGCAGGAAAAGGTGCTGTTGCTCTGGCACCTCTTCCCATTGTTCCTTGGCATCAGGTATCAATCAACTCCATCCCAGGGCCATGAAGGGTGATTCATGGGCTAATGTGAGTTGCCAATTAATATCCTGCTGGGAGACCTACTGGGAGAGAATCCCTTTTGGAAACTCATGATGGTATTTCGTCTCCTTTTCCAGCTCACAGAGCTCAATAAGATCAATGCCAAGTGCAGCTGCTTGCTTCCCTTATTCCTAGGGTCAGATACTTCTAATACCTATTGCCAAATTAGATGAAGCTACTGAATCTCCTCTCTAGCCTGTCAGTAACCCTGTTACCTAAATCCAGTGCTCTAGCTGGCTTCTTCTCTTCCCACTTCTGTACCTTGGCTCACCTTGGTCACTCATCTCACGTGACCACAGCTCTCCTCTCCCCTGTTATACAAATGCAATCCATCCATTAAGACCCAACCCAAACTGCAAGGCCTCCTTCATGAAGCCTTCCATGACCACCTCAGCCCAAAATGCCTTCTTCCTACTGGGCATTTAGAGAATTTTTTTTCCTTTTATGATAAGCCCAAAATTTGCTCTTTCATAATGACAGGCTTAACTAAGCACCAATGAGTTTTGATGGTACAGAGACCATTAGCATGTTGGACTACACTAGGTCAATGAAATAATTCGTCTTCCCCCGATTTTACAGATAAGGAAACTGAGGCAAACAGTCATTTAAGTGACTTACCCAGAGTCACACAGCCAGTAAGTGTCAGGCCAGATTGGAACTTGGTTCTTCCTGATTCCAAGTCCTGAACTCTATCTACAATTCCAAATAGCTGTCCCCCACCATTCTGACCTCAAGAAAAGCAATGATTGTGTCCTTCATGATGCTACATTAGACATGACCTTCAGGTCATACACAGTCAGCCCCCACAGAGGCTGCACTAGAACCAGCAGTTCCCCAGCCTAAAACCATTTTTTTAGCTGCTGTCCCCATCTTCAGTCATGTTCCTTCCATAATCCTAGGTCAATACTATGGTCAGTCAAACTAGTGGCAACAACCAAACCTGTTATTCTGTCCCTATAGCCATGACATTTTTACCAAGAAACTATAAGAACTATTAATGACTATCATGTCTGATCTTTTTTTACTTATTCATTTTGTAGTTTGTCCCTCTTTGATTTCCCTAACTCAGGCAGAAGCCAGCAGTCAAAAGGTTCTCTGTCCTTAAATCTATTGTTTATAAGTAGCTAGAGGGCATCAAATAACTGGACAAAAATGTGTCAGAAGCTAAGCAACGAATACTTAATATTTATGCCCCATTTTGTACTCTTGTCACATAGTAGGACCAGGACTTAAGTGACTTGAGTCCATGTCATGACAGACCTGTCATTAATTCTCTGTGTCACTGGGGGCAAATTGCTTCAGTCAGTAAATAATAAATTTTTAAGTGCCTTCTATATGCCAGGCAAAATGCTACCAAAAAAAAGATAGTTCCTGCCTTCAAGAAGCTTATAATTTGATGGAGGAAGACAATACACAAAAGGAAGCTGAAAGAAGGACAGGGTACTAGAGACTCAAGCCTGGTTGCAGCTGGTACCCCGAGGTTATGGGATGGAAACTTCTTCACCCAGAGTCAGGCCCAAGCAAAATTGTGAAATGGTTGGTTTCTCTTCTGTACCCCATATATATATGCTTCCTTCCCCACTTTCAGAATTTCATTTTTCTTCTCTCTTACTCCTCAGAACAGGTGTTCAGGGCTGGCATACTGCCCTAGGACCCTTCTGAGCCAGAAGAAATTCAGTTTATATATCTATAGTACTTTAAGATTGATGAAGTGTTTTCCTCTCAATAACCCTTGTCAGTGGAGCAACTATTATCATTCCTATTTTACAGGTAAGGAAACTAAGGCCCAGAAAGGTTAAGTGACCTCAGAGTACCACAGTTGACAGTTGGACATCTTCCACTCTAGCATACTGTACCATTTAGTCATGTTCACTAGAATCAAAGTCAGATTTAGGGATATGTCTTTAATTTGAATGGTACATTAAATATGTATATATACATATGTACATATAATACAAAATTCTTCTGACTCAAAATTTAAGAGTTTTTCACAACCATTTCACATGCCCTGTCACTTGAAAAACAACAGATAAACTCATTCACAAAGGCATTAAAGAGTACTGAAGACTGAAGAGCACTGAACACTGTATTTTGTACATAGTAGGCACTTCATAAATGTGTATTGCTTTGAATTTAACTAAGGAGGGCAATAATCAGTCCAAAAGAGTGAATTGCTAATTTTGGAGTGTCAGGGATATATGGGGGTAGGAGATCTCCCCAGAATCTCTCAAGTCACACCACATAAGGATCCACCTCTGTCTTGGATCTATAAGTTGGGCCCAGTAGCCCCTGATTTTGCCACAGGTTCCCACTTTCTCCATGGGCTATAACACCTCTCTATCCTTTCCCTCTCTCCAGCTTTGCCTTTCCCCTCCTCCACACCTATATACCTTCCCTCTCCTCTCCCTCCCCAGCTAGAAGCAAGAGCGGCAAGACTAATTTCATTTCTTTTTTTTCCTTCCGTTTGTCGATCTGTGACAACCCTTTTTATGCATTTAATTCATTCTCAATTTCTCATAATCAGGAGGAAGGTATCCCCTAAGGTTAGGCAGAGCTTGTCAAAAAAAAAAAAAAAGGCAGCGCACATTTGCAGAGGTAATCACTAGTCTATCGGCACTTCGCACTGCCCACGGAACTATTAACTAATATCGCTGTCTAATCTTTTTTGTACTTATTTATTTTGTAGCGAGAAACTAGCGTTATAAACACCCCTACTGTCAAAACTTGTCATCCCCATTACCCTCAAGGCGGGCTTCATCTCCGTTATTCTAATTTCAGAGTTTCTCAAATTCACAGCCGCTGGAAATTGAGTACAAAATCCATTATCATTTGTATATTTTAATTATGCAAATGAGGCAGCTCAGCTGCGATGTCCGGGACCTGCAGGGATGCCTGACTTGATTCTGGGTGATTACAATTTATCCAGTCGAGTCACTTTAATTGTAACAAGCTAATTACATTGTTTCATTTGGCTTTAACAAAAGAAAAAGAGACAGGAAGCTCTATGGCACAGGGCCCCCAGAATAGGCCAGTAGTTCTCAAAGAAGGGGGTGGGGGGGGTTTTCTAAAGCAGCAATAGGTAGCATCTCCCACCTTTGTCCCTAAAGAGTCTGAGGTCTGGGGAGAAGGCAGGACTCTGGGGAGGCAGGTTTAGTGTACGGACCCTTCCCAGCTTGCCTGGCCCAGCCATGGACCTGTTTGTTAGCTATCTCCATTTAAGGCAGCTGAGAAACAAAATTGGGACCACTAACTCCTTCCTAGGAGGCTAAACAAAGACACATACTCCAGGTAAATACACCTGATGTGCCAAATAACAAGATTTGTACATTCAGAAGCCTGTGTGAGGAAAGCATCCAGAGAAAATGGCTTTTTCTGCTAGTTGCATAAGACTTGGAAAACACCAAAGGATCCTTGGAAAGGTTATGAAAGTCTACTATCCCACAACTCCTCCTTAGACCAATTCTATATCACAGGAAGCTGTCCTTTCCACACATTTCCAGAACCATGATGGTGCCAAATCTTTGGACCTAAAGTTTAAAAAAGTACTGGCTAAGTATTCAGGAGACCTAAATTCTAGTTCCAATTCTGTCATTAGCATGATATGTGGCTTTGGCCCAGTCACGTTATCTCTGTATGCCTTGGTTTGCTTGTTGGAGAAACTAGGAGGATAGATTTTCTGAATTTTCTCCCCATTCTAATGATTACTATTGAGTGAAATCAGATCAATTTTGTGGGTCAGAGTTTAAATATATTTGGATATCTTTTTGCTTTATGCAATAAATGTTTCAGTGGAATTTTTATTAATTGAATCCTGTCTTTTTTTCACAGAAAAAGTTACCATTTATAAGGTCTGTTTTCTTCCTATCCGATTCTTTTTCAATTGGGCAGGGGTTCCTGGGACTTTAAGTTTCTCTACCCAATCCCTCTTTACCCCAAATCTCTAAGGTAAATCTATTTTATGGATGTAATGGGGGCGGGGGGATCACCCCCTGAGTTAGCTGTTGAATAATTTCTGAGTTCCATAAATGAGGCTTTCTTCAAGTAGGCCACAACTCAATTAAAATCCTCACCTGGCCCACAGCTTTATTTCTTTTAGGCCAAATCTAATTTTTCTCTGGCCCAGGTTTGTGAGGTAATTTGTGTAGCTGAATCTAGAATCAGAATCTCCCTTTCCAAGCATATGGTTTGCAAAGTATAGATGTCAACAGAAAAGCTTCTCAGAGTCAGTGCATGAGAATGTGAGCCATGGTGGGTAAGGAGTGAGGGAATTTCTGCATAGGGGAGGGAAGGAAATTGAAGAAAAAATAAGGAAGAAGGGGGAGGAGAAAAGAGGAGGTGAGGAAAGGGAGAAAGGGAAGGTGAGGGAAAGAACTTGAGCTGAGTCTATTAAATAGAAATCATTATTAGCAAATTCAGTTCCTTAGTCCATGATAGTAGTTTTAATTTGAGTCCATATCTGTGATTTCATTGGTTTAGAGAAATCCCAATGAAGAAGTTCTTCTCTAATGCTAAAAAGCTATTCCACATATTAGGGCAGCTTGGTGGTATATTACATAGAGCCCTGGGCCCTGGGTCAGGAAGACAGCAGTTCAAATCCAGCCTGAGACACTTTCTAGCTGTGTGACCCTGGGAAAGTCACTTAACTTCTATTTGCCTCAGTTGTATCATCTATAAAATGGGGGTAAAAATAACACTTATCTCCCAGGGTTGTTTTGAGGCTCACATAAGATAATAATTACAAAGAACTTAGCATACTGCCTGGAAAATAGTAAGTACTATATAAATATTAGTTATAATTATTATTATTTTAATGTCTTATTAGAGAATTACCTTGGGCACTTAGAGGTTATGTCTCCCCCAGATCAGAAAGTACGTGTAGGAGTGAGACCTGAATTCAAGTCTTTCTTACTTCAAGGGTAGATGTGTCTACTCCCTCATGGCTCATACTTCTTCAGTCAACTACAATCATTTGTTTGTTGAACGTATCTCCCTAGTTTGATCTGGTCATCAATGCCTGCCAGCAAGAGCAGCGAAGCTTCAATTTCATACTTTCAACATCTTCCAAGATTGATAGCTCTCAGAAAAGCACAAGCTTTTCTTAACTGAAGCTAACAAATAACTAATCTTCATAAAGGAATTAAAGACAGAACCAAAATTAGCAACTGTATAAATATTTGTCTACCATTTACAGACATAGGCACTACTTTGATCACAAAGATGATCCTGTCTTATCTAGAGACATTTTCCTAACAGTGTTATCTATGAACACTTTGCATACTAAGCATCTCTGTCCCCCATCAGGGTCCAACATCTCCTTATCCCACAGCAACCTGGGACTGACAGAATCTTTTGGTCACAGCTTGGAAACCACATGGCAATAGACTCATAGGATCCTAATTCTCATAGGCTTTAGAGCTGGAAGATGCCTTGAAATTTATATAGCCTAATATCCCCATTTTCCTAATGAGGAAACTGGGTATTAGAGAGGTGGAGGGTCCTATGTGGTGGGAATATGGCAGCATGTCAGGACCTAGAGGAGCCCAGATTATCCACAGGCACTCCAATAACACACTGAAAAATGCACCAGAAGGAACAATAATAAAGAAAATAGAAGTAAAACAGCTATAAACTCCTCCACACAGTCCTGGACTGCACCAAAAGACTGTTAGAAACCTTTGGGATCTCTGAGCAGAAAGAAGCCAAGAGAAGTGGAAGGCAAGCAGCCCAGTTCCCCAGCAGGAGGAAGAACCAGATCTATACCCTGCATAGGTCCCATGCCTGAGCCACCACTAGAGATAGGGCTAGGTCAGTATATATTTAGCTGTGCCCTGCCCAGTGTCCTAGCAGTCTATGCCCAACCCAAGAGAAGAGAGAAGGGGTCACAGGTGTCTGAATGATTGTGGGGTAGGGGGGAAACACAAACTGCTTCCATGAAGGAGAAATAGTATGAACAAAAGGTGTGGAGGTGAAAACACACACGTTTAATAGTCAATGAAAAGTCTAGAGTCTTTCTGTCAGGGAAGAGAACTTGAGAAATATAAAGTAGGGTCAGACTGTAAAAGGCCTTGAATGTTATGCGAAGAGTGGATTGGCGCTAAGTTCTGAGAATGGCTCTGTGAGGGAATAAAAGGGAAATAGAACCGAGTAGCTGTTTTCCAAAGGCTTACCACATTAAATTAATGGGAGAGACAGGATATGCACACACGAGAAAGACCAAGTGACAGTCAAACTATCCAAATAGGTAAATTAAAACAGCTATGAGGAATCTATTACATAAGTGCTAAAGGAATGTCGGAGTGAATTCAGTAACCAACAAGACAGAATTTGTTAAGGACAACTTCCTTAAGTCACTTAAGTCACTGGAAGAAGTGACTTTTGAGCAGGGTTTTAAAAGCAGGAAGGCTCATGGCTTTAACAAAGAAAGGACAGAGTATTTCAAAGAGGAGATGTGGTATGTGCCAAGGCTAAAAAGTAGATAGGAACAAAACAGATGGCCAATCAATTTTTAAAGCATATATTAAATGCTTGTGATGTGCTGGACACTGCAAAGGCTGGAAGTCATTAGTAGACAAGCCTACTAGATAGCACTGAATTACCCCAACAGTGGGGGAAGTTACTATTGGAACTAATATAATTCTGCTTATTCCAGTTACCAAAGGGCTTTCAAATGATATCTGATAATTCAAATATCATTCAAAATAAACCACACTGATGTACTGTAATATCTAAAACTATCTCTTGCATACAAAAGGCACTCAACTTTTACTTAAATGTACCAATGAATAGTGCTGGCCTGGGAGTCAGGAGACAAAATCCAATTCCAATTCTATGTGACATTAGAAAAATCATTTAATGTCTCGGAGCCTCAGTTCCCCCACAGCTAAAGTGAGGAAGTTAGACTAGATCTCTAAGGCTCCTTTCAGCCCTGACATTCTTGGAATCTAAGATTCTATGATTAGCTCTCCCTAGTAGGTATATATCTCAGCTCAGACATTCAGCTCTGCATTAGGGTGAGTGGTTAGTACACATAAAAGGGGAAGGATGGAATAAAAATGCTGCTGCTGCCTAAATTCTCCAGCTCTGAGTAAATTAGAGCCAGATGCCCAGTTTCTCATCGCTCCATCAGATGACTCCATGGAGTAATTATAATACTTTATGGACATTAACTCACTGATTCTCATAACGCCCTGGGAGGGAAGAGCTCAGCATCATTATCCTCCCTTTACAGAGAGTGGGAAAAAATATCTCATTCTCTCCATGTGCACATCCCCATAGCACCTGTCCCCTGAATAAATTGGATGGGGAACACCATGAAGATTTCGGCATCAAGAAGACACTGGAATAAGAGACAGGGTTGAGGGGAAAAAGATAACAGTGATGAAGAGAATGAAGGTCTAATAATGAAGGAATGAAAGAGATACAACAAGAGGCAGGCTTTACAGGGACATATGAAGGGATGGAAATTGGCAGAGCTCAGGTATATGTTGTTTGGAGGGAAACTGAGAACTGATTTTAAAATGCCAGAAAACTCTAAGCCCGGGAAAGGGATGTATCATTTAACCTGGCTTTGGAAGGTATTATGGAAATACTTGATCAAAATAAGACAGAGATGTGAAAAAAAGTACTAGCAACACATGAGAGAGAAGGAGGGAAGAAGGAGAACTCTGTAGGTTATATAGCAGTATCTCTAATAAAATGCCCTCCCAGCCTCCTATCTACCTCTCCCAGTCCTTGAAAATCCATCTCAAATCAGATGGATTCTAAATACTTTGGTCCACCCTGACTTGGTCTCTGAATTCTTATAAAGCTAAAATGTACACCAAACAACTAAGTTATATACACAGTTCTGTATTGCTTACTATTGTTTTATAAAATCAGATTTTTCACACTGGAAGAGACCTTATTGTTCACTTAGTACAATCCCTTCTTTTCACAGATTAGGAAACAGGCTCAGAAAAGTACTATGATGCTTCATATATACTAATCTTGTCTTCTCCAACTAGAATAGAAGTTCCCTGGGAGCAGGGACAGAATATTTCATGCAGGACTAGAAATGAAGTTGTTGCTTATTAACACAATGACATGCAATTGGCTAGATACTGGGAGACAATGAAAATGGCTAGTTTCTGGACGGACTTATCCCTACCTTCTAGGGACCTACAATCTAAGATAACAAAGAAGTGGGCACAGATAAGGATACAGAGGATATGCGGGAAATTGAATCACAAACATTGCTCAATGCATAAAGAGGTCAAATTAAATCTCTAGACTATACATAAGCCAAGAGTATGTGTATTTGTGGGTCAGTGAGCAGGGGGTGGGAGAGAGAAATGCTCCCCTCCCCCTCCCCATCATTCTGGAAAGAATCCAGGAAAAAGGCAGGACTTCCAAAAAGAGAGACAGAGACACAGAGAGACGCAGAGAGATGCAGGATAAGGCAGATACAGAAATGGTAGAATGGCTCCTGTATTTACAGAAGAATACAGATGAATCTTCCCCCACCCCCAACCCAAGAAATCTCATCACATCTTCTTCGTCTTTTTACTTCTAACACCCAGGCCATTTCCTAGAATTTTGTAGAACTGGGAATGATTTTAGCAACAACGTATATTTATACAGCCCCTTAAGTTTTACAAAGTGCTTTCATTGCAACCAACTCATGAGGCCAGTATGGTAACGATTATTAACGCCGGTTTACAGAAAAGGACACTGGGTTTAGAAAGGTTAAATAATTTGCCCATGGCTGCACACAGCTTCTAAGTGCTGGGTCCTAGACTTGAGCCCAGATCTCCTGACAATAACTCAAGGGCTCTCTCTGCTATATCACACTTTGAAGGTGACACAACTAGGGGTGCTGCTGGAGCACACTCCAGTGAGAAGGTAAGTATTCTTTCTGTTCCCACTGTCATTTACTGAGTATTGGGGGAAGGGGGAAAAGAAGATGGCAGCAACAGAGGCAATTATTTTGTATATGAGCATTCTTCTGCTTTTATTTTGTCAAGGATAAAGAGAAGAACACGGGTACCTATGCAATACCCATAGCAGCTGCTATGAATATGCAGATGTATTTCCAGGGTTGAATTGCAAAATACAACAAACTCTTTTCCTCAAAAATGAAACCAAGATATTTATTCAGATACCCAGAAAGCCAATTTCACCAAGGTAACAAAGAAGCTTATACACATCACCAATCCAGGGAGCACCAACATCCCCAAGCCTTTTCTCTGTAAGGCCTCCCCACAAACAAGCTCCCCTAAGCAAAATTCCTCCCCTTCTCACTCAAGCTAGTTGCTCTGCCTCAGTTCTCTCCCAGATCTGCCTCATTATCTCTCAACTCCACCCTTCCTGCTCCACCCATTCAGCAAGTTCCTCCCACCTTGGGCTCCATGTGACTCAAGCTGTGGACTGTGCCAAAGCTCAGAGCAAGTCATATGGGCCTATTAAGGGGCAGGGAAGATCTTCAAATTCCCTTAACACTATACTATGGAAGGCCAGGGACTAAGGAGGAAAGAAAGGATGGAGAGCAAAGAGGGAGAACTTTCCTAACAGCTCAATAGGCCTAGACTCATCTTTAAAGAGATTAGATGGCCCAAGAGCCACAGTGTGATTTCAGTGAAGAACATATGCCCATTCATACATACCCCAAATACTTGCCCTAACTGTCTACTGATGTCCTTTACCAGGGAATATTACCTTAGTCAGAGGTAAGATTCAAAATGTGTGTCTCAATACTACCCTGGATCCCTGTTTGTTAGTGTTCTCTCCATCCTCATACCATCTTTTATTAACATATATGATCTGGGTACATACTATACACCCTTAGGTACAGGGATGTGCTGGTAAACATCAAATTACTGACTCTCTGAAGGGGAAGAAAAATGTATTCACAACACACTTTTAAATTTAATTTCCATCACTTTCTTAAGTCTAGACATTAAAAAAAAACAATAAATCAAGCCCTGATTTATAGCATTTGCCCATTTCTAAGCTATAAATGCTCACACTGAAAATGTAACAACTGACTGGTTGTAGTGGCTCCAGCACCCTCTGCTAGTAGAATGTAAGTTCCTCAAGGGCAGGAATCAGTTTTTGTTTAGTTTTCTATTCTCCTAGGCTTACCTCAGTGCATATCTCTTACACATAGTAGGTTTTTAATAAAAATTTCAGAATTGGGTCGACATTTCCACTGAAGGATAAATGATCAATCACAGAACCTTTCCTGGTGAACCAGTTTTAATGGGCAGAGTCCTAAAGGAGATGGGGGTAGTGCCACCCCTACAAGAAGTGTTTCCTGATTTCTCCAGTTTCAAATGCCCCACCACCATGAAGCTTTTTTTAATTTACTTTTTTTTTAAATTTACCTTTTTTATTCCCCTCCACTCCACCCTTACCTTGAGCAAGCTGCCTAAGATCAAAGACAGTTTCTATTTTGTTTTTCTATGTCCCATCCCTAGCACAGTGCCTAACACAGAAAACACTTATTGCATGGATGATTGTTGAATTGATTTGACGTGGGAAAGGGGAAAAGAAAGGAGGTGCTGGTAACACAAATGAACAAACCAATTCCTAATTTTGCCTTGGAAGGATACTGTCATGTCTTCCAATTTTGGGACTCATACCACCTAGTCCAATGAGGCAGCCAATTTGAACCATGAATAGAGAGCTTGGCCTCGAGACAGAAAGATCCCAGTTCCCTTCCAGCCTCAGGCATTTGCAAGCTGTGTGACCCTAGGTGAGTCACTTAACTTTTCTCTGCCCCAGTTTCCTCAACTGTCCAACAGAAATAATAGCACTTACCTCCCAGGTAAGTGAGTATTAGATAAGATAACATTTGTAATGCTCTTTGCACATTGCTTGGTATGTAATAGGCATTTAAGAAATGTTTGCTTCTTCCTTTAAAATAGTACTAAATTTTTTGAAAGAACAACGAAGATAGAGCTTTGATTTGGGAAGAAGGAAGAACTGCAGCCCAAGATAACCACAAAACAGGGATAGGGATTAAATTTAAACTATGTATACGAGTATGACAATTGCAAAGGGAAGAACAATCTCCCTCTCCTTCATTGAGTCTCTTATTGCTCTGGATCCAGGCATGAGAGTGGATCAGGTTCAGATTTAGGGGAATCTGGCCTTGGGGAAGTATTAGACCATCCCCACTCTTTTCGCACTTTTCAGCTCCTCACCCTCCTTTTGTGGGGTTCCAAGGATGATTTACTTACTTAAAGCACAGATTTTAGCTTATGCCTATGATCTCTTACCAAAGGAAAGAGTAGAAAGATATCTTTCAGAAATCAGAAAAGGGAAATGGGTATTTATTTCTTACAAAATAAATATTTAGGGAAAAAAACACAAGGATAATTTTTTTTAAAAGACTCAAAATAGGATCCAGTAACCATTATCACACTGTTGAGAGGTTGATACTTAAACTTCATCAGAACATAAAGCATTTTGTGGGACTTCAAAATAGTTCTTGCTCCATTCCAGTTTGGCTCTGAATTGTCACCTCAAAGTCCACAGCTGCTGACTAGCCATGCCAGAGATCAGGCTCTTCCGTTTGTCATCTTCTCCAATGCAGAAACTTCCTTTGTTGCCATCAGACCCAACTGATGAACCCAGATTTCTCCTTCCTCTCAAACACGTATGGTCATCTCCAAGCCTGGACACAACCATCTTAAGACTTATGTTTGGTCACATACTCAGGAAAGGAAACAGAAAGCAGGGAAGTCAGCCAGGGACCCAGCTTCAAGCTTGCCTCCTTGTGACTCAGGTCTCCATTGCTAGTAGCACTTATCTTTCACAAGAAAGTCTAAACAAAAAATAACTGTTTGCCACATAGGACTGTCAGAGGAAGAAAGCAAGCCAAAAGCTGTCTCTCCTTTTCAGCTGGCCCATCGCTTCACTTGCCTACCTGTTGTAGGGGAAAAGGGATGAAGAAAATAAAGAACAACCAGGGGGTTACTTTAGCACAGGAGAGTACTGAGTTTTTTCAACGTTGAGTGACCACATGACTGAAAGCAGCCAGGGAATTTTTGATCCTCAAAATGCCCAAGTACTGAGCTAGCACTTAGCAGAAATGAGAAAGGGCAGCATTGTGTGTGTGTGTGTGTGTGTGTGTGTGTGTGTGCTTTTTAAACCCCAATTCTGCTAAGCACTGGGAAGAAAGGTACCAAAGAAATGGACATTCCAAGTGACAGTTCTCTTTTATTTTACAATCTAATGTAATAGCCAAGACATGAGAGACAGCACAGTATATTGGGAAGAATATTGCATTTAGAATCAGAGGGTCTAGGTTTGAATCTTGGCTCTATTAACTCCCCGTATGACCTTGGGCAAGTCATGTAACCTCTGGGCTTCCTCTAAAATGAGATTAGACTAGAGGATCTTGAATATTCCTTGCAGATTTGAATCCTGGCATCCTAAATGATTAAGGAAAAGACAAAAAGAACAAACACAAAGAAAAATATAGATGAGGGCAAAATGTATAGAGCTATAGTGGATATCTAAAGTCAGACAATGCCAGGGCATATGATTAGTCAAGTAGATATCCGGAGGGTACCAGCTTCCTGAGGGAGGTAATGATGAAACCAACTCTCCTACTTACTTTCCTATGTTCTAGCCTCCCTCTCTTCTCTTCATCCAGGATTATGATGAAAACAGGAAGGAGACAGATTAAACCTTGATTCCAAGAGCTTGTGTTCCTGTGGCATTCTTCTGGGGCATTTTCTCTCCCTTCACCAAGAAGATAACACAGTACCTATAGATATAGGAGATGCCATTCACTGCTGTATCATCAAACTCATGGCAGTCCAAAGAAACCCAGGCAGAGCTGTGACATCTCACAGCTACCATATCTTCCAAGGAGAGGCATTTTTTTCCTTTGTCTTACTTTGCTGATTTTATTTCCACTTCTTCTAGAAATACAAACAGAAACAGGAAACTGATCACAGACACTAATTCAGTGCAATTGAAAAGTTGGTTGAATTGGATTAGAGTTTATTGAGTTCCTATGTCGTGTCCAGCCCTGGTTAACTGTCATGGGGCACAAAGTAATAGAGGAAAAGGCAATGTCCCCAAGCTAGATTAGCTTAAATTCTAGCTCATAAAGAAAGGAAAGAATAACAGACATGAAGTCATTGAAAAACAAGCAAGAGCTAAATTGTTCAGCATAGATAGTGTTGTATGTAGTTTAAAGAACAAAGAGATCACTGTTGATAGATATTCACCTGAAACTTGAGCTCACCCCAGAAGGAAAAGACTTGGATGAAGAAGCAAGTAAGAAGAAAGAGGAGGATACTTCAAAGGGGAACATTTTGAATTAAGTCACTTGTTTAACCAAGAACTAGTAACAGCAAAGCAAGCTGCTATACTTGACATATATGAATAGTAAGCAGAAGATACAAAATCTGACCCCAGATCCTCTACATCTAAATCCAGTCTCTTTTCCTCTGCTAACATCCTTTAAAAAACCAAATAGATACTACTCACTCCCCTAAATCTTTCCTGATTTCTCATTGTCACTAACAACTTTCCCTACAGGACCTCACAGAGCATTTTCCTTTGTACTTTTATCACGCATTTATGATGTAATTTAATATTTGTGCTTTATCTCCCCACTAGTCCCTAAGCTGCATAAAGGCAGGAACTGAGTTTTGTCTAAATATTGCACCAGTACCCAGCAAAGGATTCTCTCCACCCACAATAGGTGCTTATTAAACGTTTGCCGATGTTGAAAAAACTGGGACTGGAGATCTTCAACTGAAAGGGACCTTAAAAGACCTTCTGGTCCAATCCCCTTATTTTATAGCTGAAGAAATTGAGGTGAAATGACTCCCCCAGGGCCTCACAGCTCATGATGTGGAAGGTAGAATTGGACTGAGGTTTCTCCTGATTCCAAATCCATTGCCCTATCCATTCACTCTAGATAGAGAAGGCAATGGCAAAGCACTACAGTATTTTTGCCAGGAAAACTCCAAATGGGGTCAGGAATAATCAGACACTAAACAATTGAACAGCAACAAAATCCATATCCTCAAAACAACCCTTCCCCCAAAAAGGACTTGAAGCCCACACTCTCCAATTTAAAGGGAAAAAAAGCTGATGCTCTACTGGCTGAAGTAGGCCCCACTGTATCCCGGGAGCCCACAGTCCTAGCTGGGACCGTTCTTGACCCTGAGTGGCTCTGGCTGGCAGCTCTGAGCCTAAACTGAGGAAGGGCCAAGAACCCGCGCTGCTCCTAGGGCTCCCAGCCTGTCCCAGGTCTCCCTCGCTCTGTGGGGGTGAAGCATCCTTGGGCCCTGGGCCACAGAGAAAGGCAGAAATGCCATCCTGCTGCTCCACGCCAGCAGTACAATGGATGGTGGGACGTAAATAATTAACGAGAATCATTTTGTAATGCGCTGACCTCTGAGCACTGCACATCATTCACTCTGATACTTTCTCCCTTGCTCCCTCCTTCCCTGCCTCTTCCTCGCCTTCCTTTACAGAGAGGCTGCCAGCACAATATCTCTCTCCCCTCCAGCCCTCCTGTTTCTCCTTTCTTTGTTTTCTGCTTCATGATTCCGCACCATCACGGAGCTGTGAGCCTGGCATCGGTTTGACCCCAAACAACAGTAGCGACAACTGGAACGATTGAACCAGCTGCTTAGGAAAGGGAGTCTGGAGCAGCCCTCTTCCAGTGAAGGGGGGAGGGGGGAGAGCAGGCCCCAGTGGGACAGCTGTAGAGGCTGGCTTATCCCAGGGGTAGCAAGGGAGGAACAGAACTGGTATGGTACACAGGGGCAAGGAGAGTGC
This sequence comes from Pseudocheirus occidentalis, assembly GCA_028646575.1. NCBI lineage: Eukaryota > Metazoa > Chordata > Mammalia > Diprotodontia > Pseudocheiridae > Pseudocheirus > Pseudocheirus occidentalis. Next base: position 282,417,384 of record CM053594.1, on the reverse strand, counting down.
ATGGAGGGTGCGGTCGGATGTACACGTGATAGGAGCTTTAGCCACACTAGTAGGCAAAGGCTGTAAGGCTTTTTAAAGGATATCACCAGATGTCTCAGTCCCAAGTATCTTTCTCATACCTGTGCATGCCACCTGTTAAATCAACAAGTAGGAAGCACTTCTCTAAGGTTTAGGTCATTATTAGGTGGCCTGAGGTTGCTGACCTGAGGTGACTTCCAACTCTGATTCTGTGGTTCTTCTTTCCCCTGAGGTTTTATTGATGTATTTTCTTTTTACATTACAAATAATTCATATTACTCTCACTTCTAAGTAAAATTAACAATAAAGTGACCCCATCTGAAAGTGCATGAGACATTTATTTATCTGTAGCACCTTCCCCTATATCTCTATTCATTTTTTAAAGTAACAGAAATATATTTCCCCCCAACTCCCCACCCCATTGAGAAAAAGAAAAGAAAATATATTTCTTATAACAAATAAACATAATCAAGCAAAACAAATGCCCTCAAGGGCAGTATTCAAGAAAAGATGTCCCATTTTGCACCCTAAATCCACCACCTCTTTGTAATAGAAAGCATGACTCTGGGATTCTGCAAAATTCAGGAATTTAACCTTCTATGAAACTTGCAATATGCAAGCTACTATCCTAGGCATAGAGAAGACCCAAAGAGTTCCTGCTCTCAGGGAGCTAACATTCTATGAAGAGGTTATAACATATACCAAGCACACAGAATGGGGAAATATAAGTGACTGCACCAGAGGCAAGTCACTGAAGATTTTTTAAGCAGGAGACTGATGTAGTAAGACTCATATCTTAGAAAGATCATTGTGGCCACTTTTGAAGGGTAGATTGGCAGACATGGGTAACGCTGGAAGAAGGGAGCTGAATTAGGAGGCCATTACAATAGTTACAATAATCCATGCATGAATTTTTGAGGGCCATTAAGTTTGCTTCTGTGTCGATTGTACAATGTGAAGGAGTTTGCAGATCCTATACATGATTGTATGCCACCATGGGGGGGTCGGATGGGGGATGGGGAGGAAGGGGAGAAAAATCTACAACTGAAGTGACTATGGAACAGAATCTTGTAACCTAAAAGTAAACAAACAAGTTAATAAAAAAAAAGTGGAAAAAAAAAGTTTGCGTCTGTGTAAGCGGAGTGAAGAGGACAGAGGTAAAAGATGATGGTGTAAAGATAAAATCAACAAAAAGATTTGGCAAATGATTGGATATGGGGGATGAGGGAGAGGGAAGATTCAAGGATGAGGGCAAGATTGTAAACCTGACTGACTGGAAAGACAGTGGGGGTGCTTTCAAAGAAATAGGGAAGCTGGGAGGAGAGTCAGGTTTAAGGTCTTAATGAGTTCTGTGTTGGACATGCACTTGAGAGGCCCATAGGACATTCAGCTGAAAATGGCAAACATGCAGTGGGCAGTGTAAGACTGGAGTATGAGGGAGACTGGAGAGATAGATAGAGATGGAGATGGAGATGGAGATGGAGATGGAGATGGAGATGGAGATGGAGATGGAGATGGAGATGGAGATGGAGATGGAGATAGAGATGGAGATGGAGATGGAAATAGAGATGGAGATGGAGATGGAGATGGAGATAGAGATAGATACAGATACAGAGACATAGATATGGATACGGATACAGATACAGATAGGGATATGGATAGGGATACGGATAAGGATGGAGATGGAGACAGAGATAGATAGGGATAGAGATAGAGACAGAGACAGAGACAGAAACAGACAGAGATAGAGATAGAGATATTGTGGGTCACCTACATAGAGATGACACTTAAATTTAGGAAAGTTTATGAGGTCACTAAAGGGAGGAATAAAGAGTAAGAAAACAAAAGGGAGAGGATAGAGATGTTGGTCTCTCAGAGACTAGGGAGTTGGTGTCATTCAGGTAGGAGAAAAATTGAAAGAGAAGTGTCTCAGAAGGCAAGGAAGGAAAAAGAATCCAGAAAGAAAATATGGTCAACAGTGTCAAAAGCTTCAGAAAGATCACAATGATAAGGGCTAAGAAAAAGGCATTAGATATAGACTTTGAGGTCACTGGTACCCTTGGAGAGAGCAGTTTCAGTCACAAGTGGAATTGCAGTCAGATAACAAGAGACTGAGAAGTGAAAAGTGATGAAGTGGAGACGAGTAGAAACATGTACTTCTAGGAGTTTCACTGTCAAAGAGAGAAGCATTATGTGATGATAGTTTAAGAGGATCGCAGGGTCAGGTGAAGTTCTTTTAATGATGCAGGAGAGCCTCTATTATAGGGGTGGCATATACTTATATTCCCTGTTCCTGAGGAGGCTGAGGCTGGACAAGCCCTTGAACTCAGAAGTTCTGAGTTACAGTAGCTATCCAGCTAATAGGGCATCCATATTAAATCTGGCACCAATATGGGGAGGCCCTGGAAGCAGGAGGTCACCAGGATGCCTAAGAAGGGACTGAACTGACCCAGAGTGGAAATGGAGCAGGTCAAAGCTTCCAACCATCACTTCTAGCTTGATCTAGATAGAGTAGGGGAAGAAAAAGGAGAAGGGGAAGGAGGAAGAGGAGAAGAAAAAGAAAGAGGAGGAGGAGAGAAATGTGGGGGGAGATTTTTGAATCTTTGTAGACTTTGGGAAAGAAATTAATAGATCATAAGAGATTGAGGATAAGAAAGATGGAAGGTCAAGCTCCCAGGGAAAATGGAATACGATAGGGCATGAACAAAGGCAACAGTAAAGGAGTTTGACTTAGCAAGAAGAGTCACATTTTTGCCAGAGGTTGACAAAGCAAAAGAGTAGAAAATGGAGAATGATATAACATGGTTTTGAGGTATGAGGAAGAGAAGAACAAACTAAAATCTAAATACATGAAGTGACTTACCTAATGGCAAACAATTCATTCTGCATTCAATTTAACATTTATTTAGTCAATATCTACTATACGCAGAGCATGAGCTCAGCACTGGGGGTACAAAGCAAAATATAAATGGTCCCCATCCTCAAAGAGTACATACTGAAAGAATGTAACAGGTATTCCTGTTCGATTTCAAGTATTTAGAAGGCCAGCATGTGGAATACAGCGAAAGCAAACAGCCTCTACCTCAAAGGACAAAAAGAAAAGCAGTCCTTCATCCCAAAGTCCTTGGGGAAAGAGAAACATCAGGTAAACAAACAAATAGCTACATGATAATTGCAGGAGGGAAAGAGCACTGACAACTGAGGGGATACGGGGAGGTTGTCCAAAGGAAATGGCACGTGAGCTTTATTTGTCTGCTTGTTTTTAGGTTGTTTTTGTTTTGCTTTGTTTTGTTTTGTTTTAGGAAAGCTAAGGATTTTAAGAAGCAGAAATGAAAGGGAAATGCATTCTGGGCATTGGGGACAGCCTGTGCAAAAATGCAAAGGTGGGAAATACAGGGCTGAATTTTTCCAAACAGTAATTATTCAGGTTTGGCTCAAATGTAGAGTGTGTGAAGGAGAGAAATGGGTAATACGCCTAGAAAGGTGAAGACTGGAGTCAGATTATGAAGACCTTAAAATGCCAAACTGAGGAGAAAGTAGTTTATTTTCGGGGTTAACAGAGAGCCACTGAACATTCTTGAAAAGGGGAGTAACACAGTCAGACCTGTGCTTTCAGAAGGTTAGATTTTGGAGATCGTATGGTGGATCATCTCCTTTCTCGTTCCATCACCCTCATATAGTACCTCAATACCACGGTCTAAGTAGCTGCAATAACACCTCATAAAGTCTTTCCCATATCCATTTTCTCCCAATTGATCCTCCATAGCACAACCACACTAATCTTCCTTATTCATTCTTCCTTTGTCCCAGTCACTGTTGTGTTCAGTCCTTTAGTTGTCCCTAAGTGCCTTCAGGGTAACAAGCTCCAGTCTAGCATCTAATCCATTACTATCTTACTTTCCAGCCTTATCTCATCTTATTCCATTTTATGAATTCTTCATCCCTGAAAAGTTTTTGTGGTTGTTATGGTTCATTTGTGTCTGATTCTTGGTGACCCCATTTGGGATTTTCTTAGCAAAGATACTGGAGTGGCTTGCCATTTCCTCCTCCACTTCATTGTACAGATGAGGAAACTGAGGCAAGCAGGGTTAAGTGACACCCAGTCACATAGCTAGTATGTGTCTGAGGTCAAATTTGACCTCAGGTCCTCCAAACTCCAGGCCCAGTGTTATTTATCCATTGTGCCACTTAGCAGCCCTCTTAAAAGCATACTAGTATATACCAAATATAGGTATAAATGTATATGTATATATGTATATGTACACACTCACAAATGCACACACCTATACTTCCTGTGTCATCCTACCTTCAATCCTTTGCTTATGAATTTATCTGTGTCTATAATCCTCCCCACCCCCTCTTACTAATTCCCAACTTTCCTTTAAGGGTCAAATCAGAAGTTACTTTCTCCATCAAACTTTTCTGATACTCCTAAGAGTAAAGATCAACCCTCTTTCAAACCTTAAAGAGCACTTTGTTTCAATCTCTTGTCTGGATTTGAAGTCAGAAGATCTGAATTAGTCTACTATCTATGAGAGCTTGGGCAAGTCACTTAACCTTTCTGAGAGACTCAGCTTTCCCATCTGTAAAATGGGGATGATTGTTATATCCATCAATAATCCTGGTTAGCATTTCTATAGCACTTTGGTGTTTGCAAAGCACCTCACAAATAGCATTTCATTTTTATCCTCCCAACAATCCAGGGATGTGAATGTTATTAGACTACTTGCTCTAGGGGCAGCTAGGTGGTGCAGTGAACAGATCACCAGCCCTGGAGTCAGGAGGACCTGAGTTCAAATCCAGCCTCAGACACTTAACACAAAAACTAGCCATGTGACCTTGGGCAAGTCACTTAACCCAATTGCCCCCCAAAAAGGAAAAAAAGAATACTTGCTCTAAATATCTCAGATAGTCATTGTGAAGGAAGCACTTTGTAAACATGAAAAGGCTGTATATATATATATATATATATATATATATATATAT
>CM053594.1:282390838-282411880 GCA_028646575.1 Pseudocheirus occidentalis | reverse complement strand
TAGTATTATTGTTATATACTCTGTATTATTTTATATTCTTTCTATTTGCATGTGTAGCATATCCCCCTACCAAACTGCACAATCATCCCGTGAGAGCAGTGCCCTTACCTCATCTAAACTTGGCCTCTTCCAGCAACATCTAGCACAAGATTCTGCGTATGTTAGAAAGCTTTATGTGTATTTGTTAAATTTATTTGAAATGATCCCTGAGAGAAACCCCTGAGCAGACAGATGTATAGAGATGCAGGAAGGAGCGAGACAGAGATTGAATTTTCCTTGGGTGGAGCCCAAAGCTAAGTCCTTTCAGAAGGTATGAGCCAAAGAGGCAGCAGCACTTAGAGTCTGAAATGCTCTATCCATTCTTAATTCTACATGCACTACTTTAGCTATCCTCCACGGGAGTCTCACTCCAATCCTGCATCAAGGCATGATTCTTAAACCATAGGCCGGCAGAGCACAATGTCTACCAAGCTGGAAAGGTCTGCCTGACTGCCTGGAAACAGTCTCTGTATGGACTTTGTTGTTGTTGTCCAGTCATTTCAGACACATCTGACTCATCCTAACCTTTGTAGGGTTTTCTTGGCAAAGATTCTTGAGTGAGTTGTCATTTCCTTCTCCAATTAATTTGTGCTTTACAAGAATCAATTTAGCAAAGTTTAAAGAAATGTTTCACCTCAAGTTTGATGACTAAGCAATGAATTTTTTTTTTTGCTCTTTTTTGGAGGGGAGAATGAAGAGCAATTGGGGTTGTGACTTGCTCAAGGTCACACGGCTAGTTGTGTGTGTGTGTGTGTGTGTGTGTGTATGTGTTAAGTGTCTGAGGCTGGATGTGAACTCAGACCCTCCTGCCTCCAGGGCTGGTGCTCTATTCACTGCACCACCTAGCTGCCCCTTAAGCAATGAATTTTTTGTACATAAAACTTAAGAAGACCATCTGTGAAGAGATGGAGGGTATACTCAAATTGATCAACTCACCAAATGAAGGATTAAGACCATCTTATATGTACTGTTCTCCATTTGTAATGCATTTGTACCTTGTATCTAAACAGAGTGTAAAATATTCAAATCAAGAACCAACCTCATCTTCTTATTTATACAACATGGTACTCAATGCCAAGTCAAGGCCAATAGGTCAGGGAAGGAGGTAGCTATTGTAGAGCAATATTTCAGAAGTAAAAAGAAGTTTTCTCAGCCTCTTGAAAGATTTCCCTCCCCAGCTGGCTGCCACCTGAAATCCCTTTACCAGAGAATAAAGTCGCATTCAACCATTAGAGGTAAGCCTTCAACTCTAAGTTCCCCTGAAAGGAAGAGTACAATCATATTCGGTCACTTAATAATCATTTCCTTGAAAGAAGCAGTGAAGTGTCATGGGAAAAGTGCTAGGCTGGGATTCAGAAGAGACTAGATTCAAAATCCCCCCAAACCTTGCACTTTCTAGCTGGGTGACCATGGGCAAGTCACTTAATTTCTTTGGGCCTCTAGGTTTCCCACCTACAAAATGAAGGGGATAATGCCTTTTTAGTACTTCACAGAATTATTGTGAGAAAAAAATGAAATAATGTATTTAAAGTGCCATATTAGTGTCAGTTATTACAATTTTCTGAGGGCTAGATTTTAACAGGGGGAAAAGAGAGATGGTGTGAGGGAAAAGGGAAAAGGAGAAAGGAAAAAAGCATTTCCAAAGGCTTCGCGATTTTGCCAAGACCAGTCCAGCTCAGTGTCATGGGGAACACATAGTAGGTGCTCAACACATGTCTGTTTATTGGTCGGTAGCTCCATTAGCAAGGATCCTTAATCTGGGGCATGCGAACATGTATGTATAGACATTATATGTGCATACATACGCAAGATTGCATTTCAATGAAATTGGCTTTATTTGCAATTGTATTCATTTTCTTTTATTCATTGAATACATTTTATACATTCTGAAAAGGGTCCCATAGGTTTCACTAGACTGCCAGAGAGGACCAGGGCATAGAAAATTATCAAGAACCCTAACAGTGGGACGCCGAGATGGTACAGTGAATAGAGCACCAGCGTTGGAGTCAGTAGGACCTGAGTTCAAATGTGAACTCAGACACTTTACACTTACTAGCCCTGTGACCTTGGCAAGTCATTTAATCCCAATTACCCCTCCAAGAAAAAAAAAGCAAAAAAAAAAAAAAAAAAGAAGAAGAAGAAGAAGAAGAAGAAGAAGAAGAAGAAGAAGAAGAAGAAGAAGAAGAAGAAGAAGAAGAAGAAGAAGAAGAAGAAGAAGAAGAAGAACCCTAAGAGCACAGGAAGGCAGACAGGCATGGCTAGAGAATGTAATCTCCCTGAAGACAAGGATTGTGTCTTCTACCTTTTTTGTGTCTTTATAGTGCTTACCTTAGGCCCAGAGGAAGTGGTCAATCACTGAATTCAGACCTTAGGCTTCATCTCATTTAACTCTCCCTCCTTCCCCCTATGATGTGGCTGTTAATTTCACATCTGTCTCGGTGACTGGTGAGAACTTAGAGAAGTTCCTCCTCTTCCAACCCCCTCTGTCTCTGCCTTCCTCTTTCCCTAGAAAATACCGTGGTAATGGGATCTATAAAGCCTTCAGGGCTCCTTAAGGAAAAGCTCGAGTGTGATAATGAAACCTACTCACTTATTTCTGAGTTCTACAAACAGGAAAAACAAATTACATTTTTCCCAATTTGAGTCCAAATCATTCCAATGGGGAACTCCATAATTCCAGCCCTAGTGAGCAGCTACTATTGCATGGGATAATTTTGCTGATGAGTTTCCAAAAAATTACAAAAAAATAATGAAACTGTAAGCAAGATCACCATTACCCTTCTCTCTCGGGCCCCAAAGATTGCAGTGAATGATCAGATTGGCTCTGATAAAGTTAGACCTCAGTATCTTGCCACCTAGGCTGTTTCCAATTTCAAGACCCCTTCTTCTCAGGTGCTCAGTGTTACCCCTGCTTCCAGGAAATAAACTCACTCCTCCTAAATTGTTAGGGACTTAATGTGTTGTCCCTTGGGGATGGAGGGGAAGGTATTGTGTTTAAAAAGAGGACATCATAGAGACAGAAATTTTATTTCAAAAGAATGATTTTCTAAACTGTGGGATTTCAATGAAAGGGACATGGGGAGTCGGGGCACCCCTTCCTACTCTACTACTGTATAAAGCAAGTCCTATACCGTATCCTTCCTCCTATCCTTACAATAAAGTTACAAAATATTCTCCTAATGAGAAAATCCAAAACACACTATGCCAGCACAGAGCTCCACCATCTAGGTCTATGTATGGTACAGCGATCATTGCATATAACAATCTCTGAGTGGGGAATACTGATGCAGGAGAGGGGACAAAAACCCATAAAACTAGGACTCAGAAAACCTGGATCTTAGTTTAGGTCTACCACTCAATGCCTACGCATCCTTGTGCAAATCCTGGCGCCTCTCTGTGCCTCAGTCTCCCCATTTGTAAAATGAGGTGCTTGAATGACATGTTCTCTAAGGCCCCTCCCAGCACTAATGTTCTAGGATCCTTAGTTTTCTTATTCAGAGAAGAAGGAAATAAAACCCGAAGATCCATGTTAATGCCACACTTAAGACAGCAAATTTAAAACAAGCCATCAGACACAAAAGTTAAGGTTCATAACAGCAGTAATTCCCTCCACATTGGCCCGTGCCACATGCAATATTGCTAGGTAGATGGATATAAATATAGACTTTATTATACTGCACCGCAATGTGGGGAAGTTAATGTTGCTGGGAAAACATTCATTTTCACATTTCCTTACTTTTGCATGTTTTAATTTGCAACTTAATGTGGCATTATCATAATTTTTTGCATTATGTAATGATTAAAGTGAGGCGTATCATATTTATTGATTTATTTGATTTATTTAAAATGTAACCATTGCCCTAGGGCAGGTGCATGTACAAAATACAAATGCAACAGTTAAATTGAATCCAGCAGATAAATTCCCCATTAAGAAAAGGCATTTAGAGAATGTTAAGACAATGAGAAATGTCTTCAAAGAATTATATGGCTAGGAAGACCCCTGAGAGGTCATCTGATTCAATCCCCTGCCTACAGGCAGGATTACTCCAAGTCATTCCAGACCAATGGTTAATTAGACCCCTTCTTAATGGTCTACTACTGCTGTCCAGGTCCTATCAACTCTTCCTCATCGGAATCCCGCTCCAGTCCCTACCTGTTCAATATCTTCTCACCTCCTGTGCCATAGCTGTATTCTCTTCTCACTGTTTGTACCAAACAACATCATGCTATAAAGTCCCATGACAGTGTCCCAACATTGAATCAAAGTCTTCCTTCTCAATGAGAGATTCTCTATGAAAGATGATCCTCCGGTCTCTAAATGGACATTTCCAGTGAGAAAAAGTCAATTCCTTTAATGGACAGCCTTAATAGTTCCAAATTTTTGTGTCATTTTTTTTCTTTTGAATTGATTTTTTTAATTGAAATCTCCTTGTAACTTCCATCCTTTGACTATGAAAGCATTGCATAATTGTTAGTTTTCTAATTATTATTATTACTCTCTCTTGTATATGGTAGCCCTTCAGATATTAGAGGAGAGCTACCATGTCTCCCCACCCCCAAGTCTTTTCTTCCTCAGGTAAAATATTGCCAATTTCTTCAATAGCTTTTTTATTGACAAGAACTCTGTCCTGATGAAAAAAAAATGGGGTTTCCTGGGGTATCTTGTCTAGTGAAGGTCACTGAAACACAAATCAAAGATCTTGGAATGACTCTCAAGTGTAAATCATTATATTATCCTTAGTGACTTTTTAAAATACACACTATCTTATGCTACCTTGATAGAATAGGTCATTTGAGAGGAACTCATTGAGCATGTTGTATATGCAACTCACTAGCTTAGAGGTTACCACAGAGAGAGAGAGAGAGAGAGAGAGAGACAGAGACAGAGAGAGAGAGAGAGAGAGAGAGAGAGAGATGGACAGACAGACAGATGGATGGACAGAAGGAAAGATAGGTAGGTAGGTAGATAGATAGATAGATAGATAGACAGACAGACAGATGGCAGATGGATGGAGTTTGAGGTCAAGTTAGGAAGATAAGACATGCACATGCTGGTTGGTCATTGTCCTTCATTCTCAAAGAGGACCAAAATAACATCACTATGTTGGGGTCAAGGTACAGTGTGTCTGTGACTGACCAGAACAATCAGCTTGGAAAACTCTACCACAGATTGGACACAATGCATATAAAACTACAATATAAAGTAGATTTGGCAGACTATAAGGGGACTTTCATGACTAATGCTAGCTAAAGATGAAACAAGATGTCTTGCAAAGCAATAGAATTCAGTGGAACATTAAGGTTCTTGAGATCTGTTTCATTTCTATCTCTGTATTCTCATCTAACACAGTGCCTGACAAATAGTAGATGCTTAATAAATGCTTATTGAATTGAATTATAGTGACCTCCATGTTCAGGAAGAGGCTAGATGACCTCGTTATTCAGGAAGAGGCTGGATGGCCTCTTGTAAGGATATTACTACATCTCCCACTTCTTGGCTTTTGCCTAGGTTGTGTCTGGTATGTATGACTTTCTTGCCTCTGTCTTGTAGGATCCCTAGTTTCCTTCAAAGTTTAGCTTCAAGGACACTTCTTATTCTAAAATTTATCCAAAGAACCAAAGGTGTTAGCACCTTCTCCACTCCTCTTCCCCTGTATATATATTTTCATTTACTTATGCAACAGATTCATATTCTGTCTCTCCAACTAAATATAAGCTTCTCGAAGCCAGAGACCATTTCACTTATATCTTTGTATCCCCAGTGCCTAGTATAGTGCTTGTTACATAGTAAATACTTAATAAATCCTTGTTGAATATGATATGTACAAGAGACAACCTGAAACAGAAAGAAACACACAGAGAGTTAAAATAAAAAGTTAGAGAAGAATGTAATATGCTTTAGCTTAAGTAAAAAAGGCAGGGGTAGCAATTATGATCTCAAAGAAAAAACAAAAATAGAGCCAATTAAAAGAAATATTCAGGGAAACATTTTGCTAAAAGGTACCCTAGACAATGAAGAAGTTTCAAAATGTTTTTCTGAGAGTTTCTCTGATAAAGATCTCATTTCTCAAATGAGAGAAATGAGTCAAATTCATAAAAATAAGAGCCATTCCCCAATTGCTAAATGGTCAAAGGGTATAAACAGGCAGTTTTCGGAAGAAGAAATCAAAGGTATCTCTAGTCAGATGAAAAAAATCTTTAAATCGCTATTGATTACACAACGTCAAATTAAAATATTTCTGAGATACCAAGTCATACATACCAGAAATGACAAATGATGGAGGGGATAAGGAAACACAGGCACATTAGCAAATTGTTGGTGGAGTAGTGAACTGGTCCGACCATTCTGGAGGACAATCTGGAACTAGACCCAAAGGGCTATAAAACTGTGAATACTCAGCAATACCACTACTTGGTCTGTATCCTAAAAATACAATAGAAGAAGGGAAAAGATCTATATGTACAAAAGTACTTATAGCAGCTCTTTTTGTGTGACAAAGAACTGGAACAAACAACTGAAAAAGTTGTTGCATGTGATTATGATGGAGTACTATTGTGCTATAAGAATGATGAAAGAGATGGTTTGAGAAAAACACAGCAAAAACCTTTATGAATAGATGCAAAGTGAAGTGAGAAGAACTGAGAAGAACTGAGAGATCACTCAGCGATCTCTCAGCAATATTGTAATGATGATCAACTGTGAAAGACTTGGCTATTCTTGTTAATTCAATGATCCAGGAAAATTCCAAAGGACTCATGATGGAAAAAAATGCTATACACCTCCAGAGAGTGAACTGATGTATTCTGAGTGCAAATTGAAGTATACTTTTCTCACCTTGGGGGGTATTTTGTAGCGATATGACTAATATGGAAATAGGTTTTGCACGAGTTCACAGATATAATTGATAACATTTTGTTTGCTTTCCCAGTTGTGGGGGAAGGGTGGGAAGGAGGGAAAGAATCTAGAAATCAAAATTTAAGAAGAAAAATGTTAGATAAAAATTAAAAGGACAAATGTTTAAAATAAATGCTTGTTGAAAAAAGTCATGGATGAATGTTACAGATGGAAGATTGGACTAGTTAATATCTTCTAACATGATAAATGTAATAATAAGAAAAAAGAAGATCACCTGCTACATATATTTTATATATGTGTGTCTGTATATATGTATGTATGTATGCATTTACATACTTATATAGTTAAGATTTACAAATCATGATACACATATCTCTCTCAGTCCTCACAATAATTGTATGAGGTAATTACTATGGTAATTATTTTTAATTAGTTAATTTAAAAGCACTTATGAAGGAGTTACTATGTACCAGGCATTGTGCAAGGTGCTAGGGCTGTAAATAGGTACCTTTCCTCAAGGAACTTACATTCTACTGATGAGATCAAGCATGTTCACAAATAAGTCAACACAGGGCATGTACCAAATAACTACAAAGGGATGGGTAAAGGTGAGGGTGGGGGCATTGACAAGCAGAGGAATCAAAAAAGGATTCCTGAAGAAGCTGACATTTCAACTACAAGTGAGAAGGCAGAGCATGCAAAGTATGGGAACAGACATGAATAAAATTTGCACATGTCATGATGAATCCTATGATTATAACATTCCCACAAAAATCCTATAGAGTATTATGCTATCAATTGGAGTCCTTGTTGATGTGGGAATACCAGGGGTAGTGAGGTTCAGATTGCCTGCCTCACCATAGTGTAGCTTTAGTCACTCAACTGAAGAGACCACCTTACTAATCCTCTTGCTATACCAAGAAGTCTACTGCTAAGGAAATCTTCTCCCTTGAGGTCTATTCCCAAACTCTCAAATTTGAGAAATTCTCAAACTTGTGAACTCTTAAACTTGGCATAAACAACTGAACAATTTAGGAAGGCTCTCTCATTCAAAAGAGGCACACATATCTGCTTTGACCACATGCCAGTGCACGAAATCTCTCAGTGCCCTGGTGCAGAGTGGACATAAGCATGTCATCAGAGAAAGTTATAACCAGAAAAAAAAATAGATAAGCTAGACAAGTACCAAGAGCAAGGGACAATCAATGGACAGCCCACGTGGTCTATTGGTACATAATTCCAAAAGAATTCAGAAGATTGAGTGGATTATCTATGGTAAATTATGGGAGAACACAGACAAGTGTCATATGGATGGGCAGGCATAGACAGGGCATGATCTGCATTATTGGAGGGAGAGTCCATATCTCTGAGATCATAACATACTGGGGCACTAGAATCTCTTTATAGGTAAGAAAACGGACACCCAAAGAAGTTACAGATTTAGAGTCATACAGCTAGTTAAGAGGAAAAAGTAGACTTTGAACATAGTATCAAAGTTCAACACTGTATAGTGCCAAATTATCATATTGAAAGTCTACAGTATCATGTTCAACCACACGCACCACATTTTAAGAGACAACCTGTATTGTGTCCAGAAAAGGGCGACCAACATACAGGTAGACTAGAAAACATAATCTATGAGAAGCAAGAAGAGGAAAGGGAAAGTTTATTCTGAAGAAGAGGAGTCTTAGGAAGGGAAAAAAATAGTCTTCAAGTAATTGAAAGCCTGTCATATAGAAGAAGGATTACACCGTTTGTTCTGTGTGGTTCTGAAGAACAGAACTAGGGCCAATGGAGGCTGATTTTGGCTTAATATAAGTAAAAACTTTCTAACAGAGCTGTCCAACAATGGTCTGCTTTGGAAGGTAGTCAAGTCTCTGTCAATGGAAGTATTCAAGCAAAGGCTTATGAAGTCAAAGAAAACAGATGGCTCCCGTGTTTCCCTTCTTTCTAGATCCAACCTCCATTTCAGCATAGCTCAAAGAAGTTCTCATGTTTGTAAATATTTCATTTTTTTTCCAATTACATGTAAAATATTTTAATATTCACTTTTTTTTATTTTGAGTTCCAAATTCTTTCACTCTCTCCCTCCTCTCCCCCTAATTGAAAAGGCAAATAATTTGATACAAGTTAAGTCACAAGTAGGGAAAGCTGAAGCCTCAAGGCCACATATGGCCCTCTAGGTCCTCAAGTGCAGCCCTTCAACTAAATCCAAACTTCACAGAACAAATCCCCTTAATAAAAGTTTTATTCTTTAAAACTTGGACTCAGTCAAAAGGCTGCACTCAAGGACCTAGAAGGCCACATGCGGCTTAAGGTTTCCCACCCCAGGTTAAGTTCCAGATGCGTTTTCTTCCCCATCTGTTTGCAAGGACTTTCATTACTGTTACCATTATCATAATTATTATTAATGTTGATGATAAGATCATTTATATGGCACATCAAGGTTTGCAAAGTGCTTTATTTAGATTGTCTCACTGACCCTCACACCATGTGAGGCAGGTGCTATTATGAACCCCATTTTACAGAGGAGGAAACTGAGGCTGATGAGGTTGAGTAACTTGCCCCTGGTCACACACTAATAAGTGTCTGAGTCAGGATCTGAACTCAGGCCATCCTGCTTCCAAGTCCAGTCTTTATGTCCCAGAGCTGTCTGACAATGATGCCTTTCATCTTCATGTTTTCATTATCATCAGCATTGTCATGGTGATGAACTGGGTTGTAAGTTCTCATAAATTCATATCTGAGTTCTATATAATTTCTTTGTATGGTACAATTACTTTGTACTCAGCTATACTTTATAATTCAGAGTGACTACTTTTTTTCAACATTTTCCTCTAAAATAATCTGGAATTTGTAGTAGAAAGAGCTTATTTGGATAACAGAGGAACACTGTCATTACATTGACTTCTACAAGTCATGACTTTCTTGGAATAATGATAAAACTTTGAATCGGCTTGTATCCAAGCTTTCCAGAGAGTGTCTTTCTCTCAGGAACCCTGCAAAGAGATTCCTACCCTGGCTGGCACTTTGGGCTAGATGACCTCTGAGCGTTCTTTCCAACTCTAAGTATCTATGATTGTATGATATTCTTCATTGCCTTCAAAATGTCCACAATTCAAACTGGCTTTACACACAGACCTCCAAATTACCCGAATTAGGGAGGCGTCATTACTGCACCAATATTGGTAAAGGCACAGAAAAGCTCAGGGAGGCTTTTTCAGTGTTGGTCCCTCGTCCTTCCCCCTTCTCTTCTCCACTTGTTTCCCTCTCCAAGAAACGGGCCTCTTAATGGAGTAGAACTTTTTTTGCAGCACTACTTCATCAGTCATCTTCTGAACACAGCTTTCAGAGCTGCATGATTGATTCTTTCTTGCCTGTAACTTCTCTCCAACTTTCCAGCTTATCATGCGTAAATATCTAACAGAAGAAAGAAACAGGCAAGAGAGTTTCACGGCATTGCAATGAAAGGGCTTCGTCTCCAAATAAATTTCCATTCTGGGCATTTAACAGGGCAATCAGGAGTCCAGGAAGTTACTGCTGGGGCAGGATTTCTTTCCAACAGAAAATTAGACAACAGCATTTTCCCAAAGTGTAAATAGATTTTCTTAAAATAGTAGCATCACCAAGTCCAGGAAGATTTGACTGATTAAGGTCACACCACTTCATTGACACCTCTACCCTGTGGGCGGTCTCCCTGATCAATTGCCTGGTGATTGACAACACCAAATATTTCTTGAGAACCTACTACATTCAGGACACTGTGTACTATGAGGTAACTAGGTGACATAGGGGGTAGACTTAAGGCTCCATGTGGCCTTCTAGGTCCTTAAGTGCAGCCTTTTGACTGAATCCAAATTTTACAGAACTGTAAACTTCGCTTTTACAGTTCTATAAAATTTGGATTCAGTCAAAAGGCTGCACTTAAGAATCTGAAAAGCCACAATTTGAACTCAGTCTTTGGAACTGGGAATACCTGGGCTTGAATCTTTCTTCCTACACAAGTCTCTGAACTTCCAGCCTCACTTTTCCTCGTCTGTAAAATGGGGATAATGATCTCTATAGTCATTTCCTCGTATGTTTTTATATTAAGTGAAATAATGTATGTAAGACACTTTGTAAACCTTAAAGTGCCATGCAAACATCAATTGGTACTGATTCACATCTATAAAGCAGTTATTAAGCATTTGCCAGGTGCCAGGTGCCAGGTGCCAGGCACTGCACTAAACACTGGAGATAAAGGGATAGGGAAAAACCATGGTCTCTGCCCATAAGGAACTCACAGTCTAATAGGAAAGACAGCATGAGAACAAGAAGATACAAACAAATACATACAGGATAAAACAGATAATCTCAGAGAGGAGTAAAGACTTCGGCTGAGACTTTTAGGAAGACAAGGCAGCCCGGAGGCTGAGACAAGGACAGAGGGAATTCCAGGCTTCTGGAACAGCCAGTGTAAGAGGTGGGATGGAGATCTTGTGTGAGGAAGAGCGAGTTACATACCAATGAAAAGGTCTCAGACTCCAAGGAGCTGATTATTGTAGAAATATGACCTACTCAAGCAGTAAGTTAAATAAACATATAAGACTTCAACTGATGTCACAAGGCAGAATAAATACCAAACAAGCAGCATAGACAGAAGGTGCTACTGGAATTTAGAAAAATAAAGATCATTTGGACTTAGAATAATCAGTTAAGGATAGTGTGAATAAATGTTTAACTACCAGCTCTAGGAGGAAGATTTATATATACCCAACATGATTTTAAAGTTTAATATACATTGCTAACATTTTTCCATCACTTTCTAAAGTCTAGGCAATTAGCAAAACAATAGATAAAGCTCTGGTTTTTAGCATTTGCCTATTTCTGGGATGTAAATGCACACACTGAAAATTTAACAAGCATACCTCCTGAGCTGTGCAGAGCTGGCTGTAGCTGGGTATACTTCATGGTAGAGAGTGAGATTTGCGCTAAGGTGTAAAAGATTGAGTTGGCTAGCAAAAAGAAGGGGCATTTAAGTTGAGGAAAAGAGTATGAGCCAAGATATGAAAGTATGATGAGCATGAGAATGAAATGGGACTGGTTGGAGAGAGCTTAGGTTATGGAAGATATGGGAGAAAGGATGATTAGGGTCTATTGTGGAAGATCCTGAATGCCAGACTAAAGTATGAGCAGTTATCTCATAAGAGACTCCAGTAAGGGATCCAGCCCTGGGCCTCAGGTCTAGCTGAACTTTATCAAGTTTCTCTGAACCTCAGCTCCTCCTCTAGAAATCTATTTAGAAGGCAACATGGTACAATGGAAAGTATATTGGGTCTGGAGTCAGAAGAACAAGGTTCAGATTCTGGCATTGACACTTAACACTTGTCGGATTTTGCCAAGTCAATGTCTCTAGGCCTCAATTTCTTCATCAGTAAAATAAGAAATTTTGGACTAGATGACCTCTAAGGTCCCTTTCAGAACTAAATCTATGCTCCTGTGATGTTTACCTTTCTACCCTTTCACCATTTTTTAAACTTTCTCTGATCCCCAAACTCCAATTCAAACATTATGCTTTCGAATTCTCTTGACCCTTGAGCAGGCTTGACTGAGGGAGTTCAAAAATCTGCCACAGCTTCTCCCTAATTACCTCTCCCACTTCCTTTGCTACTGTCACAGTATCCTGTTACTTGTTTTCAGCCATGCATTTTCCTCTTGTTCATCCAAATCCTGTGTCTACACTCTCCAGACCAAAATATTACATTTTCTTGTGTTTATTTAAAAGGCAAAGGAATATTTACATGAATCCCGAAGTTTAAGCCTGGTGTATTTGCACAAAACTTTCCTCATTCGTAAAAAGAATGGTTACCCAACACTTTGTTCCTAGGTAAGGGAAGAGTTGTCAAGAGCTTGGGAGACAAGGGATCTTTTTCTTACCTCTGACTTTCAGAAAAGACACATGATTTTAAGCTCTGTTCAGGGTGAGCCCCCTGGAGAGAAAGATAAAAGACTTTGGGAAGCTACATGTCAGGGAACTAGCACCTTGATGTGTCCCTGACTTCTAGCCGGACTGCCTAGAGACTTGGGGTAATTTCCTCCTGGATGACATATCAAGGTCTCTGTCTCTGTCTTTCTCCCTTCTCTCTCTCTATCTTCTCTCTCTCTCCCCACCCCCTGCCCTTCTCTGTCTCTCAAACTGTCTTGCTCCTGTTGGGAGAGCTCATTGATTCTGTGTACTGTCTGGTATATTCTAATCTTTATAACTTCTCTGCTTTGTGGTTTCTATTTGCTTGAATAAATTACTTTATTCACTATTCATTATTTGAAATATAATCTTTTGTGTAACTAGAATTTGGTGGGAAGGGAAGCGAGACATCAGATCTAGGTCTGGGGCTCTCCTTGCCCTTTAAATTTTAAAGATAATAACCAGGAAAAGAGGGTGGCAGGGGGTGCAGTGGATAGAATGCCAGACCTGGTTTAGGAGACCTGAGTTTAAATCAGGTCTCAGATATTTATTAGCTGTGCGATCCCAGGCAAATCATTGAACCCTTTTGCCCCAGTTTCCTCATATGTAAAACAAGCTGGAGAAGAAAATGGCAAAAACACTCCAGTATTTTGTCCCTAAATGGGGTCACAGAGAATCAGAAACACCTGGAATGACTGAAAAACAGCAAAACCAAGAAAACAGCTTGAACTGAAGATCTAAATAACTTCCTCTACACCAACAATATTTAGGGTAAAGATGGATCTAATTCTAGTACATTTAAGCCTCACTCCGTCTCCAGCTCTCCTCCCAGTAATCAAAGTCTTCCTTGGAGAAAAGAAGATCACATTCCAGAGACATTTGTTTATGCCTCCCTGTAAGACACATTTCAGCAAATCTACATGGACATATACATAACTTACAAGGCAACACACACCTTACATACAAACTGCAAAATAAAAATGAGAGACTAGAGTAATGAGAAGTGTATGACTATTTCCAAGCTGAACAGCACCTTAGCTTTCTAGCTTAACTAAAAGTCCCTAGACCTGGCACGGCCAATGATCCTCTTTATTTTAAAAAAAAATAATTATACTTGAACATTCACTTGAAAAATTTTTGAGCTTACAATTTTCTCCCTCCCTCTACCTCCTTTCCTACCTATTGAGAAGGCAATATGATATCAATTATACACACAAAGTCGTGCAAAACATATTTCCAATGCCATGTTAAAAAAATCAAGTGAAAAAGAATTATCTTCAATCTGCACTCTGTCAGTTTTCTCTCTGAATATAGATACATTTTTCTTCATGAGTACTTTGAAATTGTATTGTATCAATGTACTGATTAGAGTAGCTAAGTCTTTCACAGTTAATTGTTGTTATAACATTGCTATAACTATGTACAACATTCTCCTGGTTCTGCTCACTTTCCTTTGCATCTTTTCATTTAGGTCTTTCTAAAAACCAGTCCCGCTTCTAAAGAACCAAGTAAAAAAACTACTTGAGATAATAAACAAATTTGGCAAAGTTGCAGGATATAAAATAAACCCACATAAATCCTTGGCATCCCTATATATATATATATATATGAAATCCGACAGCAAGAGATAGAAAGAAAATTCCATTTAAAGTTACTGTAGACATTATAAAATATCTGGGAATCTACCTGCCAAAACAAACCCAGGACTTATATGAACACAATTACAAAACACTTTTCACACAAATAAAATCAGATGTAACTAATTGGAAAAACATCAATTGCTCATGGCTGGGTCGAGCTAATATAATAAAAATGTCAATCTCACTTAAATTGAATTACATATATATTGCCATACCCATCAATCTACCAAAAAATTACTTTGTAGAGCTAGAAAAAATAGTAGAAAAATTCATCTGAAAGAACAAAAGGTCCAGAATTTCAAGGCAACTAATGAAAAGAAATGCTAGGGAAGGTGGTCTAGCCAAAGCAGATTTTTATCTGGACTACAAAGCAGCAGTCATCAAAACTACTTGGTACTGGCTGAGGAATAGAGCAGTGGATCAATGGAATTGACTGGCTGCATGAGACTCAGCAGCCAATGACTATAGTAATCCACTATTTGATAAAACCAAAGACCCCAGTTTTGGGGATAAGAATGCACTATTTGACAAAAACTGCTGGGAAAACTGGAACATAGTATGGCAGAAATTGGGCATAGACCAATATCTAACACCATACACCAAAATGGGTGTCAAAGTCAAAATGAGTACATGATCTAGGTATAAAGGTTAATACTGTAAGCAATCTGGGAGAGCAAGGGATAGTTTACTTGTCAGATCTATGGAGCAGGGAAGACTTCATGACAAAACAAGAGTTAGAGAGCATTACAAAAATGTAAAATGGATAATTTTGATTTTCAATTGAAAAGCTTCTGTACAAACAAAGCCAATATTACCAAGATTAAAAGGGAAGTAGAAAATTGCGAAAGAATTTTTACAACCAGTGTCTCCAATAAAGGCCTCATTTCTAAAATACACAAAGAATTTAGTCAAATTTATAAGAATCAAGCCACTCCCCAGTTGGTAAATGGTCAAAGGATATGAACAGGCAGTTTTCAGAAGATGAAATTAAAGACATCTATAAGCACACGAAAAAATGTTCCAAATCATTAGTGATTAGAGAAATTCAAATCAAAACAACTCTGAGGTACCACATCTCACCAGCCAAACTTGCTAAGATGATAAAACAGCAAAATGATAAATGGTAGAGAGGATATGGGAAAATCAAAACTCTAATGCATTGTTGGTGGAGCTGAAAACTGATCCAGCCATTCTGGAGAGCAATCTAGAACTATGTCCAAAGGGCTATAAATAATTGCATACCCTTTGACCCAGCAACATCACTTCTAGGGTTATATCCCAAAAAGATCAGAGAAGTGGGAAGAGGACCCATATGGACAAAAATATTTCTAGCAGCTCTTTTTGTGGTGGCAGAAAATTGAAAAACAAGGGGATGCCCATCAATTGTGGAATGGCTGAACAATTTGTGGTATACGAATGTAATGGAGTACTACTGTGCTATAAGAAATGAGGAGCAGACAGACTTCATAATAACCTGGAGAGACATATATAAACTAATGCTGAGCGAGAAGAGCAGAACCAGGAGAAATTTGTACACAATCACAGACACTACCTATGTGTGACGACTAACTTCAATAGACTGGGCTCCTCTCAGCAATACAAGGTTTGGAGTTGTCCTTTACAGGACAACTCCAAAAGACTCATAATTGAAGGAGATAGCCACATCCAGAGAAGGAGATGTAGAGTCTGAGTGCAGATTGAAACAAACTACTTGCTCTGTCTCTTTTTCTTGTTTTGTTCTATTTCTCTTTCCCACTGATCATTCCATCAGTTACAATCCTTCTTTACAGCCTAACTAATGATTAATGGGAAGATATTTGTAGATCCTATATCCTTGTGCCCTCTGCCATGACTGGGGGGTGGGAAGAAAGGGAGAAAGAGAAAATCTGAAACTCAAGGGACTGTGGAACTGAATGTTGTAAACTAAAAGTAAATAAACCAATTTAATAAAAAAAAATAAAAATAAAAAAATAATAACCAGCCCCTCTCGTCATTTCTTTTTTTAGCATTTAGTTAACCTTTTATTTATTTATTTTCAGTTTTCAACATTCATTTCCACAAGATTTTGAGTTACAAATTTTCTCCCTGTCTTTCCACTACCCCCCCACTCCAAGATGGTGAGCCTACTGAATAACCCTTCCCCCACTCTGCTCTCTTATACCCTCCCCCACCCCCAACTTTCTAGTAGGGCAAGATGGATTTCTATACTGTAGTCAAAGAATGCTTCCATTTCCCTTTTTTTTGCAGGGTGGAGGGCAGGATAATTGGAGTTAAGTGACTTGCCCAAGATCAGATGGCTAATAAATGTTAAGTGTCTAAGGCCAGATTTGAACTCAGGTCTTCCTGACTCCAGGGCCAATGCTCTATTCACTGTGCCACCTACCCACCCCTCATCATTTCTTATAACACAATAGTCTTCCATCACAATCCTATAACACAACTTGTTTAGCCATTACCCATATAGCAATGCAAATCATGATCAGAACTACAATCTTAGAGAGGTTAAGTGATTTTACTAACATCACGGCCAGAAGATATAAGAGGCTGGACCAGAACCCTTACTAAGATCAGTAGTGACTCTAACCATTACTCCATTTCCCAATATTATTATGCAATTATTTAGCTATGTAGATAACTTTTTCTACCTCTACCCCCCTCTCTCTTTTCTCTTTTTCTCTTTCTCTCTTTCTCTCTCTCTCTCTCTCTCTCAAAGAATTCTTACAAATTTTTTATCAGAATAATTCAGTCTAATATACAGACCACACCAAAATATCATAACAAACTCTTCTTTTTATAGAACCATTGAAGATATGTCAGCCAAGGCATGATGCAATGACTAAATCATTATTACAACATAATTTCCACACCCTGGATGGCAACATTTACTGCCAGTACTTAGCAGATACCAATGCCACCTATTCTTGAGAACAAGAAGTTCCTTTTGATAGCTATATATACTTTTGCGTGTTCATTCCGCATTTATGGAAAGACAGAAGCATATACAGTTATTAAAGATGATTTTTTTTTGTTCTAAAGAATGTAGTTTTAACTGAGACTTTGCTATAGAACAATCTGAGGACTGGAAGAACCCTAACAGTAAGGTGACCTAGTAAATGGAAGTAAGGAGTAGTAGAAAGATCACCAGACCAGGAGCTAACAGACCTGGTTTCTAATCCAAGTTCTGGACCAAACTCATTGGGTAGCAGAGTTCAAGTACTTTATCTGTCTGGGTCTCAGTTTCCAAAAAGATGAGACTAAATGGTTTCTAAAATCCCACACATCTCTGACATTCTATGATACTAGTCCCTCTGTGATTCAACATCCCTCCCAATGTAGAAATCCCCTTCAGTAAACCTTTAAGAACAGAAAATATATTTGAATATAGACACTCAAGAAAATGCATTGGTTTTTTTCACAATTCCATTTAATAAATATCTATTAAGCACCTAACCTGTGAAGGTTAAGTGACTTATCCAAGTGTACACAGCTGATCAGTAACAAAACTGAGGCCAGAGCCCAAGAATCTATATTCCTGGTTACTATTCTTCTCTACACCACATTCTTGCTTATGTTGTTGTTTGACATTTTCATTGCATTTATATCTTAACTCTATAATTAGATTGCAATGTCATCAATAGGTTGGGCCTTGGGTGAATAATGGATATAGTTGGTACCAAGAAGATCAAGAGCCTTAAGAAAAAATCCTCTCTGAATCACTCCTGAATTCTTACCATTAATACGTCATCTTTAAGTAGATAATAGATAAGCTAGTCAAAGGATTGAAAAAACGCTTCTCAAAAAAAACTTCTATTTATTGACAACCAATTGAAAGAATATTCTCAATCACTACTGATGAGAAAGATGAACAGTAACACAACACTGAGGTTTCACCTTACAACAGGAAATTAACAAAGATATTCAAAGTAGAAGCAGTCAACGTTGGAACGGTTGTGTAAAAACAGGTGCTCTAATACATTGTTGGTGGAGCTATGAATTGATCTACCCATTATAGAAAACGATTTGAATTTATAGAAATAAAATAACTAATATGTCCATATCCCTTGACCCAGAGATTCCTATACTAGACACATACACCAAGGACATTATTGATGAAAAGAAATATATCAAAATATTTACAGTAGCACTTTTTGTGATAGGAAATGATGGGAAACAAGCTAGATACCCATTGATTGGGGAATGAGCAAACAAACTGTGGCATTGTGAATGTAATGTGTGCTGTGAAAAAAATGAGTGTGACAGCTATAGAGAGAATGGAAATATGTGTGAATTGATAGAAAATGAAGTAGGCATTGTCAGGAACAAGCAAGGATAGAAATCACAAAATAGCTGAAACTGAACATTACAGAATTATATAGAATTTTGCCTCAAAGAAGAAATATGAGAAGATACGTGGGTCATATGAAGAAACAATGAAGGTAAGAAAGAAGAGCAGTGGCCGAGTAAAACCTTAACAACCACTTGTAGAAAGATCTCTTGCCCTGGGGAGGAGATTGTATTAGATGTCTTTTAAGGTTCCCTTTAATTCTAAAGTTCTATTTTTCTTACATTTTTTAAAGTAAGTCTTGATTAACTCCATGGAGAGTTCATATAGGCATTCATTAGACTCTCAGTAGTGTTCTAGGCAGTACAGGGATAACGGAGAATCATGAAACATCAGTTTATATAGATTTAAAGCTGTGAGGGACCTGAAAAGCAATTTAGTTCCACCGTCTCACTTTACAGTGAAAAGAGAACAAATCAAAACAGGTCCCATGGGTTACATTGCCTTGCCACACTTCACAAAGGGAAGATTTGAATCCACTCTCTGACTCTAAATTCAGTGCCCTTTTCATTATACCATGTTACCTCCACTAAAGTCCTCTCCCTTAAATAGCTCAGATTCCCCTGAGAGAAGTCATTCAAAGGAGATATCAAGGTAATATATACCAGTTGAAGGGTACAGATGGTGAGGTATTGAAAAGAGAAATCAGTGTGAGCTGGGATGGTCAGGGAAGAATTCCTAAAGAAAATGGGCCTTGAAAAGAGTTATATAGTTCAAACAAGGAGAAAGAAATAGTGAGGGCACTCCAGGGGGTGCAAAAGAATACCTCTAGCAAAGACACAGAGGGAAGAAGTGAGGGGAAAGTGTTGAGGGGAACATGGATAGACCAGTTCCACTGAAGTAGATGGTTCATGTTGGGGAATAGCAGGAGATAAAGAGGAAAAGGTAGATTGGGTACAGACTGTGAAGGCTGCTATACACTAAGTGAAAGAGTTTGTTTCTGTTTTTATCTATAGATATCAGGGAAGGGGGAGGAAAAAATTGGAAGCTGGAACACTGAGAGCTAACTAATGTTCTCAAGAAGTGGTTCATACTGAGAAGATAAATGCACCTAGGAAAGGCTTAGAGATGTTTTCTGGATGACAAATTCATAGCAAGATTGTTGTTTAGGAAAGTTAGAATTGTTTAGGGTCTTTAGTTATGGACAACAACCATTCCCTCCCACAAACTGTGCCTCCTACTGTCATCCAGAATAGAATCCTGGGCTGGAGGGATCACAGAATCTAGGGAGGCATTTCAGCTGTCCTATTTGACTGGGCAGTTTCTTTTCTGAGAGTCCCAGTTATCAGCCCCAAGGATGAGAGAGATTCCCTCTTCTTGGGAAGCTACTAGGGCCTGTCAGAATGTCCCTGTCCCAGCCTGCTGTTCTTTCACAAGTACAAAGGCCTCTTGGCCTCCCTGACCCTAGCCTCTTCCCCTGACTCACAGGCTCCATGTCACACAGAGATGCCCAGCCTCAGAGATGGTCCACTGGGACATGGTAAAGGGGGGAGATGGCGAGTGCATAAAGTAGAAAAAAAAAGTCAGAATGAAGCCCTAAGGGTTCAATCTTTCTTCTCCATTGTCAGCGCAGATGGGGAAAGGAATGCATCATGAAAGCCAGATTAGTCAGGACACAAGGGACTGGGGGAGGCCAAGACCGAGAGATGCCGGAAGGGAAAGAGTTTGGATGGATGTCAGGGAGATGCATAAGATGGTAACTAATTCAACACTGATAGGTAATCAATTGAAACTCAGCACCCCTTCTACCTCCTTTCACCTGCCCCTAGCCCAGAACCCATCCTGTAGACAGACAAAAGCACACACACACACACACACACACATGCACACACACACACAACCACATATAGTCTCTCTCTCTGTCTCTGTCTCTCTGTCTCTCTCTCTGTCTCTGTCTCTCTGTCTCTCTGTCTCTCTCTCTGTCTCTCTCTGTCTCTGTCTCTCTCTGTCTCTCTCTCTCTGTCTCTCTGTCTCTCTCTCTGTCTCTCTGTCTCTGTCTCTCTCTGTCTCTCTCTGTCTCTCTCTGTCTCTCTGTCTCTCTCTCTGTTTCTCTCTCTCTCTGTCTCTCTCTCTCTGTCTCTCTGTCTCTGTCTCTCTCTGTCTCTCTATCTATCCCTCTCTCTCTCTCTGTTTCTCTCTCTCCCTCTCTGTCTCTCTCTCTGTCTCTCTCTGTCTCTCTGTCTCTGTCTCTCTCTGTCTCTCTCTCTGTTTCTCTCTCTCT
>CM053594.1:282362843-282390338 GCA_028646575.1 Pseudocheirus occidentalis | reverse complement strand
AGACAGACAGACAGACAGACAGACAGACAGACAGACAAGCAGACAGACAGACAGGCAGACAGACAGACAGATAGTACTTACTATGTACCGGGCAGTATGTGAAGCTCTTTACAATTATTTTCTCATTTGATCCTTACAACAACCCTGTGAGGTAGTTACTATTATTGTTCCCATTTTACAGCTGATGAAACTGAGGCAGAAGTTAAGTGATTTTCCCAGGATCACACAACTACTAGGTGTTTGAGATTTGATTTGAACTCAAACCTCACTGACTCCAAGCCTGGTGCTCCGTCTATTTATTTTTACATCAACCCTGAGAGATAGAGCAAATATTGTAATAGGAATACTCCACTTATCAGAAACTCAGTTATTCAGTCATTTGTCTATCTGTGACACAGCTAAAAAGCAATACAAAAGCAAGAAAGACCTTAAAGTAGTTAAAAGTCATGTCATATTTCCCTTTACTTAGAGGAGAGCTCCTCAGGCCCTCATCAGAGTATATTTACTTTATGTATAATTCTTACAGGTTTCAGTTTCCCTCCCTCGCCTGATTAAAAACAGTCAATTACGTGGGGGAGAGGGAAGGTGAAGCATTTAAAGGAAGAAAGAGGAATAGAAACAAGAAATGACAGCTGACAATCCAATATCAATGATGAAGATAGAAGAACTACAAAAAGCAAACGAGAACATAAAAATTATAACTAAACTGGAACCAACCAAAATAGGGGAAATAGTCTTTATACTTCCCATTAATCCTTGAGAACATCTTAAATACGTTATTCTCTCTTCAAATACTTTGGCACCCAGCTCATAGTCTTCCTTTACAACCTGGCCATGGCCTTCATCCATACAACTGTGATAGACAGGTTTGGGATCAACAGGCAGAAGTTACAGGGAAGCAGATTTCAAATCAACATAGGGGAAAAAAACTCACTAATACAATTTGCCTAGTACAATAAATGATGTATACAATGATGACATTTAGTCACCGAAAAGATCAATATCAAGCATGCTGGTGCATGGTTGGTGGAGCTGTGAATTGGTTCAGCTATTCAACTATGCAAACAATGTGGAATTATTCTAGGAAAGTCTTTATACTCTACCACTTTGACCAAGCAATACCTGTATTATTCACATACCCCAAGGAGGTCAAAAAGAGAAGGAATGCTCCCATCAAAACAAAATTATTTTAGAACAGCAATTTTTGTAGTAACAAAGAACTGGAAAGACAATGAATACCTATCAATTAGGAAATGGCCAAACAAAATTGTCATGTGTGAATGCAATGGAATACCATTATAGCATAAGATATTACAAATATGAAAAATTTGGAGAAACTCTGGAAGACTTAGATTACATGATGCAGAGTAAAGTAAGTAGAACCTGAGAACAGTTTGTATGGAGATCATAAAAATATAAAGGTAAACAACACTGAAGGGCTTCAACACTCTGATCAAGGAAGTGACTAATTTTGAGTTCAGAAGCCAGAAACATACCTACTCTTAGCAGAAAGTTGATGGAGTATAGTTGTGGAATGATACAGATGTTTTCAGATATAGTTGATGTGTTGTCTTGTCTTGTTTAAATACACTTCTTTGTCAAAATGGAGCATTCTGCTGAAGGCAGTGATATAAAGAAATAATATCAGTAAAATACTTTCTAAAAGAAACTTTTTTAAAAGATCAATATCCACTTAATGGGGGAGGGAGGAATATTCCAGGAGCACTAGCACCTCTGGCGTGAGGGCTTGCTGAGCCCTTTTCAGAGCTCCTCATCCACCTTTGGTGTCTACCTCCCACCCAACTCCCACCTGTGGCTCCAAGAAGTCATAGCATGGATAGCAGTTACACTCCCGTAAACCATCTAGCCAGATAGACTAAACCAGATTGAGAGTAACCAACCAGCCTCAAACTTGTCAGTTAGTTGTGGCGATGTCTACCCCAAGTACCAAAGACAACGCAGCAGAATGGGCAGATGGGAACAATTGGTTCCAACAGCCACAAAGGCAGCTGAAGCAGGTACGATGGAGTACTTAAGCTTGGTCAGACATCAAAGACACCAAGGTCATCCCCTGTATCCCTGGCTATCTCCAGTTATCCTGCCTTTTGTCTTACCACTGGACAGTGTAAGTGATTCTGGAAGACAGAATGAAGCTGATGACTTTATGCAACTCTGCCTCATTTAAACCCAATTTACCCACAAGTCCAAATATCACCCAAGACATCACTGGCCTCTCTGAAAATGAAGGACAAGCAATAATCCAGTTAATAAGAATGAGGGTATATGAAGTATATTTTAGAAACTTCCCCCCAAAAAATTGGTTAAAATAAACAAAGTTTTGGCACATAAAGTGATGCTTCAATTGTCCGGAAATTTTGCCTATGTGAAACATCTCATTCTGTAACACTATTAGAAATCTGAGGCAATACTATGTCACCACTTAACAGATGAAAACAACTGAGGCGCAAAAACATTAAGTAATTTGCTCAAAGCTACACAGCCAAGTAAGAAAAATAATAATCTCCTATTCAGGGCTTTTAAGTGGTTTAAGACCTACTAGATATTTTCCTCCTATTCATTTTTGATGTAGGGAGTGCAAGTATTATTATACCCTATTTAGAGATGAGGAAATTGAAGTTCAGAGAAGTTACATGACTTGCCTAGTGTCACACAGCTTATAAGTAGCAAAGCTGAGACTAGAACCAGATCTCCTGCTATCTAGCCACTGCTGATGAGCATCATGGTATAATAGTTGGAGCAGTGGACTTGAAGCCAGAAGATAAGAGTCCACGATTTTTTAATTTGTAGCCCTCCATCCGGATGCAGACCGAAGAGGAAATGTAGAGAATGTTAATCTTACTTCTTTCCCTAACTTCTAACTCCTAGGGAGGGAGCAGCTTGAGAAATACTCAGTGTGGACCTTATTTGCAAGGACAGTTTTTATCAAAGCATTGGCCAGGAAGAGAAAAATAACAATCAACAGACAAGCAGATCTCTCTCTACTTTTGCTTCTCCTCTATCAACTGAGCTTCTAAGATCAGCTTTAGGACAGGATGTCAAAAGATTTGCAAGAGATGCCTTCAGGGAAAAGGCAACAGCTGTTGTGGCTCCACCAGGACTGATGTGAAGTCAGGAACTGAGTTAACCCTATCCCCTTGGGGTGAGGAGGAGAGATTGCTATTCACATTGGAGAAAATGATCCTTCACACAAATGTACCTGGAAAAGTTGAGAGAAAGTAAGGAAAAGTCAATTGTCCAGGTTGAATTGTCCAGCACATCATAAAAAGAATTAGTTTAAGGAAATGTGGAATTGCAGATTGAAGAAGAGGAGGTTTCTTAGTGAGGACATGATCACTGTTCAAATATTCATATGGCTATTCCATGAACAAGGGGTTAGTATTTTTCTACATATCTAAAGAGGGAAGAACTAATTCCAATGGGTGAGAGTTACAGAGTCAGATTCCACTTCAACATAAAGAACTGCCCAACAACCAAAACTGTAAAACCAGGAACTATGCTGTCTCATAAGGTGGTGATCTCACTACCTTTGGAAGTATCCAAACAAAAGCTGAATAATCACATTGAAAAAATGCTATACAAGGTATTCTTAAACTTCATGGGTAACTAGACCTGGTGACCTTTTAAGTCTCAATTCTTTACTCTAATTTTAAGAATTGTTGCTGGTGGCAATCATTTGTGTCTGAGTCTTTAGGATCCCATTTGGGGTTACCTTGGCAAAGATACTGGAGTGTATACATGTTCTTCCCCAGCTCATTTTGTACATGAGGAAACTGAGGCAATCAGAGTTAAGTGACTTGCACAGGAATGTACAGCTAGTAAGTGTCTGAGGCCAGATTTGAACTCAGAAAGGTGAGGCTTCCTGATTCCAAGTCCAATACTCTGTCCACTGTGCCACCTAGCTGCCCCAATTCTAAGAATACAACCTTCTACCTCTTACCCACTAATATATACAAAACAATTAGGGAACAGTAACAGACAGTGTATAATTAAGTGCTAAATTGTATAGTACAGCTTCTAAGAGTAGAGGGGAAAAGGAAGTATTTGTGGCTTCCAGCTGAAGAGATTTTCACCTGGAATCCAACCACACCATATAGATTGGTGAACCTACAGACACACACTGTAGAGACCTAATGCAGGGTACTAGGATGCTTTCATTCAAAGATCTCATTTTCCATGTCAGAAACACAGGAAACTCTGAATCCTGTAAAGAGGGATCTGAATTTAGGGAAGAGTTTAAAGACAGGTGTAAGGGGTAGACAGTGAGTGGGTTAGCTTGTTGCTCACTCCGCTTCCCAGGGGTTACCCAAAAAGGTGCATTATCAGTGGCCAGATATCCCCTCCATCTCCTTCCTGATCTTCCTTCCAATCCCTTACCTTTTCAAACTGGATGCTGAAGAATGAGAAGGATTTGACTAGATGAAAGGGAGAGGAGAGATGCCACAGCAGAGAGGGAAGAGAAAATGTAGACCAAGTATTACATACATTGACGGATGCATACACTATACCAGATATATTTATTTAATTGTTTTTTTTTATCACAAGGGGAAGCTCAATATGAAGGGATATGTGACATAAAGCCAAAAAGGCATCAATTGAATGTAATTTTAAAGAATGAGGATGGCATTACTGTTAGAGAAAAGAACGTAAATGATGGTACAAATACAGGAGTAAGGGTGGCATATGAGGGCAGTGAGGAGACAAACCTAAACAGAGATAGTAGGAGGAGTGGGAAGCAAAATGTGCAGACACATTTAAGAGTTAGCTCCATAAAAAAAAAGACAAAAAGAAACAAATCAATTCCTCCCTGTTTCTGCCTCAAAGTAATCCCTGGGGAGGATGTGATGACTCCAGGGATTGTTGTTGTTGCTGTTCATTCCCGTCTTTCATTCTGGAATTGCAACAATGACATCACCAAGGACTGAACGGAAGCAGAGCTGGGCAAAGTCATTAGCCTCACTCTCCTCCAGAGTCATCGAAGTCCAGTGGCAAGATGGAAGCCCAGATGGAAGGCCATAGCCCCATGCAGTCAGCGCTTAGCAGCACAATCCAACTCTTCCTGGAAAACAACCTTCTTTCTGAGAGTTTATCAGTCATCCAAGAAAAAGTCTCCTTGCTTTACTATTTCCTATACATGAAATTCTGTCTCTCATCTCCATGCCTTTGCACAGGCTATCATTGCCCCCTCCTAACTCTCCTGCCTGGAATGCACTCCCTCTTTCCTCACTTCCACCACTTGTAATATCTAGCTTCCTTCGAGGCTGTTCAAAAGGACCCTCCTGGACCTTCTCACCAGCCCACCTACCAAGTATCTACTCTGTATACATATTTGCTTTTCTGTGTGTTCATATTTCCCCCTACCACCACCACTCTCCATATTATTATTATCATTGCTTATATATGTATATATGTATGTGTGTATATGAATATATGTATATATGTGTGTGAATATATGTATATGTGTGTGTGTATATATGTATAGATACATGTGTGTGTATAAAATGTCCCTATTACTGCTGCAAGTTCCTTGAGGTATAGGACTAATTCGCCTTGGTGTTTGTATCCCTATAGTAGTTGCTTAATGCTTAGTGAATAAGCGAATTCTTGAACCAAAAACTAAAAATAAAAACTCCAGTTTGTACATAATATGGATTCAGTGCTTACAGAAATTTCACATAGAATCCTCTCATTCTGTTTTTCTCTATATAAATGTTCCTCTTGGGGGGGGGGGTGTCTTCATTAAATTCAAGATAAAAAGACATTTTTAATTCCCTAGTGTGTTCATTGTCCTTATTTACCACCCTAGGCTCCCAAGGATGACTTGGGCTCTTTTCTAGAAGTCTAATCCATCCCGGAAGGGTGAAGATTTCCACCATAGGGAAGACTCTAAAAGAGAAAAGTCATGCCCTGTTTGTTAGATTCGGGCTGATGACTTCCCAGGCCTGCCTCGCTCGTGAATTCCTCTGCAGCTCTGAACCTAGCAAACTTCCGTCCATTTCAAAATCTGTTTAATGAACGAAAAGTAATTCTGAGCTGGCAGGAAGGCTTGATCTGATTAGGTGTACAAGGTGAGAATCCACCTCCCGCAGGCTGTGTCAGAGATCACATCAGAGCACTCCTCTGAGCGGGTTTTTAAGTTCATTAATTAACGACCATCCTCCATCTCCACCACCCCTTCCCATGCTTGCCCTCCATTCAGTGTGGCAGCCTCCTAAGTGCTTTTGCTAGAGATTTATTTTTATCCTTCTGGTGGATAAGAAACATTAATGAAACCATTGTAGACTTGGGGTGGGAGGAGGGGAAGAGAGTGGGCTCCGCCCACAAAAGCCCCCCCCCCCCCCAATAGGAAGGTTGATTACTAAACGGATACTTAGATGAGGAGGATCATCAGACCTGTCTGGGAGGCATTTCAACTATGGAAAACATGGAGGGGCACAGTATATGGATTAGGTGCAGAAAGTCAGTCTGGCTTTCTTACACAGAACAATTAATGAAATCACTTGACAAGCATTAAGACCTTCCCTTCCTCTCTGAATCCCCCTTCCCCCAACCCCCCAGATGGCCCACCCCTCAAATACACAATACTAGCCTGGACTCTGCTAACAATTTGGGTCAGTGCACTGTTTAAACTCCTAAGTGGAATCACTAATCTCCATTAATCTGGCTGTAAAGATGAGTCCTAATGCTCCCTACAAAAGCCTAGGAGTTGTTAATGCATACTTCTCCAGTGGGCTGCACTAATATGCACCAGCTCCCATGACCAACAGGCTCTTTGGGTTTGGGTTTGATCGTGCAGAATCAGTCTCTCCTGCTAAATTCTTCTATGTCCCCAGGTTTTTGTTCCTGAGAATCAGTATTTAAAGCACTCAGCTCTTGGTATCTTGGGCACAGCAGTTCCTTTTCTTCCAAACAAGTTACACTGTAACAGTTTCCTGCTCTGCTGACATCTTGGGTGGCAGCAAGACAGTTATGGAATACATTAAAGGCATGACCAAGGCCTTGTGGTCACAGCAGCACCAGCACCATCATTAGATCATAGATTCAGACCTGGAAAGACCCTCAGAAGTCACCTAATCCAGCACCTTCCCCCACCCCCAGGGAGATTAAGTGATTTGCCCAAGGTTTCCACCATGGTCAATGGCAAACTTGGGATTCAAACTGAGGCTCTCTGACTCCAGATCCAAAGGTCATCCTGTCCATGTTGCCTTTCATTGGCAGGAGAGGCAGGAAACATTCCTGAGGACATCTGTATTAAGCTCAAAGTCCTGGCCCCTATCCTGGTTATGAGGATCACAGTTCACATCACTTGGTTTTTGCCTTTTATAATCCAAAACATATAAAGTAATCTAAGATGGAAAATGTTTTTTCATAGCCCTAAGTGTTACTAACCAGAGAGGCAAGAGACCCCAGCCGGCATTCTGAGGACACAACCCTGAGGTTCTAAGAAGGTAATCTGTCCAGTTCACTGTAGATCCAGCTCACTAGTATGCCTTTGGGAAGTCATGAAATAACCCTTTGTCTCACTGAGTTCATCTGTGAAATGTACTTCTCAAAGATTTAGACTCTAAAGATTTTGAGACCTGTTGTGGAGGGGCCCCTCTGAAAACACATGAGACAACCTATTCTTATGACTATAGCATGGATTTGGAAATGGAAACCCTCATTTCTATTCCTAAGTGAGGTAGCTGTGTCTTCATAGCACTCAGTAGAGATGGAACACAGGGACTGGCCCTGGCAAAGTGGCATAAGCTAACGAAATTGGACTTTGGTGCTCCCCAACTTCCCTTTTTCTGCCCTTCTCTTTCCGTTGGTGCCGCATATCACCAAGTTCCCAGTGCCCTCAGAAAAACCCAGTGCCCGCATCTCTTAGACTAGCTCCCCACCAAACCCTGCCCTCCATGTTTCATACCTTTCTCTTCCTTCTCCATTCAAAGCTTACTCTTTTTATGTTCCATTATCTTCAGGCTTCTGCTATCTGCTAACTAATTGATAGGGTGCTTCCAAGAATCAGGAAGATTTGGGTTTACATCTTCTTTGTTAATACTTAAAAACGTTTGACCCTGGGTAATTCACTAAACCTTTTAGAACCTATTTCCTTATCTTTTAAAGTGGGGGAGAATAATGCTTTGTGTATTTTCCTCACCTGGTTGTTGTAAGGATCATAGGAGATAATGTCTGGGCACACATGAGATACAGAAATTTCACAAACTTTAAAATGCTATAAAAATGTCAGTTATTACCACTGCTAATTAATCTGATAGCCTAATCTATATTGTGCAATAGATATTAATGTCAAATCCTCAACACCACAAGGGGCTGGTGATGACGGTAATTAACAAGGAAATTAACAAGGAAAGAATCTTCCTGGGGTGAAGGGGTTTTGGTCCAAGTCATGATCTGAAAGAAGAAAAAAGGATGCTATATTTGGTTAAGTAAGAATTTAGGAGAAAATGAGGTACTGGGAGGGGCAGCAGGAAAGGAGTTTATAGAAGCCCCCTTAAGAAGTCAGAGAATACCCACACAGGGAGGCATCAGGACTTGTGTTAGGA
The DNA here is from genome assembly GCA_028646575.1 of Pseudocheirus occidentalis. Taxonomy (NCBI): domain Eukaryota; kingdom Metazoa; phylum Chordata; class Mammalia; order Diprotodontia; family Pseudocheiridae; genus Pseudocheirus; species Pseudocheirus occidentalis. The sequence continues at coordinate 282,381,771 of CM053594.1, read as the reverse complement.
TTACTAAGAGGCCTCAAGTGCTGGACTCAAGCTTCTTCTTCCTTCATTCTAAGGAATTTGAATTCCACTTTTGACAGGTCCTCTACTATAAAAGAGACAGCATGCCATATCATACAGAGCTCTGGGCTTGGAGTCAGGAAGACCATGGTTCAAACCTCACCTTAGATGCTTACTAGCTATATGACTCTGGGCAAGCCATTTAAGTTTTCTGTATATATTCTCATCCATAAAATGAGCAGATTGGGCATGATGGCTTCTGAGATCCCTTTAAGATCTAAATCTTCTGATCTACATAGGGGAAATAGAAATTTGTCTGTTTCTCCGCCTGAGAGTTTTCTTAATGTTGTCAGTGAGCTCTCCTTGCTGTCTTGCACAGACATTGCCATGGATCTGTACAGTAAGTTGCAATAATACAGGTAAGAAAGTGCTTCAATGCTTTCACCAAGGGAATCTGACTATTTTCAAGAAGGGATCTACTTCCTCCACTTCTTTCCTAGTTAAGGATCTTCAAGTAAGGTGAAGGAGGACCATTAGGAAGAGGGGCTCTTGACAATATGATACAGGGGGTAGTAACAAATGCTAATCAGGAGGGAAAAAGAGGGTGACATGGAGAAGTGACTCAGAGTTGGCACATGTCTGCCTTCCTACTCATTGATTTGATGGATGATAAAACACCCATGTCATCATTTCTGTCCCCCTCAATAGAAAGGCCAAGGTCAGTTAGGGAAGGATGACAGTAGTGGCAACCTTTAAAACTGACCATTTTTCATGATCAGCTGGTTGAGGACCCCCACTTGGACCCAAAGGAGTACCCAATGAAAGGTTTTAGGCACTATAGTAAGCAAATAGTAGGGGAAAAGTGGGATCAGAGGAGTCTATTATGTCCCTTATAGCAACATAGTATTTATGAGTGACCACCTAGAAACATAATTAGCACAAGGTAAATGGAGCTTTACCTTAGAATGCCAATATCTGGGAGTGAGGGCTTCCTCCCCAGAATGTAATATTTCTTTCCCTGTAAAGATCACCATCCCTATGGCTCACCTCCTCATCCTTTTCTGGTCCATATAGCAATGCAGAATTCCTGGATCATCACCCAGGTACCCTCTTGCAGGGTACTTCTCCCCAACTCCACAGGAGTTGATCTGACAACCCCCTCTCTTGACACAATGACATTCACAGTCTCTATCTTATATGTCACTGCCACCAGATTTCCCTACACTTCAGTTTTATCCATAGAGGAAAACACTCCTAGATATGATGTTGTGACTCTCTGTTCCTACCTACCTTGTAAAATTAACCCTAAGAATTAACTGATAAATTATTACATTGTTGGAAAGAACCAAACTAATTGATTAATAGAATATGCATTTTGAGACCTGAATTAACTGTCAGTCAATCTGTCTACAAATATTTATAAAACTTTTACTATGTGGTAGGCACTGGACTAAATGTTAAACATCCAAAGAAAGCTTAAAAAACACATGGTCCCTGCCCTCAAGGAGCTCACCCTTTAATGGAGAAGACCACATGCAAATGATTATGTATATGTAAAATACACACAGAAATGTGATTGCTTTTGGAGCCCAAATTAGTTAATTCCCTACTTTCCATTTAATTTGGTCTTGTTAACATTATCATCAATATCATCACAGTCACAATAATTTACACATGCATGGTATTTTCATATTTGTTACCGCATTTGACCATCACATTGAAGTAGGTATTATTATCCCCATTTTACAGATGAGAAGACTACGGACCAGAGAGTAGCTTGCCCAAGTTCACACAGCTAGTTATTGACAGCTTTAGAACCAGAAATCAGATCTTCTGCCATCTAGTCTAGTACTCCAGCTGTGGTACAGTCTCGTTGACTACACCAGATAGCCTCAATGAGTATTGGGAGACATCAGAATCGGAAGCTCACCAGAGATTTGAAATTGTCTTTAGTAAGAGAGCAAAAGAGTGGTATCAATTTGATAACCTAAAGAGCCAGATGAAATTCATACTTACACTTCATACAATTGACAATCAACTTTAGCCATCTAAACGTACAATATTCAACTTCAGCAGATTTAAAGATTTCCATTGTGTTTGGTATTTGTGTAGAGTGGTGCAATCATCGTCTCTGAAATGTGTCAAAATATATCAATTCTAATTGTGTAAAGTAAACTTGTCGTTCAGCCTATAGCACCCACTGGCTATATATCCAGTGAAAGAGACAAGTTAAGTTTTGTAAAAAAAAAAAAAGAAAAGAAAAAAATCAATCTATTGGCTCTCACAGAAACCCTTAATGCAAACTGCTTAGCAAGAGATGCTGCATTTTTCATTATCTTGTCCACATTTCCTAGAAAAATGTTACACTGGATCCCTGGGCAGATCTGTGATTAAGGATAATATTCATCTCGTCTATAACATCACCCAGGCACAACAAGGAAAGAGGATATGTATGTGGCCATAGTGGGGAATAAAGGTGTGATAGGGAGCGTGGAAGAGACAGCAAACTGAGAATCTTGACTACTGAGCTAAGGACTCTGGACTTGATCTTATGGGTGATAGGGAGCCATTCTAGGTTCTTGGCCAAGGAAATGACAGACATAAAAAACTATGGAATTATGAAATGTTTACCTTTTAAGGTATAGTGAACGGGATTGTTAAAATGCTTGAAAAAACATTATTTAAGATGAATTATTAGGGTCTGGACCTAGAGGTTTGAAGAGGCTTTTTTGAGGCAACAATCATTGTATCCAAATCTAACACTAAAGAACAAAGTGCTTTTTGTCCTATTCCCATAAAAATTCAAGTTTTTTAGTTCTCAGCTTCAGAGGAGGGGAGAGAAAAGCAGTAGATGAAGTAACCATTGCTGATGACTTCACTTATAAATGGTACTTATGAGTCCAAGAGTTCCTTTTATGACTTCCTCCAGGGCCTGGGGTTGTAAGTGGGAGTGGGGGGTGGGGAGGAAGAGGAGCTGAACTAGATCATCAAAAGAAGTGGCTACAATTGCCAGTACCAAGGGAGTCAACAGAAGGCAACAAGTAGGAGTTCAGATAGATAGGTGATTATGAAGGTCACCTGAAAAGGGAAGAAGAATAGGTACAAATCCAAACAGATGGGTATAAGATATGGCAGAAGGTCTGATGACAGGTAAGGGATAAACTTCTTTTTAAAATCAGAGAGAGCCTTTCTTAGAAAATCAGGCAGAGATTTCTTCTCACATTGAGAATACTGAGCTTCCTTCTGTGAAAACTCTTCCAAGGACTTGGAGCATGCAAATCTGGACCACAGATGGTATTAGTGGTCTTCCTTCAGGCTTTACCGTTGACATTTGAGACTATAGAATTTCTGAAAAAGTCTTTATGGTTTCCTCATAGAGGTGAGATTTCCTGGTCATAACGATTATTCTTTATATTGATTAATAACACCATAGTACTCGCAGTAAGGAGACCTGGATTCTCGTTCTACTACTAGCTAGTTGTATGACCTTACATAAGCCACTGAGAGAAACACGGAATTTTAAGAGTTCACAGTGATCTTAAAGATCATATGGTCACAAACTTAAAGAATCATACAGGTAGAGTTGGAAGGAACCCCATAAGCCATCTAATTCAATCCCCTCACTTTTCTACAGATGAAGAAACTAAAGGCAGAAAAGTCAAATGATTCTTCTAAGGTCACACAAGAAGTAAGCAGAATTTGAAGCCAAGTTATCTAATTTGAAACCACATGCCCCATCCAATTAGTCAATGTCCTCATTTCACAGATAAGGAAACTGAGGCTCAGAAGTAAGATTTGCTTGCCAATGTGTTTCATGTTCTAGGCTTCAGTTTCATTGTGAGGACATTAAATCAGATGATCTCTGAGATGATCCTTCCAGCTCTGAAATTCTAGGGATAGCTAGGTGTCGCAGTGAATAGAGCACCAGCCCTGGAGTCAGAAGGACCTGAGTTCAAATCCAGCCTCAGACACTTAACACTTACTAGCCATATAACCTTGGGCAAGTCACTTAACCTTAGTTGCCCTGCCTTTCCCCCTCCAAAAAAAAAGGCAAAAGAAATTCTATGATTCTCTAATTTCCACAATAGTACTAAAACCTCAATAGGATCTTAGCAATACACATAATTTCTGCTGTGTTCTCTGGAACACTCGCTCTGTAATTAACAAATTTCCTATTATCTTACACCACTTCCTCTCTCACTCTTTCCATCTTTATGACACTCACTAAAGGCTGCTTCCCTCACAACACGGCTTCCTTCATCAGCTTTCCTAGTACTAGTTGCCTCTGTGTGTGTGTGTGTGTGTTTTATAGAAGGCAACAGAAAGTCAGAATATTTTTTACTCCCCATTACACTTGTAGACTCTCCTTCTATTCCCATCACTCAACAATCTCTCCTTTGAGTTCCATGAAATGCAAATTTACCAGATTCTGGTGACTTACCAACAGATCCCTAGGAAATTCTCCCTCCTTTCTCAATGAGTTCAGTGGCTGGCCCAGTCTTCCTTTCCATTTCTAACTCTTGCCTTCAGTTTAGGATATTTCCGCATACATGCTGAGTTCTCTCAAATACCCTTAACTTCCCAGTTCTTCAATCTATTCAAATCCCATAACATGCTCTTCTACCCCAGCTGTGCTCAGGAATGGTCATATCCTTTATTGTGTCATTAACCACAAGTAATACACTTCCATGTTCAAAAACTCTGAATTTTTTTATCTGATCATTTATCTTTTCCAACTCTCTCTAAGCCTTACTCCTCCTTAAACCTGTTCTTCATCCTCACCATAACCTCCATCCCCTCCATCCTTCAGTACAATCTCAGGCTATCACTACCACTCTGTTCACACTCTTCTTCCTTCTCAGTCTAAACCAACTAGCTCAACTGTACATTGTTCTCTTATTCTTTTGCCCTGCTCTCAGCCATGCCTTGGCAAATTCCAACACTGAATCATTTGTACCATCCACTTCCTTCATTCTGACTCACTGGATGAAATCATGAAACTGAGTTCGCTGGATCTATTATAAATTTATGCTAGCTAACCCCCATTTGTCCCTCACTTCAGCAAGGCACTCCTACTACCTTCCCTAAGTGACTCCCTATGCCACTAAACATGATAGATATGCCAAAACTTCTTTTTGTTTCCTCCAGCTTCTCAGGACACTACTCCACCAACATTCTCAGTTAAGGGTTTCGCCTCATATTACATGAAAAAAAAAAATTGAAACCATTCACTAAGAATTCCCTCTTCTCTCCTCTTTTTCATCTCACATCCCTCTACAGAGTCAGCTAGTGGTGCAGTAGATAGAGTGCTGGACCTGGAATCAGGAATACCTGAATTCAAATCCAACCTCAGACACTTGCTAATTGTATGACCCTGGGCAAGTCACTTAACCTCATTTTCTTAATAATAGTAGCACCTACCTTCCGTGGTTGTTGTAAGGATGAAGTGAGATATTTGTAAAAAGAACCTGGTACTATGTATGCGCATATTCCTTCTGACATCATCATCTACTATGTCCAAGGTCTCTAACACTAGGCAGCTAGATGGTACAGTGAATAAAATATTGGACCTGGAGGCAGAAAGACCTGAGTTCGAATCCAACCTCAGATACTTATCTTGACTTAGTTTCCTCATCTGTAAAGAGAGATAATAATAGCAGCTACCTCCCAGATGAGATCATTTTTATAAAGTGCTTAGCAAAGTCCCTGACACAGCAACCCCCATAGAAATGCTGATTATAATGATGTCATTTGACGCTGATGCCCAAAGATGGTCCTTCTGCTTGTGAAGGCCAATGTCTTTGCAGGTACCTTTGATCCCATCCCCACCTATCTTCCCCAAAAGATTCCTCCCACCATCACCCCTACTCTCTAATCTTTAATCTCCCCATCTACTGAATCATTCTTTTTTGTCCATGAACCTGATGAAGTTTCTTCTATTCTAAAAAGAAAAGAAAAGAAAAAATCCTCATTGGATCCTACCATGTTCTCCAACTATCATCCTATATCTTTCACCCCCTTCTCAGTCAAACTCCTTAAAAGCTTGTTGTAAGTCTATTCTTTGTTTGTTTTCCATGGGCCTTGTTTTATTGACCTACTATGTTCCCCCATTATTATGAAAGATCTTTGAAGGCAAACTTTGGTTCATTCTAATTGTTGTTCTTTATTGTAGTGGTGTTGTTGTCTTGGCCTATGCAGGGCCTTTAAGCATAGTGCCAGGTACATTATAAGGACAGTGCATGCTTATTTTGGGGTTGATAATTAATAGCTAAATATCAACAATTTTACAATTATCCAGTTATTCCCTTTAACATAACTTTGTCCAGAGATTTTAAATAACTGGGTTCAGGTTGCCTCTGTGGATGATAAAGCACTGGAGGGAGATGGAACTGGGAAATGTTTGCAGAAAGACTGAGGTAAGACCCAGAGCCTTGGTCTGCACTTAACTCAGCACCACTGCATCCAGGTATTGAAGATTGTTGGTAACTCCTCACCAGGGAGCTCCCAGCAATGAGTGATCTTCACTCCTCAGAGTGGCTCTCATGGGCCCTCAGAAGGCTGAGTTAAGGATTCTCCAGGTAGAAAAGTCTTCAGAGATTCTATGCTTCTTTTCAGTTGATTTCCCCTTGGGAGAACCCAAGCCTAAGAGGGAAAAGCTATGGGAAATGGACAGACGGATGGGCCATCCAGCTGTCAAACAATTTCTGGGACCAAGAACTTGAGCCTATTTCGATGTCTCCCCAACCCAGGAGACCTCCCTAGCTCCTTGGGGGGAGGGGAAGTATCCTTGACTCCTAGCCCATCTTAAGCAAGAGGGAGCCTGGAAAAGAGGGGCTCCCTTTGTTAAAAAAGCATTGGCCTCCCAGCCATTCATCATGCATCTAAGAGCGCTTATTAATGCCCTGTCAATTGCTTATAGTGAAGGCAGCCTGTCAGCTGCCCTCCCAGTTAGCTGTGTGCAAACACTGGTGATTAAGCACCAGATTTAACATCCTCATGAATATTTAAGAGGCTGTTTTTGAAAGTTTCCTGTCCTTTTACACTAATAGCCCCATTAAAACCTGTTTACAAGCCAGTCATGAGAGTAACTGCGTGCACTTAAAACACAAGAGTGTTCCCCCAAGAGGAGCCCTCCAACCACGTGAAGATGGCAGTTGATCAATACAATGCTTAAAGTAAGACTGTCTGCCTGCCCCCAGTGGAACCAGGGCCCAAGAGGCAGACATAAAAAGCTGGCAAGAACCCAACTTGTTAATTAGGCCAGCAAAGGGGACTAGGGGTGGGGGTGTGAGCCCCAGACACTGGCCTACCTTCCTCACTGTCCAAGCTGACCCCTGCTCCCAATGACTTTTTAGAAGTTGGCAAGGAGATGTCAACAGGAACTAACTGGAGCCATTTGCAAATGTCCAACCTCCTAGTTCCTATTCTCCTGTCTCTACCTGTCCCCATTCTCTATCATTGAAACACCTGTTCTGTAAGCCATTCTCTGAGGGTCCACCTGTCAAATTAAGCCTTTTGAAGGTATTGGTGATAAGATCTTGAGTTATTAGCCCTCTCAAGAGTATCTGTTGTTAATAAGAAGAAACTCCAGAAGTAAAAAAACAAAAAACCCAAACCTTTAGGATTCAAAGTAAAACTCAAAAGTTCTAATGATTGAACGTCAGGCATTCAGGTAATCTGGAGCTGGAGATGGGGAAGATGCTTGGAAGGAGGGAGGGAAGAGGAATGGACCTTCCTGTTGACCTTCGGAGCATGCCATGTAGTGAGCTACTTTATAGAGGTCCTAAGGTTTTATGGAGAAGGTGGCATTTGAGCTAAGTTTTCAACAGGCAGAAATGGTGGGAAGGGTCTTCCAGGATGAGAGACTGGTACTCTGCAAAGCACCAAGATGGAAATACACAGGATATATTTGGGGGTTAGAGAATAATTCAGTTTGACTAAAGGATAAAGCATTTACCAGTACACAATATGGGGTCACTGATGAGCTTCAAGAAGTTAGACCAATACTTATTAGGATCTTATAGGAAGTGAATTCTCTTTAGATAGGAGGTTACACTAGATATCCACAGAAGTGCCTTCTAACTCTGAGATTCAACAATGCAAAGAAAAAGTAGTGTGAGTTAAGGTTTGTAAAACATATCAAATTGTAGATGACCTTGAATGTCAACCTAATGAATTTAGTCCTTTGGTAGCCAGTTGGGAACAATTGAAGCTTTATGAGTAGAAAAGTTATACAAGATTAAGAAGTCACAAAAATATCTACTTTATTTACTTGACACTCATACTACCTACCTACTGATTGGGGCACTTAAAATGGGGAGTACACAGTGCACATAACATTGTCTTCCTTCTTTATTCTCAATACAAAAAAAAAATCATTCGGTTGATCTTTGACCACCAAGAATTTTCCTTCCAAATAAAATTATACAAAGTAGTAGTCACTTCAGTATTAGGAAAACTATCACCATAATTGATTCTATCAATAAAAAACCCAACAGAAATCATGTGATTATCTCAATAGATGCAGAAGAAGCTTTTGACAAAATATAGGACCCATTCCTATTAAAAACACTAGAGAGCATAGGAATAAATGGAGTTTCTTTAAAATGATAAATAGTATCTATCTAAAATCATCAGCAAACATTATCTGTAGTGGGAATAAAAAAGAAACCTTCCTAATAAGATCAGGAGTGAAGCAAGAATGCCTATTTTCACCACTATTATTCAATATTGTATCAGAAATGTTGGCTACAGCAATAAGAGAAGGAAAAGAAATAGAAGGAATTGGAGTAGGCAATGAGAAAACAAACTATTACTCTTTGTAGATGATACAATGGCATATTTAGAAAATCCTAGGAAACAAACTAAAAAACTACTGTAGATACTTAACAACTTTAGCAAAGTTACTTGATATGAAATAAACCCACAAAAATTATCAGTATTTTTATATATTACTTATAAAGCCCAGTAGTAAGAGATGGAAAGAGAAATTCCATCAAAAATAACTTCAGACAATATGAAACACTTGAAAGTTTACCTGTCACGATAAATTCAGGAAGTTATGTGAACACAATTACAAAATACTTCACACAAAATCAGATCTAAACAACTAGAAAAAATATCAATTGCTCATGGGTAGACCAAGCCAATATAATAAAACTAGCAATTCTGCCTAAATTAATTAATTTATTCAGTACTATGACAATCAAACTACCAAAAATTATTTTATAGAGCCAGAAGAAATAACAACAAAATTCATCTGGGAGAACAAAAGGTCAAGAATATCAAGGGAATTCATTAAAAAAATGCAAAGGAAGGTGACCTAGACATACCAGATCTCAAACTACATTATAAAGTAGTAACCATCAAAACTATCTTGTACTAAGAAATAGAGTGGTGAATCAGTGGAATAGAAAGGAACACAAGATACAGTAGTAAATGACCATAGTAATATAGTATTTGATAAAACCAAAGATCCCAGCTTCTCGGATAAGAACCCATTATTTGATAAAAACTACTGGGAAATCTGGAAAACAATATGCAGAATATAGGTATAGACCAACATTTTACACCATATATCAAGATAAAGTCAAAATGGGTACATGATTTAGACATAAAGGGTGATACTATAAGCAAATTAGGAGAGCAAAATATAATTTACCTGTCAGGTCTATGGAAAAGGGAAGAATTTATGACTGAACAAGAGAAAGAACATTATAAAACATAAAATGTATAATTTTGATTATATTAAATTTAAAAGGGTTTGCACAAACAAAACCAATGCAACCAAGATTAGAAAGCGAAAGCCAAAAAAAAAATCTTAATAGCAAGTATCTCTGATAAAGGACTCATTTCTCAAATATAAAGAAAATGGGTTCAGATATATAATAAAACAAACAATTTGTCGACTGGTAAATAGTCAAAGGATATGAACAGGCAGTTTTCAAACAAAGAAATCAAAGTTATTTATATATGAAGAAATGCTCTAAATAACTATTAATTAGAGAAATTCAAATTAAAAGAACTCTGAAGAATCACCTCATACCTGTCAGATTGGCTAATATGACAGAGAAGGAAAATGATTAATGTTGGAGAGGATGATAGAAAATTGGGGCACTAATGCACTGCTGGTGGAGTTGCAAAATGATCCAATCATTCTGGAGAGCAATTTGGAACTATGCCTAAAGGGCTATTAAATTGTGCAAACCCTTTGTTCCAGTATACCACTGCTAGGTCTATGTCCCAAAAAAAGTGGGGAAGGACTAACATGTGCAGTAATATTTATAGCAGCTCTTTTTTTGTGGTAGCAAAGAATTGGAAATTGAGGGGGGTGCCCGTCCGTTGGGGAATGGCTGAACGAGCTGTGGTGTATGAATATAATGGAACATTATTGTGCTTTAAGAAATGATGAGTAGGTGGATCTCAGAAAACCTGAAAGGGTTTACATGAACTGATGCAAAGTGAAATGGGAAGAACCAGGAGAACATTGTACATAGTATCAGCAACACTATGGGATAATCAGCTATGAACCAGTTAGTTTTTCTTAGCAATACAATGATCCAAGACAATTCCAAAAGATTTGTGATGGAAAGCACTATTCACACCCAGAGAAAGAACTGATGGAATATGAATGCAGATCAGAAGCATGTTATTTTAACTCCATTTTTTATCATGGTTTTTTTCTTTTGGTCCATTTCTTCTTTTACAACAGAACTAATATGAAAATATGTTTTACATGATTGCACATACATTTGCTATATTAAATTACAAACCATCTAAACAGAGGGTATTGAAGGAGAGAGGGAAATAATTTGGATTTCAAAAAAAATTAAGTGAATTTTTAAAATTGTCTTTATATGTAACTGGAAGAAAATAAAATACTTTTAAAAAATAAGTAGTCATGGCAGCTAGGTGGCACAGCGAATAGAGCACTGGCCCTGGAGTTGGGAGAACCTGAGTTCAAATTTGGCCTCAGACACTTGACACTTACTAGCTGTGTGACCTCGGGCAAGTCATTTAACCCCAATTGCCTTGCCTCCCCACTCCAAAATAAATAAATAGTTAATATTTTTTTAAAAAAAGTAGTAGTCACCTACTCTGTGTATGTATAAGGACCTTCTTATCTAAACACTGGACTTTCTATACTGATCAGATTTCTCAAATAATGTTTCTAGGCTACACTTCATTATGCCTATTTAGACATAACTGAAGTGTCAAGAAATCACTGAGAATTTTATTTTGTAAACAATATGATTACAAGATTCATACACTCAGTCAGAAACATATTGTACTCCAATCCTTCATTGGATCCAAGATCTCATCAATACATGTACTTCCTTCAACCATACATATTATATGCTTTCCATGACTTCTCAACCTGTGTGACCCTTGTCCATTTCATCCCATAAATATTCAACTGAGCATCCACTCAAAGTCTGCTCTTTATTGCTTAACATAAGTTAAAAGTTAACACATTCTACAATGCATAAAATAAATATTGCCAACTGGAAATTAGTCCCTTTGAGGTAATCTGTTATGTGTATGATTATGTGATGATATAATAATGTAGAGGAGGATCCTGGGAAGATGGCAGAATAAAGCCAGAAATTATCTGACTCTCCTAAATTTCCCCCACAAAATAATATGAAATAATATCTCAGAGAAAACTTTGAGGAGCAGAAATAATCTAAAGTTGGGGTAAAGCAGTTACTCTCCTAAAACAACTTCAGGAAAAACCCTAGCTCCCCCATGGAGGTTTGACCTGATTGAGATGCAAATACCTCTGAGCAGATACTGTCAAATCAACAAAAGAAAAGCCCTGGGACAGTTGTGTAGGCTGAAGCCTCACCTACTGTGTAGGGGTCTGACACCTCATCAGGGGAAAATTGCAAGCCCCTCTGCAGGTGCTGGACCCTAGGTCTAGGTGTGCTGACCTGATGCAGTCCTGGATTGTGACTGTGGACTAGGAGGAACAAGCACACACTGAATGAGTGTGGTCACAAAGGATAGGGCTGAGGTAGTGGCTGAGGACACTCCTGGGGCCCCTGGTTTTGATTCCAGGTCAAGAGGGGCAAGCAGCTTCAGGAAGGACTTCAGGGAATAAGAACATTTGAGGCGACAGTGATGCAGGAGTCCCTGGTGGTGGCTCAGGGGCAGAGAAGAATGCTTGAAATCAGGCACCCAGGTAGAGCTCAGAAATCAACAATGCAAAAATGAGATACACATACAGTAAAAAATAAAAAGCCATAGAAAAATTTATTATGCTTCAACTGATGGAAAAAAGCAGGGGTAGCAATCATGATCTCAGACAAAGTTAAAGCTAAAAGAGAGTTAACTAAAAGAGATAAACAGGGAAACTACTTTATAAGAAAAGGTACCATAGATAATGAAGTAATACCAGTACTAAACTTATATACACTATATAGTATCTAGATTCTTAAAGGAAAAGCTAAATGAATTATACACAGAAATAGCAAAATTATTATTATAAATAAAAATATATTTACATAATTATATATAATTATAATAGTGAGACTCTTCAAGCTTCCCCTCTCAGAACTAAATAAATCTAACCAAAAAACAAACAAATAAACAAACAACAACAAGAAAGAAGTCAAGGAGATTAATAGAATTTTAGCTAAAGTAGATGATAGGTATCTGAAGAGAACTGAATGGGAATAGAATGGAATATACCCTTTTTTTCAGTGTAAATAGTACTTTACAAAAATGGATGACATGAGGGCAAAAAAACTTTATAGTTAAAATGTAGAAAAGAAGAAATATTAAATTCATCCTTTCAGATCATAATGCAATAAAAATGTATTTAATAAGGGACTGTGGAAACACAAATTAAAAATTAATCAGAGACTAAATAGCTTAAAGAATGAATGGTTTTAAAAACAAATCATAAAAACAAAAAGGACAATGATAATAATGGAACAACATATGAAAACCTGTGGGATGCAGCAAAAGCAGTAATCAGAGGAAAATTTATACCTCTAAATGCTTACATCAATAAAATAGACCAATGAATTGTGTGTGCCAAAAAAAAACCTAGAAAAAGAATAAGTTGAAAACTCCCTAATTAAACACCAAATTAGACATCCTAAAAATTAAAGGTAGGATTAATAAAATTGAATGTGAGAAAATATTGAATTAATAAATAAAACTAGAAGTTGGTTTTATAGAAAAAAATAAAATAGATAAATCACTGGTTAATATGATCAAGAAGATAGAGAAGAAAATCAAATTTCTAATATAAAAAATGACAAGGTAAATATATATCTCCATATCTCTAATGAATATATCCCTATGAAGGCAAAATCAAAGCAGTTTTTAGGTGAATCATAATTTGCCCAGTTATATGCCAATAAATTTTAAAATTTAAGTGAAATGGAAAAAATATTTACAAAAATATAAACTGCATGGATTAAGAGAGGAGGAAATGGGTTATCTAAATAAACCCATTTTAGAAAAAAAAATGAATAGATCATAAATGATCTTTTTAAGAAAAGAACATCAGGATCATATGGATTTACAAATGAATTCTACCAAATATTTAAATATTGGTTAATTCCAATATTCAATAAATTATTTGAAATAATGGGCAAAGAGTCCTACCAAATTCTTTTTTATGAAACAAATATGGTGATGATACCTAAACCAGGGAAAGCAAAAACAGAGGAAGAAAATTATCAGTCAATTTCATTAATGAATATGGGTGAAAAATTCTAAATAAAATGTAGACTACAACAATATATCACAAAGATTATATATGGTGTCCAACCTGGATTTATACCATGAATGCAAGGCTAGTTAACATAAGGGAAAACTTTTAATATAATTCATTATATTAATAACAAAAGATGCAGAAAAAAACTTTTAATAAGATACAACATTAATTTCCATTTTAAAACACTAGAGAGCATATCAACAAGTGGAACTTTCCTAAAAAAAAAAAAAAAAAAAAAAAAGGAAAGAAGTATCTACCCAAAATCATCAGAAAACATTATTTATAATGGGAATAAGCTGGAAACCTTCCCAATAAGATCAGAAGTGAAACAAGGATGCCCATTTTCACCAATATTATTTAATATTATATTAGAAATGCTAGCAATAGCAATAAGAGAAGAAAAAGAAATTGAAGAAATCAGAATGTTCAATGATGTAATAAAACTACCTCTCTTTGCAGATGATGTGATGATAAACTTGATGAATCCTAGAGATTCAGCTAAAAAGTTTTTTGAAACAGTTAATAATTTTAGTAAAATAACAGGATATAAAGTAAACCTACATAAGTCATCAGCATTTTTATATATCACTAAAAAACATTTTGTTGAGCTAGAATAAATAATAATAAAATTATCTGGAAGAACAAAAAGTCAAGAATACTTTTAAATTAATGAAAAATATAAAGGAGTGAAGTTTAGCATTACCAGATCTTAAACTGTCTTATATTTTTCAAAACTATCTGGTACTGACTACAAAAGAGAAAGGTGGAGCAGTGGGACACAGTAGGCATACAATACAGAGTACTGAATGATTATAGTAACCTTGTATTTGACAAATGTAAAGATTTGAACTTTTGGGATAAGAATACACTATTTGTGTATGTTGAGGAATTTTTTGAAAATTTTTGGGAAAACAGGAAAGCAGTCTGGCAGAAATTAGCTATAGATCAATATCTTATACCATTTATCAAGATAAGGTCAAAATGGATACATGACCTAGTTATAAAGGGAGATATCATAAGAAAAGTAGAAGAACATGGAACACATTATTTATTAGACTTATGGATGGAAGAATTTACAAATAAACGTGAGATAGAGAACACTGTGAGATGTTAAATGGATAATTTTGATTAAATCAAATTTAAAAGTACAAATAAAACCAACATGGCCAAGATTAGAAGGAAGGCAGAAAATTGGGAGGGGGATTTATAGGCAGTTTCTTGGATAAAGGTCTCATATCTCAAATATATGGAGAACTTTGTCAAATGTTTAAGAATATAAGTCATTTCCCAGTTGATAGATGGTCAAAGGATAAGAGCAAGAAGGTTTTCAGTGAAGAAACTAAAACTATATATACGAGTATGTATATATCTATTCATGTAAAAATGCTCTAAATCATTACTGATTAGAGAAATGAACATTAAAACAACATCAAGACATCATCTCATTCCTATCAGACTGACTAAAATGAGAAACGTTGGAGAGAATGTGGAAAGACTGGAACACTAATTCACTGTTGGTGGAACTGTGAACTGATCCAACCATTTTGAAGAGCAATTTGAAACTACTCCCAAAGGGTTATAGAAATGCTCATACCCTTTGATCCAGCATACCACTGCTAGGTCTGTGTCCCAAAGAGATCACAAAAAGAGGGGAAGGACTTAGGTCTGTTTCCCAAGGTAATCAGGTAAAAAGGAAAAGAAAATGCATGTTCTAAAATATTTATAGCAGCTCTCTTTGTGGTGGCAAAGAACTAGAAATTGAAGAGATACCCATCAATTGGGAAATAGCTAAACAATTTATGGTATAGATTATAATGTGATTGTGATTACTGTGCTGTATGAATGATCAGCTGGTTGATTCTAGAAAAACATGGAAAGACATATGAAATAATGAAAAGTGAAGTGAGCAGAACCAAGAGAATGTTATATACAGTAATAGCTATATTGTTTGAAGAATAATTGTAAATAAACAAGTTATTCTGAGTATTATAAAAACTCAGATCAACTTCAAAGGACTTTTAAAGGAATATACTATCCATCCCCAGAGTAAAAATGATAAATAGAGGTACACATAATATGGTTTTCCATACAGTTACAAATCTAAATCAGATCGTGGCCTTCTCTAGTGTGGAGGGTGGAGGGTGGGAAGATGAGGGAAAGACAATAAAAAACTTAAAATGAATAAATAAAATTATAATAATACTATATAATATATGGCCACATTATAACACAAAGTCCAGATGTAATGGTCAAACCGAATTATTTAGTGTGCCCTGAACATCCCTTGCACTTGTCTACTTTCTCACCTTTCCTTATGCATTTACTTTGGGCTCCAATTGCCTTCCTACCCTGTCTCAACATACTGAAGTCTTACTCATACTTCAAGGTCCTACTCAAATACTACCTTCTCCATGAAGTCATAAAATCATAGATTCAGAGCTGGATGAAAGCTTAGAGACCATCAAATTCAACACCCTGATTTTACAGATGAGGAAACTAAGTCACAAAGAAGTTAAGTTATTTGCTCAGGATCACAATGTTAACAAGTATTTGAGGTAGGATTTCATTCCAGGTCTTTCTGACTCTAAGTCTGACATTAAAGGTGTCAGTCACATTGTCCACAGGCTACATTGAAATGTAATTGGAAAATATTTAACAAAACAAATAAAAATATAATAGTATATAAATAATTTCAGTGCATGGTTTTCTGAGTCAATATATGCCCTGAAGGGATTCTTATTATGCATTAGTGGCTCCCATTTCTGTTTGAGTTTGACATCAGTGCACTATACCATTCTAAGTCTTCTTCATTTCCCATCTGACAGGGACCTTTCCCTCTTCTGAATGCCCATACCATTTTTTTGCAGAAGGAAGGCTTCCTTCTGCAATCTATCCAGGAAGTGATCAATCAACTATTGTTTGAAGACCTCTAGTGAGGTGGAACTCACTATCACCCAAGACAGTCCATTTCATTTTTGGCAGTCCCAGGGCAAGGAGAAGCCCTAGTACACCAGAGCTTGTATCCACAGAGGGGCAGGGACCCTCCTAATAGTTCCAAGGCAGAAAAGAGTACTGTGATCACTCACAGGCCAGAGAACAGGCCAGGAGAGTGGTAAATACCTCTCCTTATATCATACGACCTTGGAAGAACTAAAAACTTACAGATCCCTAGAAGTGTCTCTGAAAACAGCTGAATGAAAACATGAAACTTGAGACAGTGCACCCTCCACCCTGAAAGCAGAACCCTACTTTAACAAACAGCTAAAAGTCAAGTAATAGGTTGGGGGAATGAGCAAACAACAGAAAAATATTCTGACCATAGAAAGTTACTATAGTGATAAGGAAGATCAAAACACACACTTAGAAGAAAACAAAGTCAAAGCTCCTACAACCAACGCCTCCAAAAAAAATATGAATTGGCATCAGACCATGGAAGAGCTAAAAAGGAAGGCAGAGGAAAAATCGGGTAGAGAAATGAGAATGACACAAGAAATGGTGAATGAGATGATTTCAGGAAAATCTGGGGACACTTATATGAGCTGATACAAAGTGAAATGACCAGAACTATGAGAACATTGTACACAGTAACAGCAATATTGTAACAGCAGCCAATTGCTAAAGACTCAGTCACTGATCAGTACAATAATCCATAACTATTCTAAAGGACTCATGATGAAAAATGCTATCTGCCTCCAGAGAGAACACTGGTGAACTCTGAGCTCATGCAGATTGAAGCATATTTTCATTCACTTTCTTTATTTTTCTTGTTTTTTTGGCATCATGGCTAATGTGCAATTATGTTTTGCATGACTTCATATGTATAATGGATATCATATTTCTTTCCTTTCTACCCTTTTTTTCTACCATTCTACCATTCTACCATATTTCTACCCTTTCTCAATGGGTAGAGGAGGTGCTGAAAGGAGGAACAGAATTCAGAACTGTAAAGTTCCCTTTCCAAGTTTTTTAATGCTTTTCTAACATCTAAACAGACTTTATCAATATTCAGGACTTCAACCTCTTTTTTATTGACTTGTTTGTTTACTTTTAGTTTACAAGATTGAGTTCCAGAATCACTTGAGTTTCAGATTTTTCTCCCCTTCCTCTCCCCTCCCCCAACCATGGTGGCATACAATCATGTATAGGCTCTGCAAACTCTTTCACACTGTACAATAGTCTGGTTGTATAGAAGCATTGTAACCAACGAAGTGAACAATGGGAAAAGAGAAATAAAACCAAACATAGAAAAGAACGATAGCATGTATTGCTTCAGTCTCCATTTAAACTCTGGTCTTTCTAGATCTTTCTCTGAATATAGACATCTCCTTCTACTCTGAGACTTGTAGAGTTGTCTTTTAACTGTGCATTGCTGAGAAGAGTCTAGTTTATCAAGGTTCATCTTAACACATATGATGTATCTGTGACTGTGTACAAATTTTTCCTGGTTCTGCTCTTCTCACTTATCATCAATTTGTGTAAGAATCTCCACATAATTATGAAGTCCATCTCCTTCCCATTTCTTATAGCGCAATAGTATTCCATTACATTCACATACCATAACTTGTTCAATCATTCCCCAATTGATGGCCATCCCCTAAATTTCCAGGTTTTTGCCACCACAAAGAGAGCTGCAATAAATATTTTTCCACTTCTTTGATCTCTTTGGGATACAACCCCAAGAGTGGTATTACTGGGTCAAAGGGCATGCAATTATATATATATAGCCCTTTGGGCATAATTCCAGATTGCCCTCCAGAATGGTTGTATCAGTTCACAACTCCACCAACAATGCAATAGAGTTCCAATTTTTCCACATCCTCTCCAGCACTTGTCATTTTCCTGTTTTGTCATCTTAGCCAATCTGACTGGTGAGATGTGGTACCTCAAAGTTGTTTTGATTTGCATTTCTAGAATCAATAGTGATTTAGAGCATTTTTCCATATGCTTAAAAATATCTTTAATTTCTACCTCTGTAAATTGCCTGTTCATATCCTTTGACCATTTATCAATTGGGGAATGACTTGTATTCGTGTAAATTTTACTTTATTCCCTGTATATTTTAGAAATGAGGCCTTTATCAGAGACACTGGTTGTAAATAGTCTTTCCCAATTTCCCACTTCCCTTTTAATCTTGGTGACATTGGCTTTGTTTGTACAGAAACTTTTCAATTTAATGTAATCAAGATTATCCATTTTGCA
>CM053594.1:282328335-282362343 GCA_028646575.1 Pseudocheirus occidentalis | reverse complement strand
ATTTAAGACCGATCCAAACCCTCTTCATTCTCACCTAACTCCTTTGCCAACAACATCCCCTTAAATTTCCAGGATTTGACTAGTTGAAGGGTGATTTTGTTTCAGAAACAATAAACTCAAACAACAAACTCTGAATTCCTTAATCCAACATAGAGCTGTTTTTTCCCTGTCCCTCCCTTAAGGCAACACTAGTTTTGGTCAAGCAAAAGGATTAGGCAGCCTTTAAGTAAATGATACCTTTGAAAAAGAATCATCTGTAGGATCTTCTGCCAGCCCCTCCTAAGAAAGGAGTCTGATTATATTTAGAATGTGGTATCATTGACATCAGTATTTAATCTTCTTGCTGCTACTTAGAAGCATGTTTTACAGTAGAAAGAAAGTCCTCTGAAGTCCTCTGGGGTTCAACTCCTCTGCTCTTTAACACCTGTGGGACCTTGAACACAAGTAATTCCATCTCTTGGGGCTCCAGTTTCTTTACCTGTAAAATGAAGACTAGATGGCATGTGTGTGTGTGTGTGTGTGTGTGCGCGCGCAGGCGTGTACGTGCTCGCTCATGCATTTGTGTATGTGTGTATCTAGTTTATGGCTGGAGTCTTTATAGTTCATGTGTGTTCTGTTGATTGGTTTTCTTCAAAGGACTAAGAACACTCAGAGTCATGTTGCACAGTCATATGCACTGGAATCTTCTGATATGCTGAACTTTCATTAAATCTTTTACTCACTTTGGGAAATGTTGCCCAAGGAAATGTTTCAGAGAGGGCCTTCTAGCATTTAATTACATATTAAATAGATACTTTCTTAATTATTAAATTTCTTCACTGATTTCCCTACTTCTCTTCCATGAGACAATGAAGAGACTTGCTAGGAGACAAACTCTGTACTCAAGGATGCAATAAGTGTCTGAAGTTGGATTTGAGCTCTTCTTTCTGATTCCAGGCCCAGTGCTCTATCCACTGAGCCACCTAGTTGCCTAGTAATGGCAGAAAACTCAGAGCCAGCCATGCCATCAGGAGGCTTCCTCACTGGATGGGAGTGAAAAAAGGAGTTGTAGAAATGAGTTGGATCCATTTTGTCCAGGCAGCACAATCCCCAGACCTTTGGAGAATGGTAGAAACCAGAGATCCACAGATTATTCTGAAAGTACTAAGAACCACAATTCTGTGTGGGAAGATGCAATTCTCTTTTGGTAAGTGACATGGAGCACCTGACCTGGAAAGGGTCATGGGCCAAACTTGACCTGGGAAATTGTAAATAGATAAAATAGTTTAAAAAGTACAGAACCATCTTGCCTGGAACTGGGCACATTTCTTTTATATACATTTACGGTTGCCCTAGAGACCTGATGTGATGTAGTGGATAAAGGGCTAGCCTTGAATTCAGGAAGATTTAGGTACAAGTCCCTGTCTCTACCCCATCTCTTGTTACTCTGACCAATTCACTTAACCTCTCAGTGAGTGGCCTACTCAGTTCTCTAAGTCTGTAAGTTGCAGAGACTATTCAGGGGTATAATGGTAAAGGAAGGCCACACTGGTGGATTCATAACCAGTCTTCTCCCCTCTCCCCTGGCCCACAGCTTTAAATTATGATCTTATTTGGGGTAATACTATTTTTGTACTATTTTATTTTCCCCCAGTTACATGTAAAAACAATTTTCAACATTTGGTTTTTTAAAACTTTGAGTTCTAAATTCTCTCCTTCCCTCCCTCCTCCCCCACATTGAGAAGCCAAGAAATTTGATATAGGCTATACATGTGTAGTCATGTAAAACATATCCATAATAGTTATGTTATGAAAAAAATAGACCAAAAAACTGAAGAAAAGTAAAGAAAGTTAAAAAGGATGCTTCAGTATGTATTTAAACACCATCAGTTCTTTCTCTGGGGATGAATGACATTTTTCATCATGATTCCTTCAGAGTTGTCTTGAATTGTTGTATTGCTGAGAATAGCGAAGTCGTTTACAGCTGATCATCTTACAGTATTGCTGTTACTTTGTACCCTGTACATTTCATTTTGCATCAGCCCATGCAAGTCTTTCCAGGTTTTCCCTGAGAGTAGACTGCTCATCATTTCTTATTGTACAATAGTCCATCGTAATCACATACCACAACTTGCTTAGCCATTCTTGGGGTAATATTGTTAAATGTGTATATATTATTTTCCTTTATAAGTAATCCCTGAGAAATCCTTCCTGTGAGCTAGAATATTTGGGAGTAGAGGGAAAAGAGAGGAATGAGTGCTGGAAATGGGCACCAAAATGCGGGGGATAGTGTCAGAAGAGAGGGAACCAGGTAATGGGGAAATGAATATGGCAAATCTCTGAACTCAGGTAAATGAACAGGCTCAGGGAGCCAAGGAGATACAGCAGACATAGTTCCTGAAGGTGGGGTTTAGTATTCAGGGAATAAAGAAAGGTGAAAGCACCAGGACTGAAAGAAATGGACCCTGAATTATTTCTGAGTACTGAAGCATAACCCTGGGAAGCTGATTGTATTTTACCTCCCCTAAGGTCCTCATTCTCATTTTAAATAATAACCACTACCACAATAGTAATAATACCTTGCATTTATAGAGAGCTTTTTAGTTTCCAAACTGCTTACCCATCTCCTATCTACATTGAAACATAACTACCCAGTTAGGCAGTAGGGCAGCTTCTATTAGTCTGTGGTGTACTAGATTTGGAATGAGGGGACAGAGGTTCAATTCTTCCTGTCTGACCTTTCAACTATAAATGCTATGATTCTCCTCTGACCATGGAGGGAAATGCAACAGAAAGAGCCTTTAAGTTTACTTGTCCATGACTAAAATGTCCATACCAGCTGCCCAAGAAGTCCCACCATTAAGTATATAACCCAAAGAGGAGAATTCCAGAAAGGTCATCATCGAAATACTTCTACGTACATGTTTTGTGGTAACAAGTGACTGGCAACAAAGTAGATACTGGTTAGGTTGTGAATGGCTTGATGAATTGTGGCAAGTGAATAAAATGGAAATTTTTTTTTTTTGCTTTTTGGAGGGCAATTGGGGTTAAGTGACTTGCCCAAGGTCACATGGCTAGTTTTTGTGTTAAGTGTCTGAGGCTGGATTTGAACTCAGGTCTTCCTGACTCCAGGGCCAGTGCTCTATTCACTGGCCACCCAGACACCCCAATAAAATGGAATATTATTCCACTCACTATAAAAAATGACAAATGCAAAGAATTTAGAGGAGCATGAGAAAACTTAGATGAACTGATTCAGAGTAAAGAAAACAGCAGCTGAGAAACCAAGAAAGCAATATACACAATGGGTAAGCCATATAAATGAAAAGAGCAAAAAAATTGAAATTAAACAATTTAATTATGACTAGAACTGAGAAAATTCACTCCTTTTCCTTCTTTGTAGAGGTGAGTTCTCCAAATGTTCATATGGATTATTTGTGTCAGACTTGTGATAGAGTTTTCTAAACTCCTATTAGTCTGATCAGTCAGTTGAACACACTGCCCCTTGGCCCCAACATGGTGGTGTCATTTTGGTCTTCTTCAAGAATGAAGGACAACAACCAACCAACCAGAGTTGAATTATTAATCTGTTGATTTATACTGAAGCTTTTCATGTTATGTTAAAACTGCTGAGCTTCTTTAAAGAAACCTCACATGAGATGAACTTTGTTATTTTCATATTTTAGGTCAATGAAAATTTTTATTATTGAGATTAAGTGAAATCATTCCCTTCTGGGGAAAAAAAGTATTTGGAAAGGCATGTAGTTAACATTTTTCCCTTGAAAATCAATTCCAATTTAGGTTGTATCAGATAACAAAAAATTTTTTAAGGTTAGTAATCCAACTATGAACAAAATGAAGAGACTTTAAATTTTGCTACATAATGCTTGGGACTTAGCCATTTCCAAAGTGTCCTTCTCACTGTGATAAAGAATGTATTTTCATTGGCATATGTAATTGTAAAAGCGTATTATTAAGTCTACAATCAGCTCTGATCTATCCTCTTTGGATAACACAGAGACTGAGTATATCCAACTACCTCAGTAGCAGAATGTATTTAGAATTGAAAAAAAAAGGTTTGCGTTGTCATGACTCTGCTGTTACTGGATTCACTTGATAAGATATTTCTTTAAAGCTGAGCTATTTCCCTGTATCAGAAGTACTGCAAGCTAGGTCTTCCTGTCCTTTTTTTTTTTTTTCGTCTAGGGGGACATCTAGAGTGTTCAATTAGCACTGTGATCATCTTTAATATTCCAAGAGCAGAGAAGTTAACTTAATATGATTAACCATGTCTGGAAGTCAGAGTCCAGGGCTATATGGACTAAATGAAGTGGAGAATTGACCAATTATCTGGAGAATTTTACCAATCACTCACTAAAGAATTTATTAAATACCTACTATATGCCATTCAACTTCGTAGGGTTCTTGTTTTAGTACTCAGAGATCACATCACTAGCTCCAAGGCTTTTGTATTTCTCCCTGACCACCTTAAGGGATGATATCTCATGTATCTTCTTGGCCTTCTATGCCTGTTAAGTTATCTGAGCTCAGAAATCTGCCAAATCCATTTCCCCATTATTACCTGGTTTCTCTTCTTCTGACACTGCCCTCTCCCATATTTTGGTGTCCATTCTATCACTCATTTCCCTCCTTTCCTTCTACCTCTATATACTCTAGGTCACAGGAAGCATTTTCTAGGAATTACTCACAAAGAAAACAAGTATATACAAGTTCAAGAATATTTCCCCAAGACAAAATTGTAATTTGGGGTTGGAGGGACAGGATTGTGATTTCATGAATATATGCATTCATCAGACACAGTGAAGGTGCTAGGCATGCATGGACAAAAGCAAAACAGTTTCTGTTCTCAAGGAACTTATATTCTAATACGAGAGATAACACATACATATATTTAAAATATATATAAAGCAGATACAAGGTAACCTTGGAGGAGAAGGCACTGAAAGCTGGGGCAGGGACCAGGAAAAGCCTCATGCAGAAGGAAGATCTTGAGTCTTGGAGTATACTAGGGATTTTAGGAGGCAAAGGTGAAGAGTAATTCAAGGCTTGTGGAATAAGTGTGAAGGTATGGAGAGAGGAGGTGGGGTAGCCAGTAGGCCAGTATAACTGCACTGTAAAGTAGGCAAGAAAAGGAGGCTGGTACTAGGTTTCGAAGACTTTTAAATGGCAAACAGATTATATTTGATCCTATAGGTAACAAAGGGTCAGCGGAGTTTATTAAATGGCAGTGGTGGGGAGGACAGAGTGGTTTTTTTATGTGGTCAGATTTATGCTTTAAAAAATCACTTTGATGGCAGGAGTTGGAGAGGATGAACGGAAGTGGGAAGAGACTTGTGGCAAAGAAAACAACTGGGAGGCTATGACAATAGTCCAAGTAATTGTTTGGAAGGAAAGATGAAGTCTTTTGGGGACATTTTGAATATGAGATGCCTATGGGATAACCAGATGAAAGGTCAAATAGGCAGTTAGTGATGGGGCTGGAGTTCAGGAGAGAGACTAGGGATGGATATATAGATCTGGGAGTCATCTGTATAGAAATGATACTTTGCTTCTCCATGGGTGCCCTTCCCCCCATCTCTTGGGGTTCCAATACTTGTTCTCCATGTTGGCAGAGTTTAGAACCTTTATTATATAGAAACAGCATTTGCTTGCAGGTCAGGCTGTGAGACTCAGATCATCTCTACTTATTGAGTCTGCTTGGTACCTCTAAAAATCCACAGTGAGTCTTCCTAGGTTTTTAATTGTTGCTAAAAGCAGGGAGTATAGACCAAAATAACACAATCACACAATCTCAGGACTTGAGGAAAGCTTAGAAATCATTGAGTTTGGGGTGGCTAAGTGGTGCAGTGAATAGAGCACCGGCCCTGGAGTCAGGAGTACCTGAGTTCAAATCCGGCCTCAGACACTTAACACAAAAAACTAGCCGTGTGACCTTGGGCAAGTCACTTAACCCCAACTGCCCTCCAAAAAAAAAAAGAAATCATTGAATTTAATGTCATGTTTTAGATGGAAAAAATGGAGGCCTAAAAACAAGTGTGAGGTGGATCCAAGTTGAGCTCAAGTCATCTAGCTTAGTTCAAGGGGCACTTCAGCAAGACTGAACCAAAGCCCCCAAAGAACTGTCTACTATATCTTTAATCTTAGATTATTTCCAGGGTAAATTATTTCATTTTGGTAATAGGATAATAATAGACATACAGCACTTTAAAATTGCCGAAGCACTTGATATTTAGTGTGGTTTCATGTCAAGGGCCAGTCTCTGACCTGGTCCATAAATGGGAAGAGTCTCATCCAGGATTTCTCCCAAGCCAGCTCCCTGTGAAGGCTATATTATGTCTTAAGATTGGCTCACCATCTCTTCCTGATTTGCCAGAGTTTAGGACATGATAACCGAGCAGTGACTCAGACATAGCTGCATGCAAGGGAACAAGGACATTAAAACATATAGATTTTAGTAAGTGAACAAGGACATTAAAATATACAGATATATGTAAATGAACAAGGACGTTAAACATTTTCTCATGTAAACCCAAGAGATAATTGCTTTGCATTTATTATATAAACCCTGTCCTCTGATCAATAAATGGGAACTGCTATGACAGATCCTGCCTGGCTCATGTCTAATCATTCCACACTTCTTTGTTTGGCCCGTGCCCATTTTGATGCAGGCATCAGTGCCATGGGAAGAATTCTGTATTTAGGATCAGGACAGGAATGGGTTCAAATCATGGTGACAGTTTTTAGCTGTATGCATATTTCCTCCTTTTTTTTTCTTCTCAATTTCCCCTCTCCTCTAAATAGTGAAGAGGGAGACATTTGGCTAGTCTAGAGTAGAATAAATGGAATTGGAGGAGACTGTGGTATTTAGACCTTCAAACAAAACTTAATTCACTTACCAGAAGATTGTAGCACTTATTCCAAAGGCAATATAGAAGATGACATTCATTGTAATTCAGGTTGCTACTAAGGCACTATACACTAATTAATTGCCTTGATAAGCATTTATTAACTGGATGCTATGTGACAGGTTCTGTGGTAGGACCTGGGGATACAAAGACAAAAGCAAGCAGTCTGCCTTCAAAGAGCTTATATTCATCAGGGAGAAGGGGCAGCATATACAGAGATAAGGAAATACAAAATATAGAGTAAACACGTAACAATTTTGGACATAGAAAACACTGGCAACTGAGAGGACTTGTATAGGTGATGGCACTGGATCTGAGCCTTGAAGGAAGCTAAGGGTAGATTCTAAGAGGCGGAAGTGAGGAGAGAGGACATTTTGAGTGTGTGAGAACAGCCTTGCAATTGCATGGAGGTGGGAGATAGAACTCATATACCAAAAACACGAGCAGCTTGGGATGCAGTGTGAAGTGGAGAAAAGAGCCCTAGATTTAGAAGTAGAGGACTCATGGCCACCACTCTGGTAGAGGTCTTCACTACCACTGCCCAGACTGTGCTATAGCCTCCTAAATGAACTTCTGGTCTTTTCTCACTCGAATCCATCCAAACTACAGAGACCAAAATTCTGAATTTCTTCATCATATACACAGCAATCCTAAAATTAGTTCTTTGTTCTCCTAATCAAAACTCCTTTAAGGGATTCTTAGATAGTGATATGATTAAAGTAATTCACTCTAAGTTGTTAAGCAATTCTTCATGACCCCATTTGGGGTTTTTTGGCTAAGATATTGGAGAGGTTTGCCATTCTCTTCTTCAGGTCATTTTACAGATGAGGAAACTGAGTCAAATAGGGTTAAGTGACTTGCCCAGGGTCACACTTTAGTAAGTGTCTGAGGCTAGATTTGAACTCAAGAAGATGAGTCTTCCTGTTTCAAACCCACACTATGCATTATGGTGCTACCTTGCTGCCAATGAAGCCTACCTCTCTTAGGGTTCTTTTCTTCTTTACTCTGGCATTGGTTTAATGCCATTAGCCTTCAGTCCCTTTCCTATGCTGGTGGCTTTAGCCAAACCACATAGCTCTCATGCCTGAACTTTCCCATTCCTGTGTCTTTGTCTGTGTTATTTCCTGCGTCAGGAATCCACTTCCCCTCCTTTCTGAGGGTACAAAGTCTATGCTTTTTAAAAGCACCAGATTGAATGTTTGTTCCTCTGTGAAACTTACCTTGATCTTCCTAAGATATAAGCTGCCTAGTCTGAACTCTACTAGCATGTTATTTGTACCTCTCTCATGCAATTATTATAATCTCTTTCACTTTATTTTTTACCAGATGAGTGATTTAATTGATGTAGAGAATTCCCAAAAAGGAAATGACCATTATCAATGCAAATTGGCACCTGCTTTGCAATTTATAGTCTTAGACTCTAAGGTTTTGCAATTTATAGTTTTAAAGAGATTGTTTGGGGGCACCAAGAGGTTATATGACTTGCTCTGGGCCATAAAGCCAGAATGCATCAGGGGCAGAACTTGAACCCAAATCTTCCTCACTTCGAGGCTGATTCTTCATCCACTAAGCCATGGCTGCTTCTATTTCCTATTGAACATTTACATAGAGCGCATAGCTTACTTCCCATTCTATGCTATAAATTCCCTGAAGTAAGGAAATGAGTCTTATCCAATGAAGTAGCAGGTGATGCAGTATATAAAGCTGAGCCTAGAGTAAGAAGACCGAAGTTCAAATCCAGCCTCAGACATTTACTAGCTGTGTGACCCTGGGCAAGTCACTTAACCTCTGTTTCCTCATCTGTAAAATGGTGAAAATAATAATGCCTACACCCCAGGATTGTTGTGAGGATAAAATGAGACCATAATTGTATGTAGCAGGTGCTATCGAGATTCAATTATTATTATCCTCCATAATACTGAACTTGGTAGCATACACAGTGTAGGTATTTAATAATTTTGAAATGAATTGAATTGAGAGAACAGCTTTAGTAACTCAAATGAATATCTAATTTGTGGATTCAGCAGGTAAGACATTTTGGAGCAAATTATTTCAGTTATTTCAGGCATTTTTGCTGTACTTCACCTCCCCTTTCCCTAAGCAGAGACAGGTAAAGGACATGAAATCATCATTGTTTTTTAGTAGTAACATGCAGCTTGATTCTGATTCTTCCCCTTCTCCCAAATCTAAGATTTCATATTCTCCTCAGAGTTCAGTAAAAGCCAATGTCTTCCAGTGGAAAAAGAAAAAGGCAGTGATTATTATCTCTGTTTTAAATATGAGAAAACTGAGGCTTCAGGGAGGTAAGGTAACTTACTCAAGGTCATACAGGTAGCTCATGACAGGGATGGTACAAGAACCCACATCTCCTGGCTCCCAGTCCAGCACCTGTTCCACTTCATCATGGAAAACAGCTTTCAGGAAAAGCAGTCAATTGTTAGAAGGTTTAAGAAATAGAGTTAATGTGTTGGCTACGGGAGTAGGGAGGTTGAATATTTTGGTTGAAACTGAAATTCAGTTTGGGAGATTTAATTGTAGATTTCCTTTATCTTGTCATCCATACCTGTGATCATGAGAAAAGTTGGATCTAACTGAGCAACTGAATACCCCTGACTTAGAAGAATGTCAATCATTTTAAAATGAGACTTTCTGAGGGTACTTCCTTCCTTTTCACCATCTTATGAATCTATAAAGATGGACAATTGATTTGACTTCTTGCCAAAGAGAGATGGGTCTAGGAATTCAATTTCTCTTCCACTATTCTTTTCAGAGCCTTACTTTGCGTATGATGTTTTTTTTAGGGGGGGGGGAGACAGGGAATGAGGAAGATAATGTTATTCATATTTCCAGCAATTTGAAAAAGTCTGCAAATACAATTTGGAGCTGTGAACTCCTTAGTGTTTGGAAACATCATTAGAAATTCACTCCTGGTGTTTCCTGTCATTTCTGAAGTATTTTGATTAGTTTCAATCTAACATGGTGCTGTATTGGACCCACGCATGTGTGTGTTGGAAATGTTCCTTTCTCCCTCCCCTCTCCCACCTTAGTTTGAATTCCACTTGCTAATTACTGATAGAAGGGGGTGGGGGGAGTGAGGAAGGCAGGTGTCATTTAGTCACCTGCATTTGAAACTCTAACAGGCACCAGAGCAGAAGCCACAAAACTGTTTCCAGTGGAGTTCCCAGTAGCTGCCTCCAAAGTGCCTCAGGCTAGGCCAACAGGATGCCAAAACAACCCATTGATAAGGGAAAATTCCAGCCCATGCAATTATTTGGAATCTTCTAGGCAAAAAACAGAGGACCAGTTGTTGTACTAAATTCACCTTTAAAAAATGGCAATTCATCCAGAGGGATTGTAGACTTTTTTTATGTTTTCTTTTTATTATGAACTTAGCAACATCGAAACTCAAACATTCCAACATACAAAACCCAGAAATGATACTTGTCTATTGAGTTGTGAACTTCTGTCACAAAGAATTTTTAAAAATACGTTTAGTACATTAAAAAGATTGTAATACAATTGCCCTCGCTATAGTCTTCAAAAGAATTTCCCCTCTTTGGTCAGACTTTCCTAAAGCAGATAAAATGAAAGTGAAGACCAGAGGAGTAAAACATTTCCCTCTTATTTGTGTAGCTGCAAAACCCCTAATTCTCAAATCCTGCAAGCCACCAGACCTACTCTCTGAACCCCATTTTTCTTGTCTTAAAAACTTGCTTTAGACTCACGTTTGCGTGTAGGCAAATTCAAAGCAGTCAAAGCTTATGTACATTCATTTGGATGGATTTGAAGCCTCTGCTTGGAGCTGCAAGGTGAAACCTGGTGCTCAGAAAAATGATGAAGTGTTCTTGACGAGATGTGAAAGTGCAGATCTGAGCACTCATGGGAGATTGATACATCAACCTTCAAGGCCATCCCAGCCAAGTTGGCGAAGCATAATAGGCACTTTTCTCCCTCAGTCTTAAAAAATGGAATGAGAAAATGATCATGGGAGCAACAATGAGAAACAAATGGGACTGCCTCGGGTATTGCCAAGTAATAGGATCAAAGAAATTCAGTGTGAGAAGAAGCATTAGAGACCCACCTAGTCTAATTTGCACCTAAGCAGAGATCTCTTCTACCACCTTCTCTACTAGGCACTTATCCAGTCTCCACTGAAAGGGCTCAGTGAGGGAGAACCCTCTTGAGATAGCTGATTCTACCTTTAGACAGCTCAAATGTAGGAAAATCTTCCTCTCTGAGACATCCAGTTACTGGTTCTGGTTCTGCCTGTGGTAACAAGTGGAACAAGTCTAATAATTTTCTATCTGACAGGGTTCCAACTGTTATAAACCTAGAGCTGGAAGGAAGGAGATGAGCACTTATTCAACAGATATGTGCCAGGCGTGTGCTAAGGGCCTTCCCAATGTTATTTCACTTGTTTCTCACAACAGCTTGATGATGAAGATGATGATGATGATGATGGTGATGATGATAATGAGAGCTAAAATTTCTCTAGTACTTATCTTGTGCCAGGCACTATTACTAGCTAATATTTCCATAGTGCTTACTCTCTCATTTGAGCCTTACAATGACCCTTGGAGGTAGGTGTTATGATCATTCCCATTTATTGATGAAGAAACAGAAGGAAAGAGAGATTAAATGCCTTGCCCAGGGTCACACTATTAGTATCTGAGGCTGATTTGAACTCATGGATCTCCTGGCTCCAGACAAAGAGCTCTATCCCCTGTGCCACCTAGCTGCCTCTAAGGGACTTTGGAGGTCATTTATTCTAGACCAACCCTCTCATTTTACTTACAGGAAACTGAGGACCCAAAACCATAAATATCTTGCTCAAAGTCACACAGGCCATAAGTGAGAGAGTTAGGATTTGAGTCACTTCCTCAGACTTCCAAACCCAGTGCCCTTTTCATTCTGTCATGCTTCTATGTCTACCCTTGGTCTTAGCTTTTTTCTGTCTTCAGCTCTTACTCAATTCAGCCTTAGCTGCTGCTTGTTTCTTGGTAGTGATTTGAGAGATGGGAAGCTAGAATGTTTCTGGTTAAAGTTCTTATGGTGATGTTGGTGCAGCTGAATGAACATTTTTATATTGCATGAGATTCCTGATTGCCTTGTCATCTAACAATAGAAAGTTATTGAAGTTATTGATGTTGGAGTCATCCCTGAATCAGCTCTCTTGGTACAGTCAGAGAATTGACTTGTCAGGGGAAAGATAAAAAATTAGCAAAAATCAAGACTGTTAGAGCTGGGAGGGAAACCAGAGATCTTCTAATCCAACCCCATATTCCACATATGAAAAAACTGAGTCCCAGAGAACTTTCTTGAGTGTCTTGCTCTAGGTTACATAGCAAGTTGGTTAATGGCAAAATTGGGACTAAAATTCTATTGTCTTGATTCCAAGGCTGGTGCTATTTCCACTATAAGATGTTGGATCTGTATTCCCATTAGCCTATTGAACATGACTGTCTTACTCTAGGAGCCTTCAATTAACTGGCAACCAATTCACTAGGTTTAAAAAGAGTTGACTTTAAGGAGCAGAAGACAAGTCATGGGCACATACACACACAACTGTTGTCAGGGACTTAGAAATTATAACAGGAACATCTTTTACCAATAGATATTTTGGGCTCAGTTTATATTTAGCTCCATCTCTTCTACTAAATTCATGTCCATCACTGGTCTCTGACCTAGCGAGTTGATAGTCAGAATGATGACTTTTTCCTGGACTAGGAGTGAGGGACCCTATATTCTGATCTTGACTCTGCCACTTATCTTCCTTTGTGAACTTAGGCAAATCACTTTACCTTTAAGGGACTCAATTTCCTCACCTGTAAAATGAGGGCATCAGGCTAGGTAATCTCTAATTCTAACATTATATGGCTATATGAGATGCTTACTCAGCAAAAATTTGGTTGTGCTTGCTATACTGTACTTACTAAGGCATGAAAATAGACTAAGAGTTTAGAGAGATTTTTCAACCATAAGGGTTAAAACCAAATGACATTTCAGATTATCTCTTAATTATTCAAAATATTTGATTCCAGAGATCTCTCCTCATTCTCTGTGCATTCAGGTTAATTGATAATCCATATTTTCATAGATAACAGAATTTTAGAGTAGGCAGATTAATGTACTCCATCTTCTCCTGAGCTAGCACGGTGGTTGGCTACGTGACAAGGTTGGGTATATAAGAACAGGGCTAGCTACTCCTAGAAGAAACTTTCTTGGCCATGTGGGTTTGATTAAGGGCTATAATAATCTAGTAGATCAATTAGCAAAATGATATGAGCAGATGGTATATGAGTAGATGGTTTTCAAATGAAGAATCACAAACTGTAAATGACCACATGACAACTCTTCAGATTCAGACAGTTCTGAGATTTCACTTCATTCCATGCACGTTGGCAAAGAAGACACAAAGTGGAAACAATCAGTATTGAAGGGGTTGTGGAAAGACCAGAGCCTTAATGTACTTTTAGTGTTGAATTGTAGAATTGGTACATTGAGGAATTTTGATTAAGAATAAGAATAAAAAATGTTATGTGGTCAGGGTGAGAGATAACAGGTAGAGTGCTCAGTTGCCATCCTCATGATATCGGGAGAAAGGGAGAAAGACTTCCAGTACATTGGCTAGATTTACTGGGACAAACTTGGAAAAGTGCCATGCAGGAGGTACAGGAATTGATGAGTCTGCATCTGTATTATTGGAGGGAACTCTCAAATCAAAGGAATTAATTATTAATTATTATGGATCCAAAAACAATAAACTAAACAAAACATTTCATAGGAGATTTTATTATCTTGAATCAAAGAACTAATAAGTATTTTAAGAAAGACCACCATGAAAATAATTGTAGCTTTTTCAACTTACTCATCTCCTGTGACCTACTCCTCCTCCCCACCTCAGTTACAGAGATGGCTATACCCCTTTCCATACCATTACCTACAAGTGTTTCACTTCCATGTTCCTTCATCTGATTAAAAATTGGTTCTTACACCTTTCACTCCTTTTCCTTACAACCCCCTAACCTTGTTCTTCATCCTCACCATAACACCTAATCCCTCCATCCTTCAGTTCTTTACCAGTTTATGATTCCCATACTCAGTGTACTCTCTTCCCTTCCCCATCTTGACCCATTGGTGAACCAGTTCAGCTCTATACTTATCCTTCTCTCTTAAGTACCTTGATCTTTTAGCCTGTCATTGATCTTGTCCTTCCAATCACAAATTTTAGATTACTTCCCACTGTCTGTTACCTTCCCTCCTATTCGCATGCTACTGAAAAATCTGGAGAAAAATCACAAAACTATGCTGACTGGCTCCACTACAAATTTATATATAATCTCAGCTATACCCTCACTTGTCAAAGCAATTTTTTGCTATCTCTTTAGTTGATTCACTATGTTATTCACTGCAGCAGTTTTTCCAAACTATTTTTTCTCCCTCCTCAAGTCTCCCATGTCTTCTCCTTTCTCCAGTCTCTTAGGTGAAGACTATGCCCCATACTTCAGTAAAAAATTGAAGCCATTCACCATGTTCCCTCTTCTTTCCTTCTTATTTCATATTATTCAGATGCTTTCCCCCACTATCTTCTTCTTAACCCCAACTCACAGGAAGAATTGGCCCTTTTCTTTGCCAAAACAAATCCCTCTACATGCACAAATGGTGCCATTTCATCTTATCCAGTAGATTTACCCTGCTCTCTTGCTGATCTTAAAGCTTTCCCTGCCTACTGTCTGCTTCTTTACTTCCTACAAAGAAACTCGTGTCTCCTCCATGCTCAAAAACTGTCACTATCCACTCATCTCTATGCTAGGTATCATCTTATATTTCATGGGTTAAACTCTTTGAGGAGGTCTTGTATAGCTAGAGCTTCCACTTCCTTTCATTTCTTTTCTTAACCCTCTGTAATCTGACTGCTTGCCTCATCATTCAATTGAAATTGCTCTCTCTAAAGTTTCGACAATCTCTTAATTGTCTATATCTTATAATCTTTTCTCTTGACCTTCATGTAGCTGTTGACACTGTCTATCACCTTCTTCTCCTTGATATTCTTTTCTCTCTAGGTATTCATGATGCTTCTCCTATCTGTCTGAATGTTCCTTTTCAGCTTCCTTTGCTAGATGTTCATCCACTCAAACCATTTTTGTTCCCCCAGGGTTCCATCCTGAGCCCTCTTCTCTTTTCCCTTATAGTTTTTTTTACTTGGGGATCTCATTAATTCCCATGGATTCAATTATTATCACTATACAGATGACTCTCAGATTTATTTATTTATCTTTCTCCTTTCCATTAGTCTTGTAACTTCAGTTGATTATTGCATTGGGTGTCCAGTAGACATCTTAAAGTCGACATGTCCAGAACTGAACTCCTTATCCTCCCCAAACCCTTACCTCTTCCTAACATCTGTAATACTATTGATAATTCCTCCCAGTTACCCAGGCTCCCAAACTTGGTGACATCTTTTGTGTCCTCATTCACATGTCACATTTAATTTGTTTCCAAGTCCTGTCATTTCTACTCTGGTTGACATCTCTCCTCTAATACTGCCACTACCCTGGTTGGTATAGATGCTCATCACCTCATTCCAAGCCTGCTCATGGGTCTCCTGCCTGTCTTTTCCCACTCTATTCCATCCTCCTCTCAGCTATCAAACTGAACTTTCTACAGCATTTATCAGATCATATCATCCCTTCCCATTCACTCACTCTGTCTCTTTATAATAATAATATTATTATTATTTTGGATCACATATATTATATTGTGTCATTATTATATTATTATTATCCAGTGGCTCCAGGATCAAATTTTAAAAATCATCCATTTGATTTTGACAGCCCCTCATAATCTAGCCCCTTTATATCTTTTTAGCCTTCTTACTTCTCTCCATATACTCAGTAAATCAATAAGCCACTTCATTTCCCAAGACTGCATTTTTTCTGACTATTTCCCATTTGGAATTCTCTCCTTCCTCATCTCTTCCTCCTGGCTTCCTTGAATGTCTTCATTCTCAGCTAAAATCTTACCTTCTACAAGAGCCTTTCCCGGTCACCCTCAATGCTAGTGTCTTCCATTTGTTGATTATCTTTAATTTGTCATACATATGTGCATATATATATATATATGCCTTGTCTGTACATGCTTGTTTATATGTTGTCTTCTTCCCTCATTAGAACATGAACTCCTTGGACAATTTTTGACTTTCTTTATATCCTTGGGGTAAGTGCTTAATATATGTTTATTGACTTGACTTGCAACTTACGAACCAACACAGATTGCTAAGGATGAAAAGTAAATAAAATTCTTTAAGAATTGAATTGGACCTTCCAAGTCAAGTCAACATTTACTTGGATTATTGGTTATTTTGATACAAAGGTAGGGGAAAAAAGTGAGAAGGGAAAGAAATATATGTAAAAGCACGATTCAAGAAAAAGAAACAGGAGAAGAGAAAGCCTTGTCATCTGTACAAAAGTCTCATATTTTCTATCCATGGATAATTTCTTCAAGAAAAAATTGGTATGTGCCAGACATGGTGATCCCTAAAGAACATTACACACAGAGAAATAGCTTATATTTTTATCTGACAGGAAAAATTTCTTACTAAGATTATTTATATGAGGAATCTTCTCTGAATTGCCTTTGTACGTTAGAACAGAGAATTGTCAGGGGAAAGGTCAAAATTAGTACATAGCAAGAAGAAAGAATAATAATGAAATAAAGACATGGCATTTAATTGAAAAAACTTAATCCAGAGCTACCTAAATATGTAATTAGAACTAGTTAAATATGTAGATAGAAATAAAATGGGAAATGGACAATAGAAATGACATCAACAATGATTATAATAACAATACGGAAGTTTAACAAATGCTAATCTATGATCACAAGAAATCCAAAACAGTCTAGAAAGAGCTTTAGCAACATTTGACCTGCTTTTGAAATGAGACAACTAAAGAGGAAGAAAAAGTCTATTTATACCCAAGCCCATCTAGGAGAATTTAGGTGGGAACAAGAGCAGGCTATGAAAGAGAAGCAGAATCCTTACAGACTTGCCAGATTTGTGGACGTGGTAGAGAGACAGGAAGGGTCTCAACAATTCTGAGACCTACTGACCAAATGGAAAACCTCAAGTGGAACTTTTCTGGATATGATCTAAGGTTGTTTGTACCTACTGAGCATCTACTACTGTCCCAGACAATTAAAAAATGAACACTGCTTTCAAGGAATGCTTTTTCTCCTCACTTTTCTCTCTTGGAATCCCTTACTAAAATATTAAAGGCTCAGCTCAAGTACTATAAATGTTCCATAAAAATGACCATTGCTGTTCCCCTGTCCCTTCCAATTATTAACATTTTCCCTTTACCAACAAACTATATTTTGTCTGTTTTGTGTTTACTTATGTGTGTACATGCCATTTTTCTCCCAGCAGACTGCAATATTGCTGAGGACAGAGGCTGTTTTGTTTTTGCATTTATCTCTAGAGTCTAACACATAGGCACATAGCAGGATACTTAGAAGACTATACACTGAGGAAGGACTTCTAGACTCTGTGGTACGGGAGTTTTGAATTCTCTTTTTCAAATGTATCCTGCTTGTCTACATTACAACCCTTGTACTCTAAAGTTAAGTCCACTCATGGAAGCCAGGTGTATTTGTAGGAATGTGCTTCAGGCTTATGGGGGAGGAAGGAAATGTTTTGTAGCTACTGTTATTATTAAGCCATCTGTCACCAAGAGCTAATTGGGTCTACTACCTAATTATTAATGGGAAGCACACTGGTGGGGTCCATTGAGTTAGAAGTACAGCCCCACACGCTAAAACCTTCCTAGCAGCTAGCTTCTGGAATCAAAACCTTCTAGTGAAAGTACTCCAGTGGGTGGGTAGGGGAGTACTCAACAGGAGATATTACACAAATATTAATAATAAATATCATTTTCTGACAAACATACCGACTATGTACTGTTATTTCTTCAAAGAACAACTATCACAACATGACCTGGGTAACTGGGCTGTAACAACTTTCCCAATTCAATCTCTCTCCCCTTAATTTTCCATCTTAATGCTGCAATAACATTAGTTATTGTATTTAATATATAGGATATTTGTTCACAGACTTTTATGACTTCTGTTAATTAGCATTGCAGTCTTTTATTAGTGTTTGAAACTCTAATTACTTCAGCTCCAGGAAGTTTTAATAATGTTTAGAATTCATTGCAGCTTTATTGACTTCAAGATTTTCCAACTGAAGTTATGAATCTCAGTGAATCAATATTCATTTAAAGGAGGGCACCCCAGTTGAAACAGTCCTTCTCTTTAGTTAATGAACAAAGGGATAGGGAAATGAGAGATTTCAGTCAAGTTCAACACTGTGTAGACTGTCCTTCGCCTTCTGTAATGCACTGCTGTCCAAAGAAATTAGGCAGTTTCACATACTATTGAGCTGGTCTTTTCAGTCACATGCCATGCGCATTCCCATATTTTTATCACACAGATTGTTCGTCTCACCTGAATGCCCTCCTCTTTGCCTATTCATATTTCAGTATTTTTCAATCTCAGCCTGGCATAATTATGAATGATGTGCTGAAGTGAGCACATGACTTAGGTTTAGGAACAAGATTCAAATCTTGACTCTCTCAATTACTATACAACCATAGACCACAACCTTTTTTTGAGACTCAATTTATTCATTTGTAAAAAGTTTCTTGAGGTCAAGGACAATGTCATCTTTGCATCCTGAATAGGTGTTCAAATAAACATTTAATAGTTAATTGATGGCACAGTATTTATTAGAGAAGTTTACCATCTGAAGCTTTGCAACTGGTAATATACAATTGCCAGTGATGGAGTCAGGCAAGAAGAGGAGCTAACTCCCCACATTTTAAGTGTCTGTGCAGCGTCTATCAATAAAACACACAGTCAACAAACATTTATTAAGCACCTCCAATATACCTTGGACTATGATAGATTCTGGGGATACAAAGACAAAAACAGAATCTTCCTTGCTCATTTTGACTATAAATTACCTATATCTCTTTATTGTAGCGGAAGTAGGGTTAGCTCTGTGTGTTTGTGTGTGTGTGTGTGTGTGTATCTTATTTTCCACCTATAAAGATGATGCTACTAATGTGCTTTTTGATTTGTTTTTCAGCATTGGTGAAGTTTGACCAGTTTCCATTCTCTTGTCTGGTTTCCTCTTGTTACCAGGGCCAAAGCTATCACAGGTAATGAAAAACACTTTCAACATGGGATTTATTGTTGCTGGGCCCCAAATACTGAAGCCAACAGGATCTTCAATGTGTACCATGTGAGTTATAGGCATGATGAAAGAGTTTCCTTATTCCAAGAAGAACCTGGACTATCAGCACTTTGGCTGTGAGTTTTCTGTATTCATAGTCCTTGTCCTAGGGCCAGGGGTGGGTAACCTGTGACTTTGAGGTCCCATGTGGCCTTCTAGGTCCTTGGGTGTGGCCTTTTGACTGAGTCCAAGTTTTATAGAAGAAATCTTTTTATTGAGTAGATTTTTTTTTCTGTGAAGTTTGGATTCAGTCAAAGGGATGCACTTGAGAACCTAGAGGGCCATATGTGCCTTGAGGCCGCAGGTTCCCCACTCCTGCCATAGAAAATGCCTTCCATACTCTTAGCTACCTGTGTTTCTTTAGTAGACATCAAAAGGTAGATCTGCTTTAGAACTGTTTAACTTATATGCTTGGAAGGACAACAGTTCCAGTCAATATTGAATTCCCTTTATACTTTGGCTCTGCTACCCTTCGCTATTTTTCCCAGGTCCAGAATGGGCTGTTTTGAATAAACAAATTCAAATCACGGCTTGAGCTTTGACCATTTTTTACTCTTGCAAGAACCACAAATACAATATCAAAGCATTAAATAAAATATAAACCACAAATAAATAAAAAAATCAAGTACACCAATGACTGCAATCTCTTATGTCTTTTAAGGTGGTGGACGGGGAGAAAGCTTCCTGGGACAAACTGACATAAGAATTGAGGAAACTATTTCTTTTATGCTTGGGTATATGGACAGACTGGGTTTGGAAATCGTCATTTATTCATTGTTTACTATCAGCACATTCTGCGTAACTAGCATGGAGATCTGTTATATATATCTTGCTTTAAAAACATAGTATCTAATAAACTGGACATGTTGCTTTCAAAGCTATCCTGATTGTCTGATCCTCCTTCTGAACTTCTTTTTTTTTCTCTTTTGTATATTTTCTTTTATAATATGATAGCATTTATATAGTGTTTTAAGGGTTACATAGAATTTCAAATATGTTATCATATTTGATCCCTACTTTTCTTTCAGGATTTGGTTAGCTCGTTTCATCATTGGTCTTCTAGAGTTGTGGTTAGTTATTGCATTGATCAGAATGCTTAAATCTTTCAAAATTGTTTTTCTTTCTAATGTTGCTCTTGTACAAATTGTTCTCCTGGTTCTATTCAATTCACTTTGTATCATTTCATGCAAATCCCAGGTGTCTCAGAAATCCTCCCTTTCGTAATTTCTTGGCACTCAATATTCCATTGCATTAATACATTGTAATTGTTTAACCATTCCCCAATTGATGGGCAACTCCTTTATTTCCAGTTCTTTGCTACTATGGCAAGAGATGCTATATGTATTTTTTCACATATGGGTCCTCTCTTTCTCTTAATTTCTTTGGAAACATATGCCTAGTAGTACTATTTATGGGTCAAAGAATACGTACTACTTAGTAACTTTTTTGTGTGCATAGTTCCAAATTGCTTTCCAGAATGACTGGACAAATTCATAACTCCACCAATGGTGTATTATTGAGTGTTATCTTCCATTTGTCTTTCCAACAACTATTATTTTTCATTTAAAAAATAATCTTTGCAAGTATGATGAGTGGAATTCCAATGGTGGAACATCAGAGTTGTTTTAATTTTCATTTGTCTATTAGTGATTTGTAGCATTTTTATGATTGTTGATAGCTTGAATTTCTTTGAGAATTACATTGATCCTTTATTTATTGGTAAGTAGGACTTGTTCTTATATATTTGCATAAGTTTATAACATAACTTGGATGTTAAAACTTTACCAGAGAAACTTGCTGCAAAGATTTTTCCCGGTTAACATTTCACCTTCTAAGTTCAAATGCATTTGTGTAAAGTCACTTGAATTTGTGTAAAGTCACTTGAATTTTAAGTAATCACAATTGCCCATTTTATCTCTGTGATCTTCTCTATCATCATTCAGTCATGAACTCTCCACCTATCCACAGTTGTGAAAAGTTAGTTCTGTCCTTGCTTCTCTAATTTGTTTACGATGTGACTTTTTATATCTAGATCATATATTAATTTGGAACTTGTTTTGGAATGTGGCATGATCTAAGCTTAATTTCTGCTTTTCAGTTTTTCCAGCAATTTTTGTTGGAAGGTT
This sequence comes from Pseudocheirus occidentalis, assembly GCA_028646575.1. Taxonomy (NCBI): domain Eukaryota; kingdom Metazoa; phylum Chordata; class Mammalia; order Diprotodontia; family Pseudocheiridae; genus Pseudocheirus; species Pseudocheirus occidentalis. The sequence continues at coordinate 282,341,020 of CM053594.1, read as the reverse complement.
AGAATTTACCCAAGTGGGTTTATTGAACACTTTGTTATTGTTTGCTTCTGTAAATTGTGCATCTAATCTGTTTCACTGATAGACCTTTCCATTCTTTAGCTAGTACCAAAGAGTTTTGATGATTACTGATTTGTAGTATAATTTAAGGTCTGTTACTAGTACGTCCCCTTTGTTTCCATTGTTTTCATGATTTCCTTTGAGATTTTTGACCTTTTGTTCCTCTAGATGAATTTTATTATTTTTTTCTAGGTCTATAAAGTAATCCTTTGGTAGTATGATTAGTATGACACTGAATAAATAAATGAATTTAGTTTATATTGTTATTTTTGTTACAGACAACCCATAATCAATTAATATCTCTTCAGTTAATTAGTTGTGTATTTCTGTACAGATTATTATGTAGTAATATTCATATGATTCCTGTGTGTGTGCCTTGGTAGGTAGACTCCCAATTATATTTTGTAATTATTTTGAATAAAATTTTTCAGGCAATCTTTCTGTTAGTTTTTTTGGGGGTAACTTATAGAAAGGTTAATAATTTAAGTTAATTTTTATGTCCTATTTCTTTTCTGAAGGTTTTGTTTCAATTTTTCAGTTGCCTTTCTAAGAATCTTTCATCAGAAAAAGGGATAATTTTTTTTCTTTGTCTATACTCATTTTTCAATTATTTTTTCTTCTTTTATGATTATATCAAGAATATATCACTATATCAAGTAAGAATGGTGATATTTCTGATGTATTGTACTTATTAGAATGGCTACTTATTTATCTCCATTACTTATAATGCCAACTCTTGGTTTGAAATAGATACTATTTACCATGTTAAAGAATGGTATATTTTATTATTTTTAAAAAGTGGATTTTTAAATAAACTTTTCCTTGCATCTTTTAAAAAATGAAATTTTTAATGTTTATGTTCTTTATAAGGTCTAGTCTTTTTATAATTTCCCCAATATTGAAACAACCCTGACTTTCTGATAAAAGTACAGTCTGATAGCTTGCCTTCTTTTTGATATTGTAACTGCTTTGCTAATATTTTTTTAAAAAATTGTATCAATATTAGTTAGGTATGTATATATATATATATATATACCTATATATACATACATACATATATATATAGAGAGAGAGAATATATATCTATATAAATGTATCTATGTAGAAATACCTATATAGATAAATATAGTTATAATTAAATTGTAAATTCATTCAGTCTTAGGTCTTTTTCCTTTCCTTTGAGAATTTATTTTTGATTTGTTCAATTATTTTTTTTCTGAAATTGGGTTTTTAAAAATTCTTTATTTTTTGTTCTGTTAAAGTATGTAATTTAAACCTTTGTAAATATTCTTTTCATTAACGTTTCCAGTTTTGTTGATATGTAACTGAACAAAATAGTTCCTAATAATTTCCTTTGCTTCTTTTTAATTTGTTATAAATTCTTTTTTATTGTCAACAAGGGTGATTTGGTTTTGAGTGAAAATAAGTTCCTAGTATTAGTTATTAATTGTATGTTTTTTTCCCCCATTTCAACTTTGTTAATCCCTTCTTTGATTTTTAGAATTTCTGTTTTGCTGTTTTGTTAAGGTGTTTAAAAAGTTTATTTTATTTCTAGTTTTTTTAGTTGAATGCCAATTCATTTATCTGTTTTCCCTCTCTTTTACTGATGAAAGCATTTAGAGATATAAATTTTCCCTTAAGATCTACTTTAGTTGCACCCCCCAAATTTAGAAATGTTGTCTTCTTGTTGTCATTTTAGTTGATGACATTTTCTCTTGTTTTTATTATTTGTTATTTGGCACAATGATAATATGATTAACTTATTTATTCCCCAATTAAATTTCATTTCTTTCTGTAAGGGCTTTTTATTGAATGTAATTTTTATTGTACTATGGTCAGTAAGGGATGTGTTTAATATTTTGCCTTTTGCCATTTGTTTTTGGGGTTTTAGTGACATAATGCATTGTTAATTTTTGTAAAGATGACATATACAGAAAAGAAATGTGCACACACCTATATTCATATATAATATTCATTTTATTTCCATTCATTAATTGCCAGAGACTTAGCATATTTAATGATAATTCCATTTAGGTCTTAACTTCTTTTGTGTTTATCTTGGTTAGATGTGCAGAGGCCTGAAAGGTGTATAGCAATGTCCTTAACTATTATAGTTTAACTGCATTTCTTTCTGTAAATCAATTAACATTTTCTTTATGCAGATGATGCAAGATTTAATGTAGATGCATTCAATATTAATATTGTTATAACACTGTTGTATGTCATCTAGGTGGCACAGTGGATAGAGTACCAGGCCTGGAGTCAGAAAGACTCATCTGCCTGAGTTAAAATCTGACTTTAGACACTTACTAACTGTGTGACCCTGGGAAAGTCATTGCTTGCCTCAGTTTCCTCATCTGTAAAATGAGGTGGAGAAGGAAATGATAAATCATTCCAGTGTCTGTAATGTTAATGAGATATAAGATTTTTGCCAGTCACTAATAGGCCTCACATAGAGTCCATTAAAGGAAGTTTGCTTAGGGGAGGCTAGCTTATGGGAAGACTTTCATACCTTTTGCTAATTTCTAATTAGGTACTGAGTCAAAACAGTTGTGATGCCTTCTGGCTCTGGAAAGTGTATATACTCTAAGGTGCTATTTCACTTTGGGGGCTTGTTTATAAGGTTTTTGTGATTCCCTGGTTGAGTGGCTGTATGTTCAGAGCTCCCTGCCTGCTCAGATGCAAAGGCTCTCTCGATCTAGGGAGGTATGCAAAGTATATAGTTGATTCAGGCAGTCAGAGTCCTGTCTGTTGATCTTTATTTCTCTACTTGTATTTTCTCTGAAGTTCAAGGTACTGACTTTTTTCCTGAACTAGTGAATGTAATTAAAAAAAAATTGTTGTTGACCCCATAAACAGCTTTCTTTTCTAGTAAAGCAGATATAAGAACCTGTACTAGCAGTCATCCTGGGAATACCAGTGTGATTGCCACTACAGTATCTTTGCCAAGAAAACCCCAAATGGTGTCAAAAAGAGTCAGATGTGACTGAAAAACAACTGAACAACAACTTGATATTAAATTATAAATTGTGTTGCCTTTCAGATTAACATAATTTTTCTATTTATCTCTTTTAAAAACTTTAAAAAACATATATGTATATGTATATAAATAACCATACAATATATACATCCACATATTATTTCTTCCTCTGGAGGTAAGTAGCACTTTCTTTTATAAACCCTTTGTAGTTGATTTTAATGTTCATATTACTCAAAATAGTTTAGTCATTCACAGTTACTTTTTGAATAATATTGCTGTTAGTATTTATAATGTTCTCTTGGTTCTGTTTGCTTCAATCTGCATTATTTCATGCAAGTTTTTCTAAAATCTACCTGCTCATAATTTCTTACCTGCTTATTTCTTTTAATCAAGTCTATTTTTGTTGTTACTTTGTCTGAGATCATGATTGCTACTTTTGCTCTTTCAAGTTTACTTAGAACACAGTAAATTTCATTCCAGTTCCATATTTTAACTCTGTTTGAATCTTTTTTGTTTCAAATGTTTTTCTTAAAAACAACATGTTGTTAGATTCTGCTTTCTAATCCATTCTACTATTCTCTTCTCTTTTATAGGGGAGTTAATTCCATTCAAATTCATGATTTTCATTAATTGCTTATTTTTTGCCATTATGTTTTCTTACCATTTTTCCTTCCCTCTGTCTCTTCTTTACAAAGAAGAGATGAATGTTAGTGACCTATAAGTGAAATGATTCACTTCTGTTCAATTGCCCCTTTTAAAAACACTTCCTAGTCATCCCAAGTATCTCTCCACTTCTCTCTCCTAGAGAGCCATCTCATAGAACAAATAACATTTTTAGAGAGGAAAAAAAATAAACACAACTCATCTGAAAGCATGTGCAATGTGAACCTCCTACTTCCATGAAGGGATTGTGAATGTCTCCATATCTCTTCATTTGAGTCCTGTAAAATCTTCATAAATTTATTACACCTACTTTTGATTTTTTTGGTGTGTAGGTGTTTCCATTTACATTGTTATAATTACATTTCTGTCATTTCTTGGCTTTGCTTACTTCACCATGCATCAGCTTATATAAATTTTTCCCTCATGTGTTTCTGTATTCATCACATATATAATTTCTTAAGCACAGTAATATTATGTTGCATTCATGTACCACAATTTGTTTTGCCACTCTAATTCTTAGCTATTACAAAAAGTGCTGCTACAAATATTTTTGAGTGTATGGTGACTTCCCCCTTATAAGTGGATTTTTTGGGGGGTGTAACCTGGTAGTGGAGCCTCTGGTTCAAAGGACATGGACATTTTTAGTCACTTTATTTGCACAAGCAAAGCTAATGCAACCAAGTTCAGGAGGGAAGCAGAAAGCTGGGAAATAATTTTTACAAACAATGTTTCTGACAAAGGCCTCATTTCTAAAATATATGGAGAACTGAGTCAAATTTATAAGAGTACAAGTCATTCCCCAATTGATAAATAGGGAAAAGATATGAACAGGCAGTTTTCAGATGAAGAAATTAAAGCTACCTATAGACATATGAAAAAATGATTTAAATAATTTTTGATTGAAGAAATGCAAATTAAAACAACTCTGAGGTACCACATCACACCCATTAGATTGACTAACATGGCAAAACAGGAAAATGATAAATGTTGGAGAGGATGTGGAAAAATTGGAACAATAATTCATTGTTGGTACAGTTGTAAACTGATTCAACCATTCTGGAGAGCAATCTGGAACTATGCCTAAAGGACTATAAAACTATGCCTTTGACCCAGGAATACCACTTCTAGGTCTGCATCTCAGAGATCATAAAAATGGAAAAAGGACCCACATGTACAAAAACATTCATAGCAGCACTTTTTGTGGTGGCCAAGAATTGAAAATTGGGGGGATGCCCATCGATTGGGGAATGACTGAACAAATGGTATATGATTATAATGGAATACTTTTGTGCTATAAGAAATGATGAGCAGGCAGACTTTGGAAAAACCTGGAAAGACTTACATGAACTGATGCTGAGTGAAGTGTAGAAGCAGGAGAACTTCGTACATAGTTACAGCCACATTGTGCAATGACTAACTTTGATAGATTTGCCTCTTCTCAGCAATGCAAGACCTAAGACAACTCCAGAAGACTCTTGATAGAAAGTTCTGTATACATCCAGAGAAAGAAGGCTGTCATGTGAAATACTAGGTTGGATGAATCAAAAGCTGGAATTAAGGTTTCTGGGAGAAACATCAACAATCTAACATATACAGATGATACCACTCTGATGGCAGAAAGTGAAGAAGAATTAAGAAGTTATTTGATGAGGGTGAGAGATGAGAGTATAAAAAGCTTGCTTGAAGTTTAACATAAAAATCTAAGATCTCTGCAACTAGTCCCATCACTTTCTGGCAAACAGAGGGAGAAGGAACCAAAGCAGTGTCAGAATTTATATACTTGGGCTCAAGGATCATTGCAGATAGCAACTGTACCAATGAAGATTCTTGCTCCTTGGAAGAAAAGCTATGGAAAATATGGACAGTATACTAAAAAAGGGAGGCATCATCTTGCTAACAAAGGTCTGTAGAGTCAAAGCTATGGTGCTTCCAGTAGGAATGTGTGGCTGTAAGAGTTGGACTATAAGGAAAACAACATTACAGAAATGACACTTTTGAATTGTGGCACTGGAGAATACTTTTGGAAGTTCCTTGGACAGCAAGGAAATCAAATATGTCAACACTTAAAGAAATTAATTCAGGCTATTCACTGGAAAATCAAATACTGAAGCTGAAACTTAAATACTTTGGCTACATAATGAGAAGTTGGGACTCATTAAAAAAGATCCTGATGTTGGGAATACTGAAGGCAAAAGGAGAAGGGGACAGCAGAGGATGAGATAGATATTTTCATGGTAACAATGAACATGAATTTGGACAGACTTGGTGAGATAGTAAAGGATAAAAGAGGGTGTTGTTCTATGGTCTATGGGGTAACCAAGAGTAGGACATGATTGAACTGAACAACAATGATAACAAAATAGACTCTGCCTTACAGGGTAACTATGAGAATAAAATGAGATAACATATAGAGTACTTTGCAAGCTTTAAAGTCTTATTTAAGTGTTAGCTCCTCTTTTTCCTTTTCTTCCTTTGTAGTTTCTCACATTCCTTTTCTTGTGCATTTATGTGATTTTTCTTATGATCATAAATTATTCTTTCTAATCTTAATTTCCCTTACTACCTGGTATAGTTGAAACTCATTTAATTTGTACTACCCTGTGTTCTTAGCTTTAGAATCATTCTTTTTTTAAACTTACATTTATGTAGCATTTAAATTGTACAAAATTCTTTTCTCTAATAAGTGGTTCTCAACCTTCCTAATGCCATGACTCTTTAATACTCGTATGTGGGCGTCTCTGCATGTGGGCGGACCCACCTGGAGACAGATAGAGAAGCAGTATCTCAGTTCCTAAGACCATCAGAAATGTGTGTTTTCCCACGGTCTTAGGTGACCCCTGTGAAAGGGTCATTCGACCCCCAAAGGAGTCGTGACCCACAGGTTGAGAACCGCTGCTCTAAGTAATGTTCTGGGGCAAATAGTGTGAATAATGTTTCCATTTTAAAAATAAGAAAACTCAGAGTGATTGTGACTTACCTAAGGCAGACCCTGGATTTACCTCACTCTCCTGACTCTCTCAACAGCATCAGGCCCAGGATGTTATTACTGAGTTCCAAGAACCCCCCAAAATATCTAACTGGAAGATCAGTGGGTGATACCTGAATCTGGGAATTCAACATTCTGAGCTTTATGTCTGATCTCCACTCGTTTTGCTGAGACATTTGGCCTTTTCTCATGAGCAAAACAGGGGAATGGGAGTTTCTGCCTCTCCCTTTGGGATGTGAGCAATAAATGGGTTAAATTTTACAAAGTGCTTTGAGCTCCTTGGAGGGAAGGTACTAAGTATAACATATCCTCATTAGTGCATAAATAATAGATGAGTATAAAGCATTTTGCAAATGTGAAGTTCTCCAGAAATGCTAAATAATAACACCACTAAAATACCTGTGAGTTGTAGTGGAGGTAGGGGACGGAGTGGGTGGCATGAAAGACCCATATCAGGGTCACAAATGGTATAATCTTGGGTCAGTAATTAACTAGCTGTGTTACTTTAGTCAAGAAAATCAATCCTAACCATTTTCTAGCCATCTCCTCTGTCTATTCTAACCACTACCTGGTATAGTTGAAACTCATTTAATTTGTACTACCCTGTGTTCTTAGCTTTAGAATCATTCTTTTTTTAAAACTTACACTTATGTAGCATTTAAATTGTACAAAATTCTTTTCTCTAATAATTTTCTATATTATAGAAATAATTTTCTATACCTAACCACTGGACCTTGCCATCTACCCTGTCACTTGCGAAGTTTGGGGGGATTTAACCCTTTCAACTCTGGAACTTTCACCCTATGATCAGCTCTGTCCCGAGTGATGAGGGTGCCATGTGGTTCACTATATCTAGCTGTCCCCAGGTGTTATTCACATCCCATCTTGGCTATCTTCTTGCCATCTATGCTGCTACTATGCATATACCTTCCCCTCTTCATCTTCCTTTTTCCATCTCTGGAACTATAATAAAATCAATATATTTTACTGGAAAAGACCTATCAATCAAATGGCTCCCCCATGGCTCTTCTCACAATCCTTGTTACTACCCAAATAAAAAAAATCTTCCCTGGTCACAGCTTCTATTTAGTTACTGTCTCCTCCTATTAGAAAATAAGCTCTTTGAGGTCAGGGACTGTCCTTTTCTTAAATGCTTAGTCATATTTTAGCATAATTTCCACCCTCTCCAGTCTAGCCTCCACATAGCTGCCAAAGCGATATTCCTAAAGCACAGGCTGGACTAAGACTCTCCCTCGCCCTGTAAATTCCACCAGTTTCCTGTTACCTCTCAGATCACTTAAAACCTCCTCTGTTTGGCATTTACAATCCTTCTTATCCTGGTTCTAAATTACTTTCCTAGCTTCAGTTTACATGGTTCTCTTCCATTCATATCTCAGTCCAGCCAAACGGACCTTGTTCCTTACACTTCGCACTCACTCTCCAACGTCTGTACCTTTGCCCAGAGCATTCTCTCTGCTTAGATTCCCTTAGCTCAGATGCTCTTTCCTACATGTGGCCTTTCCTGATACCCCAAGTTGCTAGTGCCTCCCACACTAAAATTTACCTTGTATTTATTTTTTATTTTTATTTATGTATTTCTTGTTTCTTCTCACTACATAATGTAAGCTTCTTGAAGTTAGAGACTGTTTTATTTAGCTTTATATCCATAGTGCCTACCATGATGCCTGACATATAGCAGGTGCTTTCAAAGAAGTTTCATTTGTTCCTTTGTCGATTTAGTCATTGATTTAATCATTCATTAATTAATCTATATAACCTACATATGTATGTATGGGAGATCGCATCAGTCAATACTTAAATTAATTGGCTATTCATTGGAAGGTCAGATTCTGAAGTTGAAGGTTAAATGCTTGGTCATATGAAGAGAAAATTGGACTCACTGGAAAACAACCCTGATGTTTAGAAAGATTGAAGGCAAAAGGAGAAAGGGACAGCAGAGGATGAGATGGATAGATATTGTCCCTGAAACCATGGACATGAACTTGTATAGATGTCAGGAGACAGTGGAAGGAAGAAGGGCCTGGTGTGTCCACAGGGCCGCAAAAAGTCAAACATGATTAAAAGACTGAACAACAATAAAATCTATCTATACACCTGCATTACATACATTCACAGATTACTTCTACTCTTTGAGAGGTCTCTTGTAAGAAAGCAAAGCAGTTAAGTAAAACTAACATTACGGTGATCTTGACAGAAAGGGAATGCAACATTTCATATCTATCGCACACCTCTCCCCCACATCTTTACTTTAAAAATGAACAGAAATCTATTTTCTCTCCCTCTACTAGAAAAAAAATTGCTGTAACAAATATACATAATGAAGAAAGCAAATTCCCTCAATAGTTGTATACAGAAATGTATGTCTTAATCTATCTCCTAAATCCATTGCATCTCTACCATGGATAGCATGTTTCTACATCAGTCCTCCGGTATCATGAATAGTCATTATATTGATCATAGTTCTTACAACCTTTAAAATGGTTGTCTTCAAAGTATTGTTGTTATTGGATAAATTGTTCTCCTGGTTCTGCTCATTTTGTTCTTCATCATTTTACGAGTCCTCAAACCTGTTCATTTTTATATTATCTACGTTATAATACAAATTGTTCTTTTAGTTCTGCTTATCTCTCTCTCTATCAGTTCATACTAGTCTTTCCATGGCTCTTTGAAATCATCCATTCATTTCTTACAGCATAATAGTATTGCATCACATTTTTATGCCACAATTTATTTAGCCATTCCTCGATTGCTGGACGTACTCTAAGTTTCCAATTGTTTTTACCACCACAAAAGAGATGCTATAAATATGTTTGTATGTAAAATATCTTTTCTTTTCATTCTTGTTGATGGACTGATCCATAACAGGTCATGCCATACTAACCTCCTTTCCTTTTCTTTTTTTTTTTTTGTTGACAGGATTACTAACTAGACTGGTAGATCAGGAGAATGCTACAGATGGTGTTGTTTTAGTTTTATTTATGCCTTTTGTTTTTTTTACATCATCATAATTTCTTTACCTGGTTCTCAATCTGCTGTGTTTCAGCTGTGGCCATTTTGGCAGCTGAAACTCCTCTGTACTTCATCCTTGCAAGTTGGGCAGTAGACACGCAGCGAGTTCATCATCATAATTTCCCAGGATTATCACCTTCAGTGCTTATACTGAATCTTCCTTGTAACAGCAGTTAAAGGAGACCTTAAATACCCCATAGACTTTGGTTGGGTAGGGAATGGTAAAGGCCCGGAATATGACTAGCTAGATAGGAAAGACAAAGATCTATTTTCTGAGACTCGTTTACACAGAAGAGTGAGAAGAATTTAGTGATAAAGAAACTGGAGAATTAGCAACCCCAGAAATGTTTGGCACCTGTTGGCTAAATTGTCATTTAACTGAGGATAACTAGGTTGTAATCTGACCAGGTATAGTCTGGCCTTCAGCGATAGTCAGCCTTAAATTTGGGAGGTATGTGTGATCTTCACTAAAAGTTCAAATAAGGTTTTGTTCCTAGAGTCAAGTCCAGCAGCCAGGAAGTTCAAGCCAATGAAAAGATTAATCTTTAGATATCTTGGAAGACCTCACTCTGTGTCCTAATGTCACGGGCAAAGGATGTCTTACTGTAGATGAAGGGCCTTCTGGCCAAGATTCTAGAAAGATACAGACAGGTTACTACATAAAGGAAAAAATGCCTAAAAGGTTATTTTTACTTAGAAAGGCCATTGTTGGTCTTGTAATTGAGGCAAAGTTGGCTCGTTTTCCAAGGTAGTTATTAAAAAAACTTCTTTATTTTTTTTTAGTTCAAAATCTAGAGGGTTTTTTTTTTACAACTATCTTGGAAAACTGGACAACTTTGCCTCAATTATAAGCCCATCAAGACCAGATCTGACTCCACTGAGTATGTGGCTATGACACTTCTGTTTCCAGTTTATGGCTTTAGCATGAGTCCTCGACTCCTCTGTATCTCCCCCATGAGAAGAATGGGCCATACCTGGTAGCATTTCATAGAGCAGTGACTGGTGGAAAACATATACATGTCTTGCAGGACAGTATTTACCTGAGGAGCATCCAGATGATCAATATCCAATGGACACTACATGTTCAGCAAAGAGGCATCTGTTAAGTGATTTCATGACTAGTTGGAAATAGCTAAGAGCAGGTCCTGTGGGAAAGAGTATGATAAATCTTCAGAAGAACTCTGGTGGCATCGTTTAAACTGGACCTCTGTGCATGTTCCCTAGTCATGCCCGTTGCTTATTGTTTGCCCTGCCTGGTCACACATATTCTTTGTGTGTCTGTCACTCTGTAAATGTATCCTCTCAAATGTAATCCTGGGGTGTCTATTCATGTATATTCCCTCTTCCTATTGATAGTACATGTTTTGTGGGAAAGTATGCCATGGTTTCATAGGGGAAATATCTTTTTTGTCATCTGTTTTTTTATTTTTTATTTTTCAACATTCATTTCTACAAGATTTTGAGGTACACATTTTGTCCGCATCTCCCCCCTATCCCCACCCTAAGATAGCAAGCATACTGAATACCCTATAGGGGAAAATCACTATTTTTCTTACCATTACATTTCATTAAATAACTTGACTTTGAACTATTTCTTCTGGCTAACTATTACAGATAAATAAGTTGGTGGATCTTATGATCTGTCCATATCCACTGTGAAGGATAGGGGAATGCACCCTGAAAGGTTCAGTGTATCCCCAGGTGATACATACACAAAGCCAGCCTACACATCAAAGGCTTCTAATAGTAAATGCAATGCTACACATCCATAGTCCTCACTTCTCTACTGAAATAGTGTGTATTTTATTATTTGTTTACCAGGATGGAAATCAGTCATTATAATTAATCAAAGTTACTTTCCTAGTTTATCTTATTCCCTTCTATATCTGCTCATATAAGTCTTTGCCACATTACTTTGAATTCCATTTATCTATTGCTTCTTATGGCATAATCATATTCCATTACATCAAGATACCACAGTTTTCTCAGTTATTCTCCAATCAATGGGCACTCACTTTATTTCTAGGTGCTTTTTTCCCTACCACAAAAAGTACTGTTTTGAATATCTGGATAAGTAGGTCTTTTTTTTTTTTTTTGCCTTCTTGGGGCAGACATGAACAAAATCAGTAAGGCTAGAATAAGAAGAAAAACCATAGAGCTAAAAACAACTTGATATTTCTGCTAAACTCTGATATTCAAGATAGGTTAAGTATCAACATGAACATTTAAGAACAAAAGCCATTACTCAATAGATGAATGGTCAAAGAATATGAATAGTTTTCAATAGTAAACTATCAACAATCATATGAAAGATATAATTGTATATATCCCTAATAATAAGTAAAATACAGGTTGGTAAAATAACACCAAGGTTTCACCTCACACCCCTCAAAACAGCAAAGATAAAAAAAATTAAAATGGTAAATGTTGGAAGGGCTGTAAGATAGATATATGTATACGTTCCTGATGGAGTTGTGAACTGGTACTACTATTCTGGGAAAACCCTAAATAATTAATAATTATCCAAGAATAAATGTTAAACTGCTCATGCCTTTTCTCTGAGCAGTCTCACTACTAGTATATGCCACAAAGACGTTGAAGACCTAGTGATAGACCCTTAGTCAATATGATAAAAAAAAGAAAGAAGAAAACCAAATTCTGAGTCTCAAAAATGAAAAGGGTGAATGTACCTCCAATGAAGAGGAAATTAAAACAATAATTAGGAATTATTTTGCCCGACTGTATGCACAGAAATTTGACAATCTTAGTGAAATGGATGAATATTTACAAAAATATAAGTTGCCCAGACTAACTGAAGAGGAAGTAAATTACTTAAACAACCCCATCTCAGAAAAAGAAATTGAACAAGCTATCAGAGAATTCCCTAGGAAAAAAGCCCGATGGCCAGATGGATTTACTAGTGAATTCTATCAAACATTTAAATATCAATTGATCCCAATACTCTACAA
>CM053594.1:282312248-282327835 GCA_028646575.1 Pseudocheirus occidentalis | reverse complement strand
CCTTAGGCACCCTATTACTTTCTTGCCCACTTCTTCCAATACTCTTGGCCCAAAGACCAAGTCAACAGAGCTTTTCAAAAACTAACTTGTTCATTGTTTGCCTCCTTATGTGCCTAAGTCAGAGTCATATATGACCAGGACATTCAACACTCATCTGTCCCTACCTCTCCAGTAATGAGTGCATTGTTACAAATATAATTGAGTCTCATTATCATACTCTGTGTGGTATGTACCCTATAATATCTCAGCATCTGTCTCTCTCAAAAAAAAAAGGATACCTCTTTTACTCTTTGACCTCTGGCTGTGTGTGTGTGTGTGTCTGTGTGTCTGTGTGCATGTCTATATCCAGCTTTTAAATGGCAGGGATTTTTACAAAGACTTTCTGAGGCTAAAAAGTAGTCAACTCAATTTGGAGGACCAATCTTTAGAAGAAAACCCAAGTGGAGGGGGGGAGGGAACATTCTTTCTTGTGCTTGGAGACTTGTGCCAGAATATCCTGATTGAGTTCACTCTAAGGGTTTGGCTTCAGTTTACTGGTCTTTGCCCTTGTCTTTGAAAGAACCCTCCTCATGTTTCAGGAGTGACAGCCCGATTGGAAGGCCCCAGAGGGTGCCCTAGCTAAGTGACTGCACAGTGTTTTTAGTGGGCCACTCAGAAGCCTTTCCATCACAAAATGATCATGTCTTTTCCATTGTCCAAAGAGGGACAGGTACACTGGAACCCCTGGGTTTGTGAATTGGATCTTTTGATCTGTTCAGAAGGATTCTAGTTCTGCCACAAGGAGGGAGAAAGACATAGTGAAAGGCTATGGTGGATCAGCAACTTTTGCTGCAACATCTTCATGTTAGACTCGTTTCCCAATCATGCAGTAACCTACCTCTACAGTCACTATAACAGAAGGACCATAAGTCATACACATGTGATATATGATAAGAGAATAACTACTAGTGAGTGAAGTTAAATGCCAGGCCTAGAAGAATCAAGGTATATTACAAGAGCTATCTCCTCTACTAAAATATTGTTCGTATATTTCCTATATCAACCTACCTACTGCTCAATTTCTTCCCTATTGTAACATTCCAAGCCCAAAACAACTATTGAAGCCCAAAGATTTGAAACTAGGAATTAAAGAAAACATGTTGATGAGCAAGGACATAGGGAAAGTGGCCTTCTACTCTCATAAAGATTTCTCTCTAGTAGCTCTATAGGAAGAGAGGTTGAAAGCAAATGTAAGAGGCGAGAAGGCATGACTGACGACTTGAAAGTAGGAGATCATCCTTGTCCAAAGAGAACAAATCCAGTACCCAGAGATTGTTTACTTCTTGTATAAAATACAACTCTCTAAAGCAGGAAGTTGCTGCAAATAAGTATCAATAATGAATGAATCTCCTGTAATAAAATACTCATATAATTAGTGCAGTCAAGTATGTGCATTATGTTAACCTTTTGTAGCTCTGAGTTGATAAAAAAAAATGCTCAGAAACCCTCAGAACATTCTTTTATTCTCAAAAGAAGGAGGGAGGAAGGGAGGGAAGAGAGAGGGAGGGAGAGAGAGGGAAAAAGAGAGAGGGGGAGGGGAGGAGAGAGGGGGAAGGGGAGGAGAGAGGGAGAAAGAGAGAGACAGAGAGAGAGAGAGAGAGAGAGAGAGAGAGAGAGAGAGAGAGAGAGAGAGAGAGAGAGAGAGAGAGAGAGAGAGAGAGAGAGAGAGAGAGAGAGAGAGATCCAAGTAATCACCAAGGCTTCCACTTTTTATGATGATATGGTTTCCCATTTCTGAACCAGAACGTAAGTACTTCTGAAATATAACAGAAAACTCTCTTTGGTGAATTCAGAACAGTCATTAACATTCAGTTTTAAGTGAATGTTAACAGTAAATAAAGAAATCTCTTGATTGTAATAGTGGTAACAAAGCAATAATTACCCAGTAGGTGGTCATCAGTAATGATAAATGTATCATTATTACTGTGTGAGTCTGGGAACTAGGTTTTGGAAACTACTTCAGACTTTTTAGTAGCATGGCTGGTTACAAAGCATTTCTTAGCCTGCAAAAGCCATATAATTTTACACACAATTTAGGTGAAAATAAATTTAAATCTGTATATTACATTTTTAATTTCAAGTTAGTAATTAAAGTTGGTTCATTATATCTCCTCTGAAACTCTCAGTGCTCATCTCAATGGTTTGTTTGTACAATTTGTTTCTAAGACACCCAAGGTTACATGGTTCTAAAAGATGGAAAATTTAATTATTTGCCAATATTAGGAGTTTGCCAATGATAACATAATGTCTCTTGAAAAAAGTTTGGGATAATACTTCTTATGGTCTGGTTAGCTATGCTTTTCCTTTTAATCTTCAGGCCATATTGAGGAAGGCTTAGTTTTTAGTTGCCCCAAAATCCACCAACTTTGCTTTAAACACATGGAAATAGATATTTCTTTCTGTTGGTTCCATATTTAGCAGTTGCTTAATTTTCAGGGGGAAAATCAATAACTCAGACCTCACTCCAACTCCATCTTCCCAAGGGTTCAATTTTATATTATCTATGTCCACCTTTTGCTAACATTGACAACTTCTGCAGTCAGGAGGAAAAGTCAAGGACAAGAAATCTATTAGGCAGCCTGAGAATCCATGGTGGTAATTCAGTGGTGTATGTGACAGTGGGATCAAACATTACAGAGAAATACAGAAATTTCTAGTGATAGGGGAGGGGCAGGGACAGAGGAAGGGAAAGGGTTTTTTTCACTGGGAAATCAAACCAAATGGTGTTTATACCAATGTCTATGTCTACTAGATAGATGTTGAATTTGGATCCATGTCATTTTCTCTCTTATGACATATCAACAGAAGATCTTCAACCCCTCTTCTTCACTCCCTCTGTGATTATCTTGTATTCTCCAAGCACTGAGACACAATTCCACACCCTATATCTCTTTCCTTAGTCTCACTTGCTCCTTAAGCCAATGTAAATGTATGCCTCAAAGAAAAGAGCTTTAAAAAAATCCTCTCATTTACTGTTGTTAGCAGTAGCTGGAGTCTTGCTGCAACTGGGGACCCTCTGGCAGAAATCTTCAGGAATACTCATCCTGGTTGTCTCCTACAATCTCTTTTTCTTAGCCCAAGCTCTCCCTTTCCCTTTTCCCTCTCTCTTTCTCATCTCCCTTCTTTAAGAGTGGCAATCGAAAGAGAAGAGCGTCTTGCCTCGTTATTCATTATTATAGCTGCATCTTTTAGATGTGTCTTTGCCAATGAAAACTCCATGTAGATGCCTGTCCTTTTGTTGTGTCTGCCTAGGTTATTCAGGAGCAGAGACAAAAGCCTGAAGTGATGTGATCTAAATGAGCTCTGGGGTTTTCCAGATGGGACCACCTCCATTTCAAATGCCCCCCCTTCAAAGTAGGGGGGAGGATTGGGGGTGGGTGCACTTTTCCTTTTCTGTGTGTATGCATGCATACATACATACATAGAGAGCAAAAGACATTGCTGTATTTGTTCTGCAGACTTTGTGGGTTTTCTGTTCATGTTCTATTTTAATTTATTCAGTATGTCTTCATGTATCTATCACATATGTATGAATTCTGTGTATGCATGTGTAATCTCTGAGTGTGTACATATGATCATCTCAAAATAGCATTTACTGAACATTCATCAGAGTTCACAGAGCATGTGTATTTACTGTTTATTACATGTCAGCCTAGCACCACTCATATACATGTACTCCCATGTACATACACACATCGGCTGTATTATAGATTTTTATAAGATCAGCATAGAACACTGGACCTCCTAACATAAATGTGAAATTCACTTATAAAATGCCTGCTAACACCCTGACTTTAGGATCCCAGAAACTACTCCCTTTAGGCTCTTTCTCACTGACTTACTATGGTACAAGTTTTCTTTGCAATGAGGCTGGCTTTATTTTCATGAAAGGAAGTTATACATTTTCAACTAAGGAGTGGTAGGGAAAAGAAGATATATGCAAAGGTGTTGCTTTTCTTAGTGTTTTGGAGAATTCTCTGGGATCAATGTTGATCCTGCCTATCGTTTTGAATCTATGATTCCTTTCCAAAAGAAACTAGAAGATGACTAGAAGTCCCTTTGCATCTGCCAAACTTTCCCAGATTTCCAGCCTGAGGTCTTCTTTACACTCTGGTTTGATCCCAGAAAAAGTTTTAGAAAAAGCAGAATTCACATATAGAGATTTTAGTGTAGAGTCAATGAGGTAGAAGAAAGCACAAAACTTTCAGAGACTTTCGTCAATTCTTCAGTGACATTGGTGACTGCCAAGGTCCCAGTCTCCCAGTCTGGGACCTTTCCTGGTGTAACTTGGACCAGTGCAGCAGCAGGAGAGCTAAAGACTTCCCACCTGACAGGACTGATAGAAGAAAGGGCCTTGGGAAATTAATGGTCCAGGTGTGCAAATGGGAACTAAATGTGTGCCACATAATTATCACTGATTTAGCTACTATCCTTCATTATCAGCAATTTTGCCAGTTAATTTTACTATGAATTGGCAAGAGCTAAGAAAAGGCACGATACAGATATTTTTCAGGATCTTCACCCAGAGCCTTCACAATCTAAAAGAGACTTTTTTTGCCGCAGGAACAAAGTTTTAGGGAAAGAGGTGGGAAATCTTCTGATTAAGTAGTAAGAAGTTTTTACCCCTTCCAGGAAATTTGATATTTCTCAAAAGGAAGATGAATTCATCTACTCATTTGCTTACTTGGAGGCTATGGTAAGATTCAATCATCTTACCCCACCTCTCTTTGAACATTCTATCTCCATTCTTAGAGGAAGCTACTTTTCTCACAGTCATTTCTGAGCTAAGGTCCTAGGTCTCAGAGACCGAATTTCCCTTTACTTAGGGGGAGTTTGCAAGAGATGTACTTTAATATATTACCTTCTGCCCCAATATAGAAAGAGGTGACAAGAGTTGACATGACAAATAATAGTTCTGTGTAAGCACCATTCCACCTTCTCAGCATCATCTCCAAAGTGTCATTTGGGTAAATGAATTGAATGTAGATTTATCAATGTTTATATTTATTTATTTGAAGAAAATTTTAAACCTGGACCTTAACTGGGACTAAAGTTCCAATGTTCATGGTTAGGGAACTGAGGAAGTATTCGGATATTCAAGGTTATTTCTGCTGACCAGAATCTATGATATTAACTTGCGTTGGAGCATTTATCTTTCCCGCTTGTCGATGCAAAAGCAGTGGGAAGAAGGGGATGCATTCCTCAGGCATTAATGACCCGACAAGCAGTGTAGAAGGAAGGACCCACAGTTTTGGATCGTCCCCTTCCCTGATTCTGAAGCCTGAGAAGCAAACAAGGGCTCTGAACCGAGAGCCTTTGCGAGGTTTCCTGCTGGGCGGGCTGCAGGCCCCATACCTTCTGTTGAGCTTTGACGTCTGTCAGGGTCGGCTACGCCTCAAGGGCTGGGAACTGTATCAGGACCACGGATAGTTCCCTGAAGCCTTTGGACTCCAGGGTTTCAGGCAGCTTAGTAGGTTATAGTCCCTAGTCGATAGCCCAAGGAAAAGATTCCCCTGGTCAGTGT
The DNA here is from genome assembly GCA_028646575.1 of Pseudocheirus occidentalis. Classification (NCBI taxonomy): domain Eukaryota; kingdom Metazoa; phylum Chordata; class Mammalia; order Diprotodontia; family Pseudocheiridae; genus Pseudocheirus; species Pseudocheirus occidentalis. The sequence goes on along the minus strand of CM053594.1, from coordinate 282,322,272 downwards.
TCAGAGGCCAGAGACAGATCTGAGTCTGTGTTTTCATCTTTGAGGAGGCAACTAGAAACGTTGGACCAGGCTGCTAGCCCAGGTTTCCAAGGAGCCCAGTATTGTTTGTACTGGGTTTGTCACCCTTCGCAGTTCCGAGAGGGGCGGGTGAAAGGGAGTTGTAATTTGGTTTGTGGTTTTCCTTTGGGTCCGGTTCTTAGGCTCCCTTACCTGGCCCTGGCCTGGGTAAACCGCAGCCGCTCGGAACGGAGATAAGGAAGGAAATGTTTTCCGCGGAGTGGTGATAGATCATGCAAACGGGTGACACCAGTTTAACCAATAAAACAATTTGAATCAATTAGCTGGCGGAGGAGAGTCCCGAAGTGTAAAATGCACATCAGCTAGGATAGGAAAGCATTGATTAAAATGTCACAGACCTGCAGCTTCCCAGACAGCACAGGTCTCTTAAGTCAGGCGAATTCAGAGGGGACCGAGAGACAGAACACCTGCAAAATGCCCGTCCCTACCTGGGATCAGAGGACAACATCAAGAACACTGATTATTGGCTATTTGGCTGGCTGTTGGGATGGAACAGGAAAAGACACATCATTGCTGCTAAGTTGATTGTACATTCAACTTTTACAAGTACATTCATATTCTGCAGTCCAGTATCCTATATTGAAAGGAAAAATGGAAGGGGGAGGGGCGGTGGGGAAAGACAATAATATTCATAAAAGACTGATGTCAACGAGTCTCGGTTTACTTCATCTAGGCTAAACCAATTAAACACTACACTTCCATTAAAGTTGGAGTTCTACTTCATCCCTCTTCTCCCTCCCCCCCATTATTTGTAGGAAAGGATTTTACTTCTATTTTGAATGGTACGCTCTTATTTTCCATAAAATGTCAACATACTTTTTTTTTAAAAAAAGACAATCCTTCTTCTCCACTTCTTTGTAAGTGTAACAGCCTCCTGTAACTTGAGAAGATTGCAAATAACTCAGGATCTAAAATGAATGAATGCTAGGTCTTGATAACCGAGTTATGAGGAATTGAAGGGAAACATTTTTAGTTCATATCTTATTGTTGTTGTTGTTGAGGATGTTTTAAAGAGGATGGGGCTGTTTTCTTTCCTTTAAATGACATATTACAGTCAGAAAGGATGCTAGGAAGGAAGCGGTGAACCTGCTGCTACCAGAAGCATTCGCAACTGTGTGGCAGGTCAAAGCCACTGCGACTCTCAGAGCACCTGCAGTGCTGGGGTATTTCCCTGTGGTATGAAACAGAAGTGAAAGTGCTTCTCATTTCTCCCCATTTCGGTTGTGCAATCCGCCCAGTTCCCAGACATCCTTTTCGTCAGGCTTAAGCTCTCTTCCTATCAGGAGCAGATCGCCAGTGTCGAGGAGATAAGAACATTAGATGAGCTAGGGGCCTCCCTTCTTGGAAAGTCACAGACCAGAGAAGAGGGGGGTGGGGAAAGGAGGGAAGGAAGTATCGGGACGTGTTCTAGAAACCTTCTGAGGAGCCAGTAACCTGGATCACGGAGAAGGAAGGGCTGTGTGTGAATGACAATGGCACTTTTTTGGCAAATGGGATATACAGGAATGAAGCGTGAGTTATTATGCCTTTTAGATTTGGGGGTTTGGGTTTTCCTTTTTATTTATTGGCGGGGGGGAAGGGGGTTGATTTTAAACTGTACACCTCCTTAGGGCGATCTTAATTTGTTGTGGGGAGGACTTTGAGAACTTGGATATGAGAAATGCTTTTCGCCTTCTGAAACTTTTCCTCACACAAACAAATACGGCAATTGTCTGCTTCGAAACCATGCCTCCTCTGGACTTTTTATTTTAAATGCTCCTAACTGAGGCAACACGATGTTACAATCCATTTCTGCTTCGAACCAAGAATTCCCTTTGGTTTTATTGACCTTCTAAGAAGTGTGAGGTTTCACACGTTTATCCCGGTATTTACCTATTGGTTTTACTGTCGATAGGACAAATTAGTCCGGTGCGGGTTGATTTATAAGTTCTCTTATGGTTTGGTCGACTTTGACTTTGGTTTACATCTTAATAAGGCTATTAGTTTTAACAACCAATCCACTTCTTCTCTCACCAGATGGCATTTTCAAGTTTTTGAAACACATTAGACGAAAAAATCCAGTGGTTTTCTCTGCAGCGAAATATTTACTGACCAATGTCCCCAGAACATGTATCTTGTTCCTTTACTGATAAAGTAGCCAGTATGTAATATTTACTCTGAACAGCTGGTCAATTAAGAAGCAATATATTGACAACTGACTAATACCCTGGAATGTTACTTAGTTTGCTACACGAAACACATTGTTTAAAATTCTCTCCAACTCTGCTTTTTAAAATTTTTTCTCCGAGGAATGTTCGTAATGTGATTCCTGCGGATTTTTTTTTCCCAAGGAGAACTGGCCATTTGCGCAAGCGATATATCTTGGTTTGGGGAACTGCTTCATTCAGTTGCCACTTTGGCCTCCCTTCTGCCCTCACGTTCCGTCGTAGATGTAGATGGCTGGAGGCTTGGGGTCATTTTGAACATGACACAGAATCAGTGGTTATTTCTAATCTAGACGTGCTGATATGTACAATCATAAGTGTCCGCACTGGACTTCACACCTTAGTAAAGGATACTGTTTTGAAAGTATGGGAGATTGTCCTTTAATGATGTTGTTTTAAATACACTACGTATATAACAGGTAGGAAGTGTCAGGCTTGAATTTTTTTTTTCTAAATTCAAGATGTTGCAAAGTATTAAGAAACCTCTAGCCCTTTTCTTTCTTTTGCACTGTTTCCAGTAAGGTAGACCAAGCTCAGTACAGTTTGTTTCTAGACAGGCATGCTTTGTCATTTGCTAAGAAACAGAGTTAGGCTACGGGTTTTGGTGAAGCACTGAAAGATTCATTCATGACTCCTGTGAGTGTGGCGGGGAGGAAGGGGTGGAACTTGGGGGGAAAAGGATGGCAGAGCTAGTTACAGCTACACTGGAAGCTTCGATGCACTAGGATGCGGGCCTCCTAGACCAAGCTCGCCTAGATCCAAGAGAACACTGAAGTTTCCAATTCCCAATTCAGCTCTTCAGTTTGAGCACCATTCAGGCTTTTTACTTTTGGGGTGAGGTAGTTATTACTGGAGGTTGGTTAGGTGTTTGCTTTCGTGCTTGCTGAGAAAGGACACCTCCCTCTCCTCTCCCCCACCCCTCGCCCCCGCGTTCTCCATCCACCCAGACTCTCTCGCGCTCTCTTTCTCTCCCTGTAACACGCCAGCCCTTTAATGTGGAGTGTCAGGGAGCCGGTGACGTCACCCTGCCCGCTGGGTGGCGTCCCCTCGGTCCGACACGAGTTCAGAGACAAGAGAAAGGCGCTTTCAGGCAACGCTCAACCTGGGGCTCTGCTTCGGCTCCGCGCTCACCCATAGATTATCTGGTAAAAGGGACTGATCTGGCTCACAATTTACAACCGCCATTCTCCACCCTGCTAGGGTTATAGTACCATTAACGCAGAGGAGTGCCTGGATATGACTGGAAACCCTGCAAGACTCCAACCTGGCTGATTTGAGGACATGCTTTGATGCTTCCCCTCTGAGTCCTCCTGGAAGATGGTCAGGAGGACACACGCGTAAAGAAAACTAGTATTTAGGAGGTAATTATTTCACCACGGTCACTGCGCTTGCGGGACAGACAGGTCTAGGTTAATTATTTCAGGTCACTAGGAGTTAAGTTTCCTCGAGGAGATTGGAGAGGGGAGCTTGGGGCTGTTCTAGTTCACTAAGAGCACCGAGGAAGAGCTGGAGCTTGTATTATTCTGGGAATGGGAAGTTAGGTGCCTACCTTTCGTAGTTCCAAGTAACTTTTTTCCCCCAGGAGCTTCCCTCCCCACCCCAGCCCCTATTTTAACCTATCTCTTCTTAGCTTCTCTACTTCCTCAGTAGTTCTTGAGTTTGGGGTAGAAGTCGAAAGTGATGCATGAGAGGCATTGACTCCCTTTTCCCCTGTCTATTGATGTTAACGGTTCTCGTGTCTTCATATCGTGCAGCTACAATCAAACGTGTGTAGTGTCACTTCCCGGAGACGTACTTGACGTTCATATGGTTGGAAATAGTAGTTTCACGTTATCCCAGGATCTTATTAAGATAATAAGAATCTTATTTGAGAACCAGGGACTCATTGAAGGGCTATTTGGCGAAAGTTGAGCTGGTTCTGCAGCGGCCCAGGCATAGCGGTGTCTTGAATTGCCATTTAACTACCTGTCCACTGGAAATATTGTCTCTGATCCATGCGAAGTGACAAGCTATGTTCCTGTCTCGTTTGAGCATGTCTAGGTCTGTTCCACTATCCTGAAGGCCACGGAGCATAATGAAAGCTGAGAATGAAGTAGGCAATGTGGCAAAAGAGTCAAGATCACAAGGAAAGCCAAAGGGAAGGGTCTGAATACCACTGCGGGAAGGGAACAGGAAAGGGAACCGTGAAATTTCTAAATAGAGGGAACAAACGCGGTGGCTACTTTATCAAGCAGTTGTCTCGCCGAGCCCAGCGCATTGGCTATTGCGGAAAACTAGGAACGGTGGGAGGAACAGCGTTTTGCTCCAAGAACGTTTTGTTGTTCATTGTCTTTTTATTTTCCTGTAATGAACTCAACAAAGAAACTCTCGTGTCAATCACAAAGGTTTCTTTCCCTTGCTTGTTAAAATATATTTAGTTCCTACACCTTTTGGTATTAAGCTAACCTGAGATGGTACTTGGAATTTTCTCGTAGATTCCAAGTACTCCAAGTACGGCCAAGATTCACTTTCTTTCTAGGTTTATAGTGACCCCAAGAGTGTTGGCAGAAGACGGTCTGTACTAAATCAGTGTTTGCCCTTTAGCATTGTACAGTCATTCAGTATGAAAAATATACATACCCCACTTGAACCTGAGCTTAGTCCCTCAGCTGTTGAAAAAATTGGGTGTTAACACATATGCCTTTATTTTGCTTGATAATTCATGTAGAAGTTGAAGGCAACCCTTTTTAAGTGATTACCTGTCTTGAACTCGATTTCCTTCATTTAAACCTACTTCGGCCTTTAGGAAGAGGGAAACCAGAATTGCCTTGATGAGCAAATAAGTAGTGCTTGGTAACTGAATTGGGGAAGGGGAGGAGAATAGGAAAGTAAAATTAATGTTAAATGAATTGTTTTTAGTGGAACATAGTTTATTCAGTTTTTCCATAGGTTAAGTAAGTTTTTGTAATTGCTGCCCCTCAAACTTTAACAAGGGTTACTCCATAAGCCTGATTTTTTATGCTTTATTGAACTGTTTTCCTAGATTAGTTTCTCCAAGCTAATCACATGAACTATAACCATCACTTGCTGTTACTTCCACCAAAATTAATCCATTTGCAGGAAATTAGTAGTAGTTTCCTTAAATTTTCTATGGGCAGGTGCCTATTTTCCAACTAAAGTTGCTATCAGCTGTATATATTATCAGCAAGTCCTAGTTTGCATGATCAGTTTATTTTGAGGGGGGTCTTAAAACTCAGGGGGAAAGGAATCTTCAGAGCTTTTTAAAAAAAAATTTCTTAGGAACCTTTTGGTGTCTTTGATTTTTCTCCTAACTGTTTAGATTGAGTTTTGGGGGAAAAGGAAGAAAAACACACAGAGAAAAATAATCCTTGCTTTATAATGCTTTCTTTTTTTTAATGAGGGAGTTCTTGAAGCATGCTAGTATTGTAAAGTATTATCCTATCCCAGCTCTTCCCGACAGGAAGTGGTCACAATTTTTTCAACTAACAACTCGTTTTAAACTAAAATGCCCTAAGATCAATGCTATCGTCTCCTTTATTTTCCAGTCTACAAGCAAGACCAAGGGGAGTCCATTCGAGGGCCTACGGTTGAAGAGATGGCTACAAGTCCACTTCCAGGACCCAATGACATCCTGCTGGCTTCTCCATCCAGTGCCTACCAGCCTGATCCCCTGAGCCAGCCTCGGCCAGGCCACGCCAGCATGAAGCCCAACCAGGTGGGCCAAGTAATTCTCTACGGGATCCCCATAGTGTCATTGGTGATTGACGGGCAGGAGAGGCTATGCTTGGCCCAGATCTCCAACACTCTACTGAAGAACTTCAGCTATAACGAGATCCATAACCGGCGGGTGGCCCTGGGCATCACTTGCGTGCAATGCACTCCAGTGCAATTGGAGATTTTGCGCCGGGCAGGAGCCATGCCCATCTCGTCTCGCCGATGCGGTATGATCACCAAAAGGGAAGCAGAGCGCCTCTGCAAGTCCTTCCTGGGGGAAAACCGGCCGCCTAAGCTGCCAGATAACTTTGCCTTCGACGTATCCCATGAGTGCGCCTGGGGCTGCAGGGGCAGCTTCATCCCGGCACGTTACAATAGCTCTCGGGCCAAGTGCATCAAGTGCAGCTACTGCAACATGTACTTCTCGCCCAACAAGTTCATCTTCCACTCGCATCGAACGCCAGAGGCCAAGTACACGCAGCCCGACGCCGCCAACTTCAACTCCTGGAGACGCCATCTCAAGCTCACAGATAAGAGCCCACAGGACGAACTAGTCTTCGCCTGGGAGGACGTCAAAGCCATGTTCAATGGGGGCAGCCGCAAAAGGGCCCTGCCCCAGCCGGGATCTCACCCCGCCTGCCACCCTCTCAGTTCGGTCAAGGCTGCGGCAGCCGCGGCCGCCGCGGCGGCTGCTGTGGCTGGGGGCGGAGGGCTGCTGGGGCCACACCTGCTCGGGGCACCGCCCCCGCCGCCCCCGCCGCCTCCTCTGGCCGAGCTGGCTGGGGGCCCGCACTCCCACCACAAGCGGCCCCGCTTCGACGACGACGAGGACTCCCTGCAGGAGGCTGCAGTGGTGGCCGCAGCCAGCCTCTCGGCCGCTGCCGCCAGCCTCTCGGCCGCCGCCGCTGCTGGCAGTGCCGGGGTCGGCGTGGCCGGAGGAGGAGGAGGCGGAGCGGGAGGTGGTGGAGTAGGGGGTGTTGGGGCCGGAGGAGCAGGGGGACCCGGGGGAGGCAGCAAAGGCCCCCGCAGCTATCCTGTCATTCCAGTGCCCAGTAAAGGCTCCTTCGGAGGAGTCCTGCAAAAGTTTCCTGGCTGCGGAGGTCTTTTCCCACACCCCTACACCTTCCCCGCCGCTGCCGCCTTCGGCCTGTGTCACAAAAAGGAGGACGGGGCCTCCGCGGCTGAGGCCCTGGGTGGAGGCGGAGGAGGGGCAGGCGGAGGTGCCGGTGGGGCCCAGAAAGCAGGGCTATCCGGGCTTTTCTGGCCTGCGGGCCGCAAGGATGCCTTCTACCCGCCCTTCTGCATGTTCTGGCCACCCCGGACCCCAGGTGGGCTCCCGGTGCCCACCTATCTACAGCCCCCTCCCCAGCCCCCGACCGCTCTCAGCTGCGCCCTGGGTGACAGTCCGGCCTTGCTGCGCCAGGCCTTCCTGGACTTGGCCGAACCAGGCGGTGGCGGCGGGGGAGGAGGGGGAGGAGGAACTGGAGGAGGAGGTGGTAGCAACAGAGGCTCGAGCGCAGAAGCTCCTCCAGCTCCAGGGCAGCCACAGCCACCTACTGCCGCTAACGGCGCAAACTCCGGGCAGCAGCCTCAGCCGTCGGGGGGAGCCGGCACTCACGACGCTCTCTTCGAGTCGCCCTCGGGCAGTGGGGAGTGCAGCGCTGGCTCCACGCCTCCGGCAGAAGGGGCCGGAGGAGCTGGCGGGGGCGGAGGAACTGGGGGCAGCCGAGTGCCAGCGCCTCACCATCCCCATCTTCTTGAAGGCCCAGGAGGAAGTAAGGCTGGTGGAGGAGCGGGCGGCGGCAGCAGCGGCGGGTACCACCATTCCAGCGCCTTCCGGCCAGTCGGAGGCAAGGACGACTCGGAGAGCTTGGCCAAGCTTCATGGGGCCTCGGCTGGCGCGGGCGGGCAGCATCATCCGCACCCGCCTCACCATCACCACCACCATCACCACCACCCGCATCACCACCACCACCACCACCACCATCACCACCCGCAGCCTCCGTCCCCGCTGCTGCTCTTGCAGCAACCCGAAGAGCCGGGGCCTGAGCGCCACCATCCGGCCCCACCGCCTCCACCTCCGCCCCCACCGCCCCCTCCTCCACCGCCCCCACCACCCCCACCTCAGCCCCACCACCGCCTCCTATCCCCTGGGGGCACCAGCTGCAGCTACCCCAGTGAGGACAGCAGCGAGGACGAGGATGACGAAGAAGAGGAGCAAGAGGTGGATGTGGAGGGCCACAAGCCCCCCGAAGGGGAGGAGGACGAAGAAGAGGAAGCCCGGGACCCCGAGGAGGACGACGAGGAGGAAGAAGGAGGAGAGGTGATGCTTGGGGACCCCTTAGTCGGAGGCAGCCGCTACCTCCAAGGCCGAGGGCTAACAGAGAAGGGAGGCAGCCGGGACCGGCCAGCTGGCTCCTTCCCCCTAGTTCTTAACACCTCGAGGCTACAGCAGGAGGAGGAGAAACTAGGAGACCTCGGCAATCCAGACCTGCATCCTCCTCCTCCTCCTCTTCCTCCTCCCCTTGCTGCTCAGAAAGGAGGGAGCGGCAGCAGTAGCAGCAGTGGAGGCAGCAGCCCCAGCAGCCCAGTCCACCATCCATCACTGGAGGAGCAGCCCTCCTACAAAGATGTAAATATCCCCTTTAGGCTCCTTCAAGCTAATTATTATTATTTAAATGCACCTTTAGGCTGAATCGGTTACATATGCGCAAGAAAGATGGATCACCAGATTTCCCCACAGAAATGAAATATTCAGTGTGTTTGGTAGGGTTTCTTTCCTGCCATAAAGATGTGGTTTCTGATCTTTTTTCGCAAAGCCTTTTGAGGGCCTGGGACTTCCATTCCTCCCATATTTAAGTTAGTTGATTGTGGAGTTGGAAAAGACCCCTTAATCGACCCAGTCAGTCTTCTAATCCTAGAGCTCCCTCTCTCCCCTGCAGAGAACAATTGTTCCCCAAAGAGTAACTGGGCGACTAAACTCAAGTAATTTGAATAAACTAATCCCCCTTCTCCTCCATAGGACAATGCCCACCCACCCCCTCCCACACAATGAGATTTTAAATCACATTGACCTCAAAAGTCAAATACAGTTCTCTCAACTATTCTTCCAAAATGAGAGCTCTTTCCAAAATGGACATGTCTGCAAGGTATTGTGCCCAATGAACAGAAGAAAGCATTGTTTACAGCATTTTCTACTAGACCAACTTCGTTCTCCCCTCCAAACCTAACCAAAAAAAGTAAGATAATGACTTAAGAATTTTTACTTCCTTTTAAAATGGGAGTAGTTGGTGGAACCTTTAAAAGCTATTTTATGTTTGAGGCCAAAGCTAAACTCAAATGGCAACTAACACTCAGTGTTCACTCAAGTGTGCATGTACATAATTCCAAGGACTTCTGGGTGGAGTAAATCTGTCTTAATATAGTATGGATCCAATAAATACATACCATCTTCACATGCTACCTATAGCATATGCATATGTTTAATATCAAGGATCTACAGTAACTTAAAGAAAACATACATACATACAAATGTATTTAAGCTTAAAATTGTTATAGAAAGATAATCATAAAAAAGAACATCTCATGAAGTTCTATAAGAGTCACTTTTATTGGTGTCTTTTCCTACTGATTGTTGACATTAGCGTAACCCAGGCATTGATTTGTACATCTAATTCTCTCTCTCTTTTTTAAAAATATAGAATCAGAAAACTAAAGAAAGTAACCCAGTAATTTTGCCTGCAAAAGAAGACACCTTTTCAGGTAAAAAAAACAAACACAACTGTTTTTCTTTTCCTTAAATCAACACAACCATTGTGAGACTCATTCCCTGTACAATCCCTGCCCATAGCCTCTTTCTCACAGCCCTACCCCTATGCATACACAGCCAAACACATTCTATAAGTTTTTTTTATTATATATCAAAATATATTTCAAATATTACATCCTTTATACTTTTCCAAAAAAAATCTACATTTTCTACAATGTATAGTTTCTAAACAATAGCAATTTACCAATTAACAGTATCT
>CM053594.1:282272248-282309748 GCA_028646575.1 Pseudocheirus occidentalis | reverse complement strand
ATAACTAGACAGGTTTTTGTTGTTGCTTTTACTTCTTAATTCCCCTGGCCTAGATGATTTTCAAATGAAGAGTAGATTTGTTTTTTCAGTCATTTCAGAACTGTTCGGGCTACAATAAGCATGTATTTTTTTTGCTTTTGGGGGGGCAATTGGGGTTAAGTGACTTGCTCAAAGTCACAGGGCTAGTTTTTACATCAAATGTCTGAGGCCAAATTTGAACTCAGGTCCTCCTGACTCCAAAGCCAGTGCTCTATTCACTGTACTACCTAGCCACCCCCAACAAACATGTATTAAATTCAAAAGAACCTGTGCTTAGATTGTGGGGTCTGGAGAAGGATATACTACATTTAGCTATAAGATAAGTACAAGAGATTACCATAAGTCTCAAGTTTTTGGGCATTTTTAATTGGGCCATGGCTCTTGGATACAAATTTCAAAGAAAATGAAACTATTTTTTCTTTCTTTTTAAAAGAAGACTGTCTTTTATAAGAAAGTCATAAGTGACATAATTTCACAAGAGGTCACAATTTTTGCTTCAAAGCTATTCCATTTCTGAAATAATCTGATGTTTAAACCACTCAATTATTTAAAATATGTCTTTTCCTTAGAAAAAATTAGCTAACTTAAATCCCACAACCTGAGATAATAGCCTTTTAAGAAGTTTAATCATGTTTTTAAGAGGATATTTGCAGCTTTTTAAAAACAGAATCACTAGCACAACAAATATGCCCTTTAGAAGTGTCGATTTACACTGATAAAGGTTTCTATTAGTTTCTTTAGAAAATTATGGTATATCCTTTTCTCATATATATATATATATATATATACAAATATGGATATGTATAATATTCACAGATACATACATAAATGCCAAATCTACCTGAACTAATGTGATTTTTAAATACTGTCATTGGTCTCTATTTGGGTACATACTTGCTGCCATTTGAAAGCATGGCGATATGGTGCTATTTTCACCAAGATATTGGTTCCTACTGAGTTCAGTTTTTTAATTAAAAAAAAAGTAAATAAGACATGACCTCTAATCAGAAAAAAAGGGGGGGAGGCCAGGAAAGAAAGGGGAAAGTGAAAACAACAGCAATAAATACCGAAAGTTGTTACTGTGTCTCTACTCAGTTCAGTTTTGTAGTAATGTTGTATTCTCATATCAGAGTGACATTTCTTTTATTTATAACCTTTGATGATTGTCTTCTGTTAATCTCTGGTTTATTGGTCTCTGTTAGCTTTTAGTCATTTTAAAGGTATCAAATTATCAAATGTTGCTTCAAAATCTCAAATTTGTTGACTGTTGGACCCACACAAGTAAATGTAGTGTTTCTCCTTTAACTGAACTAGGAGGCCAAGCATGAAAATCTTACACAGGCATAACTCCCCTCAGGGTTCATAACATTTTATATACACAAGTCTCTTTGAAATTTGATACACAGCATAAAAAGTAAGTCCTAGTGCATATTATTTATTTGGTTAAAAATATCTCCAATGCAGATGACAGTATATTTTATATCTAATATTAGATTGTTTTTATATCACTGTTATGAATATCTTTCCTGTTGATGTCAAATGATTTAAAACTGAGTGCAGTGGTATGGGAAAGCCAAGAACATAAACCCCAGGACAGGTGAACCTATTTATGGGCAATTCTTTCATAATAGGATGTAGATATTATGTCAATAGATGAAGATATAAATAGATATATAAACTTCATTGGTATAGACAACTTGGGTTGAGTAAACTCACTCTACCAATGCAGATCCTTATCTCAGCCATGTTTAGTCTTAGAGATTTGCCTGGGGAACTGGGAGGTTAAGCCCCTTGCACAGCTGGTATGTGTCAAAGATGAGATTTGAACTCAGGTCTCCCTAACTCCAAGATGAGCTATGGATCCTTTGGACCCACTAAGCTACCTTTGCATTCAAATTCATTTATAATAGTTATCATTTAGGGTGCTGTAGACTGATTTCTGAAAGCAACAGGAACTAATAAAGGATTGCCTGAGTACAAAGAGGATGACAGTTTTCCATTTCCTCTCCAGTTCTTCATTAGAAAATGCTTTTAACAAGATTTTTTTAATGGACCAGGAGGGCTGGATTCTAAGTCTCTTAATTGCTAAATAACTTTGGACAAGTTATACATACATAAAATGGAATGGTGATACCTTTCACCTTTGGTTCACCTAAATATTGTGTGATGTTAGGTAATGTCTGCACTTTGAATTCCTTCAAGCTAAATGTGATTTTGTCAATATTCTCCTTTGTGTATAGGGTCATCACTGATGAAGTTTCTTTTAGCTTATTAAAATTTCCACCACCAAATTTTCAAACATCCAATCCAATTGAAGAGGGCAGAGAAATGCAAAATTCTCCAGTAGAAACCTTAAGTATCACAGCATCACAAATGACAACATTTCTCAAACCTGAGGGGATTCTAAACAGATTTGAGACATGCTAAAGAAAGATATTTGATATACAGATTCGAGGAACTATGTGTATGAAACCTGCAATAAAGTTTGATCATATGTAGACTGCAAAGTTTGGCATAACTCCTAATTCACCATAAGCCCTGTGGGTATTACTTAATATTGTTCTTCCTTCTTTTAAGCTAATGGAGTTAATATTTAGTTAGTTCGTGCTTTAGCATGTCATAGATATAAGAATATTGATTTTCTTTTCCCTTGTCTGTCTTGTGACCTCACTAAAGTGCTAAATAAACATCATAAGGGAAGAGTCTCAGGTAGGATTCAATACTGAGAAATGAGCAAAAATCCATGTCCCCATTGAAAGGGAAAAAAATGATGTGTTAACATCCCACTTTGTGGAATTGATTTTTTTTTATATCAGGGCAGCATTATTTTTACAAATCCATCATGAATCATGTCTCACTCTGAATTTTAGAAAATTCTTGGCTCTCTTCATCATATAAAAACATAGTGTAGTAGTAGTAGTAGTAATAGCAACAGCAGTAGCAGCATGCATTTATGTGGTACTCAAGGCTTATGAAGTCCTTTACAAGTATTATTTCATGTTATCCTCATATCAATCCTGGAAGATAGGTTCTATTATTAACCCTATTTTACAGCTGAGGAAACTGAGGCAGAGGTTGGATGACATGCCTAGGAAGTGTTTCTGAACTCAGACCTTGCTAATTCTGGGTCCAATACCTAGCTACAGTAGATAAATTAATCCTTATCCTCAACCAAATACAATTTTCCATTTCCTTTTTTAAAAAATCATCTATTCCAGAATCTGTAGATTAAGTCAAGACCAGTCGTTAACATCCCAGTTCACAAGAGAGTTCAGAGGTGTTTCTTTCTTTTCATAATGACTCCATAGAGATCTTCCAATGTTTCAATGACAGAGACAGGGTCTAGCTTTAAACTGAAGCTGATCATAAAATCATAAAATTTCAAAGCTAAAAAAGACCCTAAAAAGAATGGAAATACCTTTTTCCAGGTCACATAGCAGGGCTGGCACTAAAATAAACCTCAGATCTCACAATTTCAGGTCCAGGGTTCTTTCCACTATAGCATATTGCCTTGTGGTGAAAGAAGGTAGAATGGTTTCTCAAAGACGGTGATGGAGTAGGAAGGACAAAAAGGGCAGGAGACTAGTTTTGATTTCATTTTTTTTTTTGCCTTTAGAGCCTCTTCATCTAAGATCTTATGCTATTGTACATGATTTAGTCATTTCTACTTAACGGCACCTACAGAACACCAGACATGGACATTGATTTATAAGCATCTGAAGAGACGGGTGAAATTTTTGCCCTTTTAGACACTGAGCTTCATATGGACATAGCCTGAGGAAAAAATAACTTTATTTATTGAATTCACATTTTAATATGTGAATACATTTCTTAACATATGTTTTCCTATGTAACTAAATATAATTCTGGCAGGAACCAGAGTTAGATAGAGTAGTGGGAGGAATATGAAACAGACGGTGAGAGTATCAGGTTGGTGGAGGGTGGGGTTTTAAGAAGCAAGGATCTTTGGTAGCAAAAGTTCTGCTGACTAGTAAAAATTAGTAATAGAGTGAAGCCAGTCTCGGCCAAAAGTCAGGAGAAATTTATCTGGTCAATAAATGATATACTAGCCTTAATGTCAGGAGACCTCAGTTCTAATCCCAATAGTAATAATATAGTAATATATTATTTTGTAATAGTAATAATAACTATAGTAATAGTAATATTGAGTATAATAATACTATGGTATTAGTAATATAGCAATAGTATAATAGTAATTAGTACTAATACCATAGTAATAGTAATAATAGTAAACTAACAATAGTACTATTAACTAACATTTATTTAGTGCTTTAAGTTTCACACTTCAGTGTGGCCTAGGCAACAGTCTAAAATTAGAAATTGCAGAGAAAGGGCTGATCTGCATTGGTAGAAAGCATTTTCCTTACCCACTAGTTTACTTCGTATACTAATGAAATCCTAGGTTTAGTCCCTATCTCTTGATGGGTTACAAAGATTTTGACATGCATTATCTCATCTGGTCCTTACAACAATCTTATGAAATAGGTGCTATTGTCATCTCCACTTTAATGATGAGAGAAGCAACTTGCTCTGGGGGACATAACTAGTAAGTGTGTAAGGTCTTCCCAACTCCAAACCCAGCACTCTTGTCCAGTGTCTGAATAGGTTCCAGGCATTGTGCTAGTGATTCTGAGTAGAAAAACCACAAACAATTGAAACTACCTTAAAGAAGGCTATAAGTCACTTGACCTTTCATTTAGTTCTTAGAAGAGAAGCTCTATAAATAGAAAGCATTAATGTTATCAGAAGGAAATGAAAGTTTATAAATTGAATCCTTGTTTTCATTTTAAAATCTAAACCTCTTGGGTACTTTGGTTGACTTGAAGAAATACATTTTTTTTTCAAATGTGATGTGGGAATAAAACTTTGAATTTGGTCATTCTCTGGTGAAACGTGAAGGATTTCATGGAGGAAGTGAGAATTCAGGCCATTTCATCAGAATGTATAGCTAGATCACAAATGCTGCTTGTAGAAAAAAAGCAAGATCACGGGAATGAGTGAACGTTCCAGAAGCCTATTCAGTGAATTGGGATGAATCATAGATACGACATTCATTGATATTGCTATTATGTGCTAGAAAAAAATTCACTTCAGTTCAGTTCAACAAGGGCTTGTTGAGTGCCTACTATATATACTCATTACTGTCCTACTATACATACTCATTGCTCTTGTCCTCAAGAAATTACATTTCAGTTCATGAGACAAAGCTAACATGAACAAAACTATTGAAAAGCAATAAATGACAGTTTATCATTAGGAATAAAAGAGACAAGAAAAACCCAGGTTCAAATTATGTCTCTGACACTGATGACTCTGGGAAAATCATTGTTCAAAGGCAGCACCAACAAAGAAAACCCCATTATTTATCAGGGGTTTTGTTTTCTCCTTTAGATCTATTTTTGTCCTGATTTACAAAGATTTTTACTATTTACTGATGACATTTACCTCCCCCCTCCAACATCTTCTGCATTTCCAGGATCTAGCCAGCTGTTGAGGAAAGACATAGGAGTGGGGTCAAAGCTGGAGAATATCCTATCATCACTTACTGGGGACAGCAGAGGTGGTAGAAAAGCTGAGAACATAGAACTCTTAGATTTCTAGCCTACACCTAACCTCTCTCTAGTACTGCATTTGGCAGCTCTGGGGTCCCCCTGCTACGGAATGGTGCTGGCAGTGACACCTTGGCTGAGTAGAATTTGCATTCTTAAGATATATTCCCTAATGAAACAATATAAGCAGCCCAGTAAAAATGTAAGTTTTTCATATTTGTGTGTAGCTATACTCTTAAGCAAAAAGAGCCAGTATTGTATATGCATCATATGCTCAAAAAAATTCATTCATTTCTAAGTTTAGAGTATCAGACAGATTTCTTCTAGAGTATTTCTTGGGCCATATTTCAAAACAGGCCCCTAAAGACAGATGTTATTACCAATATAAATCATCTACCCTCTTATTAGTCTATGTAATTAGTTTTTCAAATGTAATTTAAGATACTTGTGCATTTTATTTTCATTTCAGTATTCTTTTTAAAGGAAGGAAAGGGGAGAGTAAACATTTCAATTTATGAATGGTCCCCTAACCTAAGGTTTCACTAATTTGACATTTTAAAGCTCATCTAACCTGCTGAAATATTTACAAAAATTGCACGTGCACCATCAGCAATCAAATATGTTTTGTTGGGTTTTTTTTAATCTAGTATTAAACTAATGTCTTCTGGGGTTTTTTTTAACCATATGGAAAACATTAGCAGTACTAGTGAATAAACAAATCCAAGCTCCCAGAGGTCATTTTTAACCACAGTTAACAATCTGGTTTCCTCTGATTGAAAATATGCCGAAAAACAAAAGTCCAGTAAAACATATACAAAATGCAGCAGAAGAAGCTTGCTTGGATTTATTTATCAAAAGTTTAACCATTCAAAAAAAAGTCCCCTTGTAACAGAAACATCTGAATCTCCCAAGCAGTGTAATGGCAGATTTTACCCAGAAGGAGCAAAGACATATTACTATGAAATAGACACTGATGCAAAATAAAGCTTTCATGAGGCTGTATCATGAAAAACAGAAATTAGTATTATCAGTGCACTTGCTTCAATTTCCATTTGCCAGTTAAATAGTCAGTCTTATTCATATCCACATAGAGCACTAGGTATGAATAGGAAAGGAAATGGCTTTTCTGAAAACATTCTATTTAAATTCTCAAGTTTAATTCTTTTATCAAAGCGTACTACTTTAAGAAAAATGGCACACACAGTACATATCCTAAGACCAATAGGGATATCGGTCCTAATAATAAGAGTTTCCATCAATGTGGAGCTTTAAGGTATTACAAGGATGTGTATACCATGTCTCATTTGGTAGTACAAATAGAAGATAGTTACTCAAGTGTAGTTTGCAAAGAATAAACTTCCTCATTAAAACTAAATAAAATGAAAACTAGTGCTTCAATTATAGATATGTTTTCATCTGTGCATCAAGGGTATGTGACTTGTATTCCAAGGGCAGGTACATCTAATTCAAAGTTTTAATATTGTACATCTATGTACTTGAGGATATGTATTCCTGCACATGTGTATTATGTATGTATAATATATACATACATATGTGTACATTATCAGTTGAATTTATAAAACTCAGTTCATTAAGGCAAACATTTTTAATGCGTCTATATGCAAGGCACTACACCTTGGAATTCTATCAGGAGTTTACAATTCTTCACAGACATTTCCTCATTATTTTCATACTGTATAGAAAATAAAACTGGATAAGTAAGGTTAAAAGACATATGAAAGCCAGAGAACAAGACATCAAAGGTATGATGCCTCATATTTTGCTCCACCATGTATTTAGAGAGAATGAACTTTAAAAGATTCCATTGCTATTTTTATGAACCCAAACTTGGCAAGAAAATGAGGGAAATCTCCCCCTTTTCCCCCCAACTAGATATAAGTCCTTGATCTTTATGTGATGAGATAGCGTTCAAAGTGGGATAGCCCTTTATGGCATTTATAATGATTGCCCCATATGTCAGGGCACAGTCAACCACTGTGGATGGCTTTGTCTGGAGAAGTCCATGTTCACTATAGAACAAGCACTGACTTTTTCTTCATTGCTGGAACCTCCATCTCAGTTTTGGTTGAATCTGCCAGTAAAAGATATAATTTTCTTCCATGCCAACACAACAAAAGATGCAGGAATAATAAGGGAGAATGTGTTTGGTTGGTTGGTTGGTTCAGAGCTATGATTTGAATTGTGTGGGGAACTTAGATTCTTAGAAGGTTGTCTGAGGACCCTGAGTGGACAAGACTTAAAGACAGGTCTTTGTGACTATGAAGTCAGTTCTTGATCCACTATCCCATGCTGCCTGATGAATTCCAGTCTATCTACAGAGCTTGCCCTTTCAAAAATAAGAAGCTTAGCAGTGGTTTATCACTGCTGTATGACCATACATTTGGTCAGTGACCATTTACTAAGCACCTCTTCTATAACGGGCACAGTGATGGGCACAAAGTTTAGCTAAGTTTGCTCTCACAGACCTTAAAGCCCTCATCCCTCCAGTCATCTGGGTTCACAACTTCCAAATCATCCTTTACTCCTCCCTCTTCTCATTCCAACACCAAGTTGCAAGGCCTTCTCAAATGCACTTCCAAAATATCTCTTAAATATAAATCCTTCTTCTCAATCAGGCCCTTGTCACACCTTTCCTAGATTTTTGCCATCCATCCCACACACAACCAAGCACAAAATCTTCCTAAGGCACAGATTTGACCTTGTAATATCCTTAGTCAAAAATATTCAATAACTCCCTCTTAAATCTTGGTTAAAATATAACATTTAAATGCATCCACCACTGGAGTCCCACTTAACCTTATCAGACATTTAATAATTTTCCCCTTCATGAAATCTCTAGCCAACTCTCCTACATTTCATATCTTTCTTTACATAGGCTCTCCTCCATGTTGTATATGGGGTCAAACAGTGGATGTTGGTTTTGCTGGACCTTTTGTTCCTTTTTGTAAACTTTTGGTACAAGGGGAGATTTTCTGAGTAGGGGAAAGAGAAAGGCTTCCTCACCAGCTTTATCTTTTAGCTTCCTTCAAGGCTCAGTTCCAGTGCTGTCTTATCTAAAGGTTTCCCAGCTTCTCCAGGTTGTTTGTTCTCTCTCCTCCAATTACTTTGTATTAACTTATCTGATATTTTTTACATCTGCATCCTTCTAGTAAAATGAAAACTCCTTTGAGTGCAGAGACTATTTCATTTTTGTCTTTGTATTTCCAGCTCTGCCTAGCACAATGCTTGTCACATATTAGTCAATTTGTAAAGATTGGATTGGATAGGATTAAATATTGGAAGACAAATGTTCTGGGGAATGGGAGTGAAAAACAAAATTCTAGTTGATGTCTGAGGGAGAAAGTGTGACCGGTGCAGGAATGGGAAAAACTTAATGGAAATGATAGCACGTGAGTTAAATCATAAAAAATGAAGAAGAAACTTGACAGGCAAAGAAACAGAGGGAGGACATTCTAGGGATAGGAATGTGAGCAAAGACATAGATCTGGAATATTACATGAGCAAAGGTTTGGGGGTGGGAAAGCATCTGTTTTTCTGAAGCATAAAGTCCTTGTTACAAAAAAGTATTGGAGAAGGTTAGAAAGGCAAAGTGGTGCCATAAAGTAGAGGGGTTATATTTTTAGGGCAGAGGAATTTGAATTTTGCTCCTGAACCGATGGAAAGACACTATATAGAGTTTTTTGTCTTTTTGTTTATTGGACTCTTTTGTTTATACATCACTCTGATGTTAACCACCTGTATGACCTTGGGCATGTCCCTTAACCAACCTGGGCTTCAGTTTCCTTATGTGTAAAATGTGGAGATTGAACCAAAGGGCTCTACGGTTCTTTCTAGCCCTTAATCTTTCATCTTATTATTCTATAATCCTGTGTTCCTCTCCCCATACTCACCAAGCCTTTACTAGTTAGCACTAAAGATTTTTTTGTTTTCCATGCAAACTTAATGATATATGATCTCATTTGCATATTAATATAGGTGTACTAACCCCTACAGAAACCCATTGCTAAACTCTGCCATGCAGAATTCCACCCTTATCGTCCCTCACCTCTCCAATGCAAGAAGGAAGGATATATTTTCTCAACTCTTCTCCAAGCCAACCTTGGTCATTATAAATACAGCAAATTCCATTTTTTGTTGTCTCTTCCATTTTCATCTCAGTGTTTGAGGGTTATGTAAATCTAGCTATATAATCACAAGACTTAAAGTATCTCTTCTCTCTCAATACTATACAGTGATGATCTTGTCAACTCCCTTTTCTTGTTGTTCTTTCCATTTGCATTTTTGCAATCATTGTGTCTCCTGTTTCCCTGGTTTATCACTGAAAACTTGGAGCAAAGGAATGAAAATAACTAGAGCTATGCATAGAGTAGGTAACTGTAGTGGCAGTATTAAGTGTTGGAGAAAGAAGAGATCAGAGGGGAGGAAAGGAAAGGAGGAGAAAGAGGAGAGGGGACAGGAGAGGAGGGAAGAGGATAGGAGAGGGGAGAAAAGAGCTACTATCAGAGTAGGGACTAGTGCCAACTTGACAACTATTGGAATGAAGAGAAGTTATTCTGGGGATATAATTGGTTAGTTATGAATGTGACAGAGAGAAAAGAATTAAAGATAACAAAGTTATGAACATGAAAGGTAGAATAGTGTCACAGATTAAAATAGTGAAGTCAGAAGAAGCCACTGGCCTAGAGGACAAATCATAAGCTTGGTTTAGGACACTCTAAGTTTGAGATAGCTTTAGTGTAATGTTGGTTCCCAGAATCAGGGAATCTAAGTTCAGTTTGTATCTCAGATACTACCTGAGTGGCCCTAGGCATAAAACTTAACTTCTCTGGGCCTCAGTTTCCTCATCTGTAAAATGAGGGGGTTGGACCAGATGACTTCTGAGGTCTAAAACTATAATCCTCTAATCCAGAAGTTCTTTCTCCTTTTTTGTATCAATGTACTACCATTTTGGAGCTTGGTGAAGCCTATGAAACCCTTCTCAAAATAAGGTTTTTAAATGCATAAGATTACAAATGAAACCAATTATTTTGAAATATAATTATCAATATATGTATATATGTATATGTGTGTGTATATATCTATAGATATGTATATGTGTGTGTTTTTGTTCATAGACTCCAGGTTAAGAACCTCTGATCTGATCAGATATGTGTAATGTTAATGGGATTTAAGATCTTCCCCACCCATTAATAAGCCTCATGTGGAGCCCATTAAGGGAAGCTTGCTTAGGGGAGGCTTCCCTGTAGGAAGGCTTTCACCATTTTGCTAATTTCTACTTAAGCATTGAGGCATGAGGGCTGTGATGCCTCCTGGCTCTAAAAAAGGTATATATACTCTGAGGTTAGCATTTTGCTTTGGAGCTGACTCATTAGAAGAGTGTTCTTGTGATTTGACCACATAAGACCCCTGGCTTTGAAAAAACCCAGATATTGGTGCCTCTCTCTCTGGTAACTGTGTATGTATTTCCTTAGTCAGACAGTTGAATATGTCTGTTGATCTGTGCTAATTTCTCAGACAGTTAGAAGCCCTGTCTGTTGGTCTTTATTTCTCTGTTTGTATTTTCTCTATTTTCTTTGTTTAGATTTTCTCTCAAGTTCAGGGTGTTGGTTTTTCCCCTGAACTAATAAGTATAATTTAAAAAGACTGCTGATTCCTTGAACAGCTATCTTTTCTAGTAAAGCACATATAAGAACCTGTGCTGGCAACCATCCTGGGGTATGCCAGTGTGGCTGCCATTACAATATGTGAATCTGGAATTCATGAAAAGGTCGTGGCTGGAACTGCAGACTCAGAATTCATCTCTATAGAGACAGCACTTGAGAGAATGGGAGTCAACAAGATCATCACTGGATAGTGTTAAGAGAGAAGAAATACTTTTAAGTCTTGTGATTATATAACTATATATACATAACCCTCAAACACCCAGATGAAAATGGAGAATTCAATCAGCTTTGTGAAACAAAACTGAAAAATGGAATTATCTGGTTATCTGAATAATTGAATTTCTCAGCTTTCATTAGATGTTCTGAGTTATGTTGATGAAGTTTGTGACTAAAGATCAATACGCTCCCATAGCTGTCATCTATCCTCTATTTAGTACACACCCATGAAAATAAGTACAAGTATAATCTAGCCTCTGTCTATATAGTACAATGTTTTTGTTTTAGAGGTTTTGATTTTTTGGTCAAAGATAAATGATCAGATGACTATGGGCAAATAGCTGAAATATATTTAGCAATAAATACTATATGATGATTTAATCATTTTTTAAAAATCATCACTTGGGAAAAGGTTCCAGCTTTAAAAGTTCTCTCCAACTAACATCTGAAATCTCCCCTATTACTTTTTTTCCCTCGATACCCAAGATTTGGATAGATCAAAATAAAAAGGAAACTTGCCCATTCAGTCCTTCCTTTGTCAAACATTTCTACTGTTTCATAATCTACTGTTTCTGTAGGGGTTAGTATGCCTATATTAATATGTAAATGAGATCATATATGTAAAGCACTTTTGAAACCTTAAAGTGCTGTATATATGTTAGTAGTTGTTAGAGTTATGGGCATAGGTATGGGCATGCATAGAGCATAGGCTGATGTTCCTGCACCAACACACTCAGTCCCAACTGTGTACACATAAATCTGGGTAAAAAAAAAATTTGACTCTATTTCTACCAAGAGGTTTTTTAAATCAATTTTTTTTCAATTTTTGATTTTTCAAATCAAGATCTGATTTGACTTGGCCCTACTATTTAACCAGCTGTAAATATAACAAATGAGAACATGAATGAAGGGTAAAGACAAGAATTTTACATTACTGAGCTGTCATTCAGAGGCTAAAATTTGTCTTAATTTTCTTCTTATTCCTAATGGTTTCAAGTGAAAAAAGTGCACAGGTAAATGAGGGCAACATTTGACCCTGAGTATTTCTAATCCAACACTTGATGTTAAATAAGCCTTTTCAAAAGATTTCCAAAGAAAATGAAAAACAAAACTATGAGAAAATAATTTGTTTTCAATAATATTTTTCTTCCTTTTATTAAGGTGAACATACACAAGAAGCCAATTCACCACATTCACTCAAAAAGGATGTAGAAAATATGGGAAAAGGTAAAAAAAAAGTTTTAATTCTATAAAACTTCGTAGTTTTAAAAGACTAGAGAACTAATAGGAGGATATTTTTGTTCTGCACCATATTTTAAACTTGACAAGCAACATATGAATAATATATGGACTATTGGGTGGATATAATTGAGATTAATGCATACATATCAATCAATACATGACACTGTAATATAATACTTTAAAATAATACATTACATTGATTTATATTCATGGATTTCTGCACAAAATCTATCCTGTGTCTATGCAACACTTTTTAAACTGGTAAAATATTTTGTCTTATAATAATAAATTGCCATATAAAACAGTTCTCTGGAGGATTATTTATAAAGATTAGTAAAATGACTCTTCTTTTTTCTTCATTAGAAGAACTTCAGAAGGTTTTGTTTGAACAAATAGACTTACGGAGGCGACTAGAACAAGAATTCCAAGTGTTAAAAGGAAATGCATCTTTTCCAGTTTTCAGTAAGAAATCATTTTTATTTCATTGTTTTCATGATATTTCCTAATATTCCATGACTAAGTTTTCTATAGAGACTGAATGGCAAAGGGGGAAGCATGCTGGATTTGAGGTCAGAGGCCTTGGGTCCAAATCCTAGCTCCACTATTGGCTACTTTGCCACCTTGGAGTACCACTCATGCTCTGAATAGACAGGCCTGATTCCCTCACAAGGATGTCATAGCACATATCTGTAATTTAATTTGTAGTCATTTGAAATTAAATCAGTTTGTGGGGAGGTCTGTGTCATTTTGTTTTTTAGAATTTTATAGTCAACCTTCCTCCCGCCCCCATTACAGACTTTGGTCATTATGGAGTATCACAAAGCTAAAGCTGTTATTCCTTACAAGTTAAGCAGTGAATTGACACCCAGAAAAGAACTTTTCAATAGTTGTGGTACCATTAATGTTCCAACTATGAAGGTCCTAGACCTTGAGTATAGCTTTCAATGTTACTACAAGACTTGCCTCAGTCTTGAATTACACCAGCTTCACCATAACTGAATAATATAGTAACCACTAAATCCTAATAGAGACTGAGCAAAAGGGAGAGATGGAATAGCTTAATGGTGAAGAAAAAACAGGCTAGGGAAGGAACGCTGATAGAAGTTCATTAGCCATCTTTCCCTTTTTGGCCCTGGGAGGAGATATGTGGTTTGGAAATTCCGATGACCAGGCAGGAAGGAAGAAAGATGGAGCTCAAGAATCAGGCAGGGTGTATAGCAGGGTGAGGAACCTGCAGCCTTGAGGCCACATGTGGCTTTCTAGGTCCTTCATTGTGTTCTATTGACTGAGTTCAAGTTTTATAGAATAAATCCCTTTATGAAGGAGATTAGTTCAGTGAAGTTTAGATTCAGTCAAAGGGCCATTACTTGAGGACCTAGAGGGCCACATGTGGCCTTTAAAATAATACATTACATTGATTTATATTCATGGGTTTCTGCACAAAGATCCACAAGATCATCACCAGATAGTGTTGAGAGAGAAGAGATTCTTTAAGTATTGTGATTATATAGCTAGATTTATATAACCCTCAAACATCCAGATGAAAATGGAAAATTCAATCTGCTTTGTGAAAGAAAACTGAAAAATTGAATTCTCTGGTTATCTGAATGATTGAATTTCCCAGCTTTTATTAGATGTTCTGAGTTATGTTGATGAAATTTGTGACTAAAGATCAATACCTTTCCATAGCTGTCATCTGGTCATTTGCATGTTCCCCAGCTCTGGTGTATAGTAATACAGATAGAAAGATAACAGAAAGGAAAATAGGATAACCGGTAGCTCTTGAAGGTGAAATGAGGGCTAAGACTTGTCCAAGGTCGCAAAACTATATAATGGTATAACTAGGATTTAGCCCCAGGTCTGCTTAGGTCAGATTTCTATACCACAAAGGAAAAAATATATTTTAAAGGAAGCCTTGACTAAGGTAGTCCTAGAACCTGTAGCCTTGAGGCCACATGTGGCTTTCTAGGTCCTTCATTGTGTTCTATTGACTGAGTTCAAGTTTTATAGAATAAATCCTTTTATGAAGGAGATTAGTTCTGTGAAGTTTAGATTCAGTCAAAGGGCCATTACTTGAGGACCTAGAGGGCCACATGTGGCCTTTAAAATAATACATTACATTGATTTATATTCATGGGTTTCTGCACAAAGATCCACAAGATCTTTTAAATGGATCAGAAAAAAGCTAGATGACATGGAATAAATCTGTAATCTAAGGACAAATAAAAATGGTTAGTTATCCCTGTAAGAGGAGATGTTGACATCACAGTTGTCAAAATGGCTTAAGCTCATTTTTCTGTTTTGGACCCCTGCATACAGTGAGATCAATTGTCTTTTGACTCCTTACATATGTCTACCCATTTCTGCATGAAAACAATATTGACAAAATAATTTATCTCATTTTGTTAAAAAAAATAGATGTGGTTTATTTTTGAGTAAACAATTTGTAACTTTTCACATGATTATCCTTATTAACTCAGACAATGCAAAGTATTTTCAAGATAATATTGTTTTAAAAAATAAGAAAGAAAATTGCATAGTAACACCTGCCAGTTTCAATTCAGGCCTATCATCTATCCTTTTGATTTGCACTAAAATGATTACTCTCTCATCGCTATGTATATAAAGACTCCAATTAAACCACATAAAATGCACTCTTTTTTCATCTGCATCATATTCCACTGACCAAGGAAGTGGCATGTATGTACCCAAGCTTGAATTATATGTGGTTTAGACACACCACAAAAGAGCAGTCAATTTTACCCCTGATTAAAATAGCAAATATGTATTATGTGCTCTTTAACAGAAGGTGAGGGGCCATAAGACTGGCTGACAGATTTAGATTTACTCAAATGAAATAGCATAAAGGGAAAACCAAACTGAGTAAAAAGAAAGAAACAGCCAATCCAGGAAGCAAAAAAACATAAAAGAATCCCTGTGAGAGGTTTTAGTAAGAAATGGCATTCAAGGAATTACAGTATGAGCAGAGGTTTAATGAACAGTGGACACAGAAGCAAAACCATTAAAGTTAAAATGCAGGTGTATTAGGCCCCCAGAGAACACCCATATTGAGTTAAGAAGTTGTTTTCCAGAGTCGGGTCTAGGACTCCTGAACTTACACAAGGGTTTTCTAAAAGAAAATATATTCTTAGGTTAAGAGGATTAGGAACCAAGGAGTAGAAGAAGGACGTGTCTCAATTTGGGGCTATTGTGTATACATACAGATGTGTGTGGATGTGTAGATCTGTGTGCACATATGTATATATGTGTATGAATACTTAAATATGCATATATCAAGGCAAAGAAGAAGAAAAAAGGCAAATCTTCAAGGAAAAAAATTGGGGGAGCAGAGATCGACCTAGAGATATTTGCTACATATACATATATACATTTATACATACATATATCTATATGCCTCCATCTACCTATTTATATTAAATGCTTGATAAAGTTTTATTGATCTATTTTTGTGTGGGGGTTTTTTTTGGTCATTTCTGGACATGCCCTTCCCACGTGACAAAGAAAAAAATTTGGCAAAACTAACAGATTACTGACCATGTCTGACAGTGTTTGAAACATTCTGTAGCATAGTTCCTATCTCCTATCCATGGAAAGCAAAAGAATGTGTTTCATTATCAACCCTACAGGACCAGTATTAACCATTGCATTTAATCTGATATAAGTTGCTTTCAGTATTATTTTCATCTGCATTATTATAGTTGTGTTATATATAGTTCTCCTATATCTGACTTCTTCACTCTGTATCAGTTCATATAAGTTTTCTCATGTTTCTTTAATTCCTTGTTTTTATCAAAAACTTCTTACAACCCAAAGGTCGTTTTACCACAATTTGTCCTACCGTTCCCTAGCTGAGAGACATCTATTTAGTTTCCAGTTTTGTTCTGTTTTGGTTTTTTGCACAAAAAAGTACTGCCATGAATATTTTGGTATATATGAGGTGCTTCTAGGTATTCTTAACTTCCCTTATGATATATGTAAGGCAGAGAATCGGATCAAAAAGTATGAACAACTTAGTGACTTTTCTCACATAATTCTTAATTGTTTCTATAGTGATTGGACAAATTCCCATTTCCAACAACAGTGTATTAGTGGACTCATCTTTCCACAGCCTTTTTAGCATTGATTATATCCATTTTTTATAATTTTTACCAGTTTTACAGGTATGAGGTTAAACTG
This sequence comes from Pseudocheirus occidentalis, assembly GCA_028646575.1. NCBI lineage: Eukaryota > Metazoa > Chordata > Mammalia > Diprotodontia > Pseudocheiridae > Pseudocheirus > Pseudocheirus occidentalis. The sequence goes on along the minus strand of CM053594.1, from coordinate 282,292,800 downwards.
AGGTATTTTTCCATTGTATTTTTATTTATTTCATTAAATATTTTTCAATTACATGTAAAAAATTGACATTCTTTTTCAAAACTTTTGAGTTTCAAATTCTTTTGCTCTCTCTCTCTCCTCTCTACCTTGAGAAGACAAGCAATTTGATATCAATTATACATGCGAAATCATGCCAACCATATTTCCATATTACTCTGTTGCACAGAGAACACAGACAAAAAAAAAAAGAAAAAGAAAGTAAAAAAAGATGCTTTGATCTGCATTCAGTCCCCATCAGTTCTTTCTCTGAAAGTGGATAACATTTTTCATCACAAGTACTTTGGAATTACCTTGGATCATTGTACTGATGAGAGTAGCTAAGTCATTCACAGTTAATCATCATACAATATTGCTATTACTTGTGTACAATGTTCTCCTGATTCTTCTCACTTCACTTTGTATCAGTTCAAGTTAGTCTTTGTAGGCTTTTTTCTGAAATGATCCTGCTCATCATTTCTTTCTTTCAAAAAAATTATTTATTTTTAAACATTTTTTTTCTTTTTAAATTTTGAGTTCAAATTCTCTCCCTCCTCCACTCACTGAGAAAGCAAGCAATATGATATCAATTATACCTGTGAAATCAAACAAAATATATTTCCCCATTAGTAATTTTTTTAAAGCAGGAAAAGAAAGTGAGAAAGTTTTATTTCAATTTGCACTCAGAGTTCATCAGTTCTCTCTCTGGAGGTGGATAGAATTTTTTCATCATTAGTCCTTTGAAATTGTTTTGGATTACTGTACTGATCAATGTAGCCAAGTCTTTCACAGTTGATCATCATTATAACATTGCTACTACTATGCACAATAATTTTCTGTTCTTATTTTACTTTGTACCAGTTCATATAGTTCTTGTCAGGTTTTTTTTCTGAAACCACACCCCTCAACATTTCCCACAACACAATAGTACTCAATCACAATCATATGCCACAATTTGTTCTGCCATTCTCCCATTTGATGGGCATCTCCTCAATTTCCAATTTTTCCCCACCGCAAAAAAGTTGCTATAAATAGTTTGTACATATAGATCCTTTCCCTTTTTCTCTGATCTCTTTGAGATCCAGATCTAGTAGTTGCACTACCGGGTCAAAGAGTATGCACAGTTATAGACTTTGGGGCCTAGTTCCAAGTTGTTCTCCAGAATGGTTGGACCAGTTACTATTCCAAGAGTTAAAGTGTACCTATTTTTCCATCATCCCTTCCATCATTTGTCATTTCTGATAGGAGTGAGGTGGTACCTAGAGTTGTTTTTGTTTTCCTTTTTCTAATCCATAGTGATTTAGAGCATTTTTTCACATGACTATAGATAGCTTTGATTTCTTCTTCTGAAAACAGACAGTTCATATCCTTTGATCATTTGTCAATTGGGGAATGGTTTTTATTTTTATAAATTTGACTCAATTCTATTCTCAGTATGTATTTGGGGGGAAATGAGGTCTTTATCAGAGAAATTTACTGTAAAAATTTTTATATTACTTCATTGTTTATGGTACCTGTTAGCAAAATATAGTTTTCTTGATTATCTCTTTTAATTAGATCTACTTTTTATTTTGCTTCATCTGATATTAAGAACTCTACCCCGTCTTATTTTTAGTTCACCTGAAGCATATTAGATTCTGCTTCAGTCCTTTATTTTAATTCTGTTTGTATCTTTATGTTTCAAGTTTCTTGTAAATAATATATTCTTGAATTCTGGATTTCTAATCCATTCTGATATCCTCTTCCATTTTATGGATGAGCTCATCCCGTTCACATTCATAATTATGACTACTGTGTATTTCCTTCTATTCCATTTTCTTCTGTTTCTTCTTTCTCACTTTTTTATCCTGTCCCTCTTCAAAAATTCATTTTGCTTCTAATCAATGCCTCTCCTTTATCTTTCCCCCCTTTCTCTTATCCTTATCTTTGACTGAGAGACTCCACTGTTATACATATATCCCAAGGAGCTCAATAATTAAAAGAAAAGACCCACATACACTAAAATATTTATAGCAGCACTTTTGTAGTGGCCAAGGACTGGAAACAAAATAGATACTCATAGCCTGGGGATGGGTTTAACAAATTATGGTACAAAATGCCATGGAATATTACTGTGTGTACTGTAAGAAACAATTTGTATGATGACTATAGAGAAGCACAGAAAGACATATGAACTGATGCGGAGTAAAGTAGCCATATGTAGGAAAATATCATGCCGAAAGATTACAACAATGGAACTAGAAAGAACAATAAAACAATTAAAACTGCATGCCATGAAATAGCAATGACTAAATTTGGTCCAAGGAATCAATATGAGATGGCATTTCTGCCTCCTGCTTTTTTTTTTCAAAGGTGGGGGACTATTGGTGTGAAGTATTACATACCGTTAGATAAATAACAATGATGATAATTACTATTACTATCATCATTATTGTTATTATTATAGTGTTCAGGTCTTCCTGAACCCAGGTCTAGGGCTCTAGCTCTATCCACTACACCATCCAGTTACCCTGGTTGGTTAATGTTCTCAAGCTATTTTTCCTTCTTCTAAGTCTAACTCATTACTATAAAGGTTTGTTCTCTGGAAGGGGGAGGGGTTAGGATATACTGTGAAATGTAGGTGATATAAAAACAAAAGATTTCAACTTTTTTTTAAAAGGCTAGAATATGGATCAAAAGGCACAATGGATCAGGTATTCAGAGGATAGGAACTCCCTGCAAGAACACCCTAAGGAAGGTTCTACACATGCCTATCAGGAGGGCTGGCTTTGGAGTCAAGAGACTTGGGCTCCAATCCCAGTTTAGTTCAGTATCTGGCACATAGTAGGTACTTGCAGCCTAACTGTCCCTTATTAATTGGATGATTTGGGAAAGTCAATTAATCTCTGTGGTGTCGGTTCCTCATTTGTAAACTGGGAGGGGGGAGCAGCACTAGATGGTTACTAAGGTCCCTTTCACTGCTAATGATCTGCAACTCCAAAATACTAGAAATGTGTGAATTCTCAGAGAAAGATGTTAACATGTCATTTAGGCAAATGTGGGCAAATATATATATTGAGCATGCACTTGTACAGATCAATGTATGAAGCATCTGGGGATTAGAAAGGTAAATGAATGAATCTTGCCTTTAAGGAACTTAAAAACTATTTTGGAGGAAGACAGAAACCCATGTATAAGTAATAAAAATATTTGTAGACATGGTCACAATTTATGATTTCACTGGCATTGAGAATCCCTAGATAAGGAAATACCCTCAACTAATCCCTTTTTTACTGACATCTTTTTTTTTTTGGTTTTTGTGGGTTCTTTTTTTTGGAGAGGGTCAGTTGGGGTTAAGGGACTTGCCAAAGGTCACACAGCTAGTAAGTGTTAAGTGTCTGAGGCCAAATTTGAACTCAGGTCCCCCTGACTCCAGGGCCGCTGCTCTATTCACTGAGCCACCTAGCTGCCCCTGACATCTTTTTTTAAGACTTGCCTAGGGAATCTAAGAAGTTAAGTAATTGCCCAGAGTAACACACTCAGTATATGTTGGAACTAGACTCAAACCAAGCTCTTCTTGCTTCTGAAATCAGCATCCTATCCATTAAGTTACACTGCCCTTCACATAACTCATCATGGTGGTTTATAAATACTAAAAGGTTTCCTAAAATAGTGATGCTAATCAGAGGCAAATAGGGTTAACCTGGGAAGACTTCCTGGAGGAAGTGAAACTTCAACAAATTGCTTTTAAAATATTGATTAAGTCAGCAATATTTCTAGATGGGAAAGGATATGAATTAATAGGCAAAGGGGGAAAAATTCTGGTTGGAAGAATGGGTCAGAAGAAATACTAAATGAGTTGTGCTGGGGATGATAAGCAGTTGTGCTTGGTTAAAGCATACTCCCTATGGTAGGATGTAGTGGGAGAAGGGGGAAGTTAACTGGAAGAAACTTAAAACCCACAATCTCCTTTCCAGAGAGCCATCCTGTATAACAAAGAATGAAAAAGGAGGGGAAAAAGAGTTGAGCAAAACTAACACTGAAAAAGTCTGACCTCATTTGCAAGATTCCATACCCATTATCCTTAACTTCTACAAAGAAGTGGGAAAAGGTGCCTTTTCTTATCTCTTATTGAGGAACAAGCCTGGTATTTATAAGTTTGTAATGGTCTTTTTTAATTGTTTATTATTATTCTTTCCGTTTACATTGTTGACATTGTTGGATTAATTTACTCCCCTTTGGCTCCACTCACCAGCCCATACTTTTCTAAACCAAAACACCTCTCACAGGTCACTACTCCCCTATATGTGTTGTTTCCCTCCATTACAACACAAACTACTTAAAGGTAGATATTTTAATTTGGCATCTTCTATTCTTGACACACAATGAGTCCATAATGAATGCTTTGTCATTCACGGTGTATATTTGTTTACCTGGTTCTGCCTACTTCAGGCTATGTCAGTTTATATGACTTCCCATGCCTCTCTTTATTCATGATGCTCACCATTTTGTTCAACACAGCAATATTCCAGTACTTTCATGTACCACAACTTGTTAAGCCATTTGTTTCCAGTTCTTTGCAATCACAAAAAGTGTAGTTATAAATATTTTGGTGCATATTGAGTCTTTCTGTCATGGAGCTCTCTGGGATATATGTTTAGGAATAGAATCGCTAGACTAAAAGGTATGGATATTTTTAGTCCTTTTCTTCATACACTTCCAAATTGCTTTCCAGAATGTTTGGACTCATCTTCAACTCCACAGAGTTAATTAGTGTGCCCATCATCCTGCAATCCCTCCAATGTTGACTATTCCCATCTTTTGTCATCTCTGCCAATTTTCTGGGTATGAAGTGAAACTTAAGAGCTGTTTATATCTGTGTTCTCTTATTATGAGTGATTAGAGCAATTCCTTCATATAGTTGTTAATTGTTTACAATTTTCCTTTTGAGAACTCTTTGTTCATATCCTTTAAACACTTGTCGATTAGGAAATGGTTTTAGGTCTTATATATTTCTGTTAGTTGGTCTCTTCCCTTCTTATCTTATCCCTACTTGCATTAATTTTGTCCATACACAAGTTTTTCAATGTAATCAAAATTATTTATTTCATCTTTTATCATAATCTCTCTACCTTTTTTGGTTAAGAATTAACCCTTAGCCATAGCTGTGAAAGATCTTGCAGAGGTCAGAGTTGGGAGAGCTGGTTCAGGTTTTTGAAAGAATTCAGTTAGACCTCTTTAGCCAATGGGAGCTTTGCTGACAAAAAAGCATGCGAAACTGAGACTTAGCAAGTTGCTAAACAAAGGCACTGATATAGGACAAGGACCAGACTTATATAGACAGAAAGCTAAACAGCCTGTAGGATGATGAGGTAATTTTAGGGTTCCTAATGGGGGTTGGAGATTTAGGGACAGGATGACAAAGATGGATGACACAAGATAAGGGAGACCGGGGAAATTTTATGACCCAGGATGGAGGGGTGACAAGGAATTTTTATAGTCCCGGATAAGGGGGAGTTTATGTTAGGATTCTCTCAGGCTCATGAGGGCCTCATGAGATACTGAAAAAGCAACCCTTAATATTAACTTAGGGTACCTTTGTATCCACATCAATCTCATTTGCAATTTGTTTTTAGAGAGCCACTGCGGACATCTAAGAAGATGAATAATTGACATGATCAAAATGACACTTTAAGATGGTTCTTGCTGATCTAGTCTGGTAGAGGCTAGAGGAAGGGAGGCCAGAGAGGAGATTTTGGAGATCAGTGCTTCCTTTACAACTTTCTACATACATACAAGGGGGAAATACCACAGGAACGATAGCTTGATTTGAGTTACAGGTATTTTGCTTACAAGATCTTGCAAAAACAACAAGAAGCCAGGATATCTGAGAAGGCATAACTGAAAGTCACTGGTGGGCCAGGGTCTCTTAAGGCCAAAAAAGAGGTAGGGCCCTGATGTAGTGGGTGTATGCTTGAGTCTATATTGTGTGATCCTGGGCAAGTCATTTAACCCTATTTGCCTCAGTTCCTCATCTGTAAAATGAGCTGGAGAAGGAAATGACAAACCACTCCAGATCTTTGCCAAGAAAACTCCAAATGGAGATTGACTGAAAAGACTCAACAACAACATGCTTGGGTTTCAGGTTGTTTATTTGTTTGGCATAGTCCAATATTGGACTTTAGTTGTGAGCTCTTTTTTTTTCCATCTCCATAGTCGGATTTTGCTTCATAGCTTTCTTTTAATTACATAAATAACTCCTATTCAAAAATGCTATAAGGATTTCTTCCCAGGATTTTATTTACCTAGTTGCAATTTACACCCTTCAAATATCTGTAGATGATTCTACCCCTTCACCAGAAGCCATTACTCTGACAATGACAGATATTTAGTGACTTTCTTCCCTTCTGGAAGTGAAAATTCACTTTATTATGGGACTCCCCTTCAGGATATCAGAGAATTCAGGAAGGTTATGAAGACCAAAGCTCAGAAGAGCTGTGTCTAGTGGTGAGAATGGCCAAGTGAAGGCCATAGATGCAGGACCAGCCCAGATCTTCCATCTCTATTTTATCCTACCTTTCCCTTCCAATCCTACGTGGTCCTACTGAGGGACACCAGAGCTCCAAGGACCGTCAGATGTTGATAGTGAATACAAGTTGAACCATGGAACTTTTTGTTATTATATACTTGAATGGACGATGGGTCTGAGGATTTCAGTATTAATCAGTCATTTTAGAATCTCTGGTGTAGCCCTTCACTTTCTGAATGTTTTTCAAAGTCATTTTAGTCTTTCAAATTCCCTGCATTTGAATACACAACTGCCCTCCGTGCACCCTTCCCCTTCCCAAATAGAATGCCATCTTTCTGAAAGGAAGGACTGTTCCATTCACATCTCTGTATCCCCAATATTCGGCAGCTAGGTGGCACAGTTGAAAGGAGTGCCAGGTCTTGAGTCAGGTAGACCTGAATTCAAATTTGGCCTCAGATGTGTGTTTGTTTATCCTTCGTTTTTGAAGAGGACCATGGGGTCAGTAACGTCAACTTGCAGTTGACTTTGATTTGAGTGAGGGAGGCTGTGCAAGGTCACCAGCCTCACTTTCTCCTTCAGAGCCATCTGGATCCAGTGACCAGATATTCATCAGGATGACTGGAGATGACCCAAGAAGCAATGGGAGACCCTGGCCTTTAGACTAAGGCCTTTTCAGGTACTCATAGGACAGTAATGCCCATTGAGTGAATAGGCCTCTTTAAGAAGTGAGTCAAGGGATTGTCCCTGTAATTAGAAAAAGAAAAAAATCAATCTGAGAGGGAGAGACCCTCGGGCTTGCTATTCCAAAGAGAAACAGCTGCCATTGACATTCACTCCCAGCCAGGAGGGCCCAAAATACAGCCATGAAGTAGAGTTGGGGCAGGGACCTATTGCCTCAGAGTGAACTGGGCTTAAGGTTTGGGGCTTAATACATACTTACTAGCTATATGACCCTGGGCAAGTCCCTTAACCCTGTTTGTCTCTGTTTCCTCATATGTAAAATGAACTGGAGAAGGGAATGACAAACCACTCTACTATCTTTGCCAAGATAACCTCAAGTAGGGTCACAAAGGGTCTAACATGACTAAATCAACAAAACAACAATGAATACCTACTATATAGCACAATGCTGGCATTTTGCAAGCACTTAATAAATGTTTGTCTAAGTGAATTGAATATTTCTGGTGCTCTTCCATTTTAACCTTGCTCTTCTCTTTCATCTCCTTTTACTATCACTTTCCAAGAATTTTTTTTGTGGTCAGACTTACTTTGAATGCAGAAAACACAGCTTAATAACTTCCTCTCCTCCCTAGCAAACAATGTCTTCTCTAATTCTCAGAGAATAGTGCAAAACCTCTTGATTTCATTGCATTGACATCTTTCCCCAGCCTCCAATGAACCGAACTTTAACTTTTTTTTTTTTTTAACAAACACCGCTAACTTCATTGATTTACTTTGGGTTTTTTTGTTGTTTTTTGGAGGGGTTTTTTTTGCTCTTTGGAGGGGGAAGGTAGGGCAATTGGGATTAAGTGATTTGCTCAAGGTCACACAGCTAGTTTTTTGTGTTAAGTGTCTGAGGCCAATTTTGAACTCAGGTCCTCTTGACTCCAGGGCCAGTGTTCTATTCACTGCAACATCTAGCCACCCCAACTTTACTCATTTTCACAATATTTTCCTCCACTGAATTTCCACCTACAGTCATCCTAGTGTGGTGGACAGCAAGCTGGCCTCTGAATCAGAAAGCCCTCAATTCTAATCTGACCTTTTATACAGACTGACTGGGTGACTCTGGACAATTCACTTAAACTCTCAATGCCCCCAAAGCAATCTTCTCAAACTATAATGTGTAGGCCAGGTAATCTATGTTGGCTTAGTGAATTTCCTTACCAGTAAATATCTCTACCAGTGACACCATAAGTGTGGTCCAAAATTTTACTACTCATGCCTCATTATGAAAGTGACCCTGAGTTCCTCAAGCCTGTGCCAAGCAAGTATAAATTCTGTTGGGTCTTACCAGTCTGAAAAAGCTTAGCATAGAGACCCACTGGTGGATTTGCATATCTGCTACCCAGAACCTAGCAAATGTATTTCCAAAAAAGTTCACCCTGGGAGGATTGACCATCAGATAAGGAAGTTTTTTGACTGGGGAAACTCACGAAGCAATCTCTTTAAGATGTGGAAGGGCTGGGATCAGCATTCCTGAAGGGAATGCCTATAGTGATGGAATCACAGATGTCTTGGAGTACTGACTATCTTTGGACAAGACCGTAATTCAAATAAATACTAGTTTTCATTCTCACAGTCTCACAGTAATATTTATTGGTCCTTCCCATTTTTTTTCCTAGATTCATCAAGGGACCTTTATAGATTTCCTAGACAAGTTGTTTTGAGGTATTTTATCACCTTGCCCCACACCTGACCAAACTGTTCCTTGGACTTCCTAGAAAGAACAGAGAATAAAGCTTTAAAACACACACACATACAACACATACACACACACACACACACACACACACACACACACACACACACCCTCATCCTTTCACTTTTAACTTTGGATGGTTTCTTCTATCTTGAAAAACACTAAACTAGCTGAGTTCAAGTCCTGCATATGACATAAATATACTTGGTTGTGTCACCAAGTTAAGTGATTTCCTCTCTCAGGGATTCAGGCAGTTCTCTGAGGTTATAAGATTAGGGACTATCACTGTAAGAGAAGGTATTGACCTACATTGATAAAAGGAGTTTTCTTCTCCTGAAACCCCTAAAGAATGAAATCACAGGTCTGGTTTAAAAGAAAAAAAGCACAAGTGCCAGCTCAAGAGGCAAGGCAGGGAGCTGTGAGGTGCTTCCAAAGCATCGTGTGTAATGCTGGCACCCCTCCACCCGACCCCAGGTGGGACAGCTTCTCCTTCTCTTCCCTTTCCTCCCAGTACTTAGTGCAATTTTCTTTTCATTACACCACATGGCTTTTGACTTTATCGTTATCAACAAGGGAATATTTTTGTTGTTGTTCTTTGGGTTTTTTTTGTTTTTTTTATTACAAACTTCACAACAATTAAGAAACACGAATATTTCCAAATACAGAGAACAGAAAAAGGACTGTCTGTGAAAGTTAGTCTCTATACATATAATTTGTTTTTTAAAGTATGTATCAGATTTAACACCATAAAAATGTGCTGCTTGTCTATTTCCCCTTCTGACCTTCCTTTCACTCTGTTCTGTGTTTTCAAAATATTTCATTGGCTCCCTTTTCTTTGTTTTTTTATCTCTATTACTCTACCTTCCTCCCTCCCCACCCTGACACCTCTCTTTGCATAAAAAATAAAGGCCCTCCCTAGTAACAAATAAGAATAGTCAAACAAGACAAACCCACACATTGGTCATGTCTGAAAATATGTGTCTCATTCTGCTCCTGCCATTCATCACCTCTCTCCCAAGTGGTGGGAAGGATGCTTCATCATCAGTCTTATGGAGTCACGATTGGTCATTGCATTGATAATCTTCAGGTGGAAAATGAGGTCATGTTTGTCCTTCATTGAAACAAGAAAAGTCAATGCCTGGCCTGCTCTTACATTTGTAACAATCATATTGAGCAGATGACAAATATTTGGAACCAATTCAGGAATAATTTGTTCTGTATTATAAAAAGCCCGGGAACTTTCCAAGTAAAGTATGGCAGAGTGATTTCTTTTTGTTTTGTTTCATTTTGTTTTTTGTTTTGCTTTGTTTTTGAGATTATAGCTCCCTTTCTCACCCAGGCTAGTAGTAAAGATGCCCAATCCCACTTCTCCATCAGCTTAGAGCTTTATCCTACTGCATTTCTGCCTTGGGTCAATTCATCCCTTTCCATAGGCAACCCCAAAGTCCCTCATTCTCAGGGGCTCCTTATACTTTTGTCAAACTTAGGGTGGATAACTGATCAGCTTTTGCCCGTATGTATCTCAGAACTCTTGAACTTAAGCTATTGAAATAACCTCAGCCTCCCCGGTAGCAGGTCTCATAGACTTGCTCCATCATGCCCAGCTAGGATGACTTAATAAGATTTATTATGGCTGTGATGCAATGAAGACTACAAGAAGATGGATAAGGCTGTATGCCATATCTAACCTCATTGATCCCCCATCCAAAATCTGATCAGCCCTGTTTTGTGTGACTTGTCTCTACAGAGATATTCAGGTAAGTCTCTGTATCCCACGCAGACAATTTACACATCTGTCTATTGACACATGTGAAGTAGTTACATTTAAATGAAACATACTGACATATCTGCCTGCCCCTGTCAGACAGACAGGAATCAATAGCACTATTTTTACCATTCCTGGGAATTAAGACTTTCAGTGAATCAGGATAATTATCTTTTATGGTCCTACATCTGATTTACCTAGGAGGCATAACCCAGCTTGAGTCTCTCACTATAAAATAATAAAGCCCAGTACAACCTAAACATTTTTTATTATGATAGAGCTCCAGAGTTGCTCTTCCCCTAAGTGATGCCTGGCCCATGCCTTGGTCTGGCAGAAGTCATATAAAAGCTTTACAATTCACTTATATCAATCAATCAATCAACAAATGTATATTGAGTACCTACTGTGTATCGAGAGAGCCCTAGATGCTGTGGAAGGTACATACAGTAAAGCAGGAAGCAGAATCTCAGGCTTCAAGGAGCTTTTGATCTAGTTACGGTGATACTGTATCCAAACAGTTCTCAGAACGATTTTCAATTTAATTTTTTTGGAATGATACCAAAGAACTGGGCCATGTTTTAAAATGCCTTCAGTGGTATTTTGACTTGAATGTACTAAAAGGATATTTTTTGTGCTGCTATTTTAATTAATTTCTTTATTTCCCTCTCTCCCACAGATAATTTCCAGGATCAGATGAAAAGAGAACTAGCGTACCGAGAAGAAATGGTACAACAGTTACAAATTGTAAGATATATCTCTTTCTACTTCAAAAAATATTTCTTGATTTGTTTTGGTTTTGACATCTAGATTTCTGCTCTAAAACACTTTGGTCCACTTTCCTCACAACTGGTTTGAATGCTAATTACCTTGAGATTTACTTAGACACAGGGCAAGCAGATGTGTCAGTATGTTTCATCTAAATGTAACTACTTAACATGTGTCAATAGACAGATGTGTAAATTGTCAGTGTGGGATACAGAGACTTACCTGAATATCTTATAATTTGTATAACACAAACCCTAGGACTTTTCTTACAAATATAATCCTTAGTGTATGCATATATGTCCATTAAATTCATATTAAGGATGATGACAAGAAACAAAGGATTTCAGAATGAAATATGTAACTCCATTCTTAATTTACTTATGATAATCATTCTTATAATTTTATAATACCCAAGACCTACTTGTATAGTAACAGTATTTAGCATATAGTGCCTAATACTAGTAGGTGCTTAGTACATATTTATTGACTGACTGATAATAAGCAAATAAGGATTATTTTTCTAAAGTCATTACCCTCCCTCTCTGAAACTTTTTTCTGATACAGATCTCTTTCTACCTGGTATTTTTCAGCAGTGCTTATAAGACAATTTCCCAAGATTGTCATTTTTCATCTACAAAATAGGGAAAATATTTCTCTCCCTAAAAGTTTGTAAAATATACTGAACTACACAGATAGTATCCTAGTCTTTTTTAATGTTCAGGGCATAGCAATCAGCATTATTTATTTATTTGTTTGTTTGTTTATTGCTTTTTGGAGGGGGAAGGCAGGGCAGTTGGGGTTAAGTGACTTGCCCAAGGTCACACAGCTAGTTTTGTGTATGTGTGTCAAGTGGCTGAGGTCGAATTTGAACTCAGATCTTCCTGACTCCAGGACTGGTGCTCAATTCACTGCACCACCTAGCCACCGCAATCAGTATAATTTATGTTGCTTACTATTTTGAGATTTAAAGTTTATCCAATATGTCTTCTTCTTCATACCATGATCTGTATGTATATATCTATTTGAATGGTAATCTATTAGCCTGCCTATCTATCAATCTATTGACCTATGCATCCAGCTTGATTTTTCTAAGAGGAACATTTATTAGCATTTTCTGCATCTGTGAAACTGTTTTTATATTAATGGAGATTCTTGAGTTTAATATTATAAACAATCTCATTTTATTTTCACATTTTGAGGGTCATTTCAAAGATGGTTGTAAGTTAGAGTTGCATGAACAGTCTTACTAATGTCATCACTGACCCAAAACACTCAGAATTTCAGCCAGATCTGCACATCTCTAAATAGGTACCTATCTTTTATACAGGCTCCTTCATCTCTCTGCTTTTATTTCTGAATTATGTTTATTTGCTTTTATGTGTGTGTATATGTGCGTGTGTGTATAGCAAAAAGGACTTCCTCTTTTTTAGTTAATAACCATTCTTTAGGGAGCACAAATCAATCTATTTGTGGCACTTTTGCCTTTATATCCTAGGAAACAGCACTTCTAACCTGATTTCTCATCCAGAATATCCTTGTTTGTCTCCTTTAGTCAACCTGTTGAGTTGTAAATTTACATGGAAGACTTCGGGAAAATTTCAGATTCTCAAGAATCATCATTTAGGTGTTACTGTTTTCTTGGTTCAGGAGGGAGGGTTCTGGGATTAAGAACTTAGTTATTGCAAATTCCACTATGCAAAGCACCATTTTTAGAGCCACAGAAAGGAAATTACCACCCAAGTGTAGGTTTGATTACAAGCACAAAAAGCATTAAAACCACATTAAATATGAGAATAAAAAGTAGAAATAGAGTTCTCGTTGCCACTGACCAAGCTGCCTAATGTCACTTATGTAACTTTAGTGTTTGTCTTCTGCAGCTATTTATTTTTAATGGAGATAACATATCACTGAGGCTGTAGAGAGCTATTATTGTCAGAAGAAAAAAATACAAAGTTCTTTAAAATTCCTGGAATGCATCCATGTGACCTTGGGCAAATCACCTAACCCCAATTGCCCTACCTTCCCCCCTCCCGGAAAAAAAATTCCTGGAATGTGAATCAAGGTTTTATCACTAAGAATTTGCAATGCATTCTTTTGCAAAGAATTCTGCAGAAATTGACTTCTACGTTTTGATAAGTATTATTCATCCAGAATAGTTAGCAAATTACTCCTGGTAGTAAAGGAACATTTTGGGGGAATCCTTATGAGCCATTAGAATCCCAGTTAGGGCTCTAAAATATTGCTACAATGCACTATTACAACCAGAGCCAAATTTGGCAAAGGTTCGTAGTAGTCGCCACTCCTCATCAGTATCCTGTCATACCCTTACTGGAAAGAGGGGCTCATTCCCAAAGCTAGAGGGCCCTCTTGGGAGCCTTAGGGTTTCCCACATAGTAACCTACCTGAATTGGCCTTTCTCAAATCAGGCTTCAAGCTCTGACCCATTGCTGTCTCTCTGTCTCCAGATGAGATTTTTCTTGTCCAGTCTCCCATTTTCCTAGGGTTCTGCCCTCTGCTAGGTGACAGGCCCCTAATATGTAAAAACATGTTTAACATATTAATAATGTTATATGTAATACCTATCCTAAATAGCATATATCCACCTTAATAAAGGCCAATCCAAATGTTTATTAAGCTTATCTTATTTATTATCTTTGAAAGTCAATCAAAAAGGCAGCATTACATCGTGGATAGCGAGCTAGCCTCTGAGTCAGGAGGATCTGAGTTCAAGTCCCACTCCTGACATGTACTGGCTGTCTGACCCTGGCCAAGTCACTTAACCTCTCAATTCTAGAGGCAACTAACTAGTGAAGACTCTAAGTTGCAGAAAAATGAGTGATCTACCTTGGAAAAGGAAACTTCTTAAGTTTCATGCAGTCGTGAAATTACAGCTGTGGTCCAGTATACAGCACACTGTGCTAAAAGTACCAAAAACAAACAACAGCAGCAGTGCAAAAAGCAGTCCTTGCCTTCAGTGAGCTTACAGTCTACTTGAAAATGCCCTGATGAGGAACACTTCAGACACTGAGGGGAAGTGATATCACAGCCAGCTACCATGTCCATCCACTCATAGCTATCGACCAATGAATCAGGACTATGTGATATCAGCAAACTATTGCTCATATAAATTATCTGGCCTCTGATCAATTGGCAGAGGGAAATACCCTGTACCTCCCACAGTGCCCGAGGAAAATCTAAGTCATTTTGTGGCTATTAATAAATTATCAGGCTTTAAAGTTGCTAGCTTTCATCTTCCTTGAATCATTGCACTCATAAGTGAATATAGTTACCATGAGATTATGTCTGACCTTTGAGGCTAGAATAACTGAGTGCAAATCCTCTTACAGTTAGTGAGTATTTTGCTAACTCAGAAAAGGGCCAGTTCTTTATATCCTTAAGATGATACAAAAGCACAACTTAATTCCATTCAGTGGGAATTCAAATATGTAAATCCCTCCAAATTCTGTGAAGATTTCTAAGGAAATCTGCACTATATTGTTACACTGTGTTCATTTTATTCAAAAATCACATCCAGAACACTAACTCTGCTTTATTCCATTAGGAAAATAAGAAGTGGTGACCATGATAATCAAATGAATCATATGATGTCATGGTTTACATATACAGAGTTAGATTAATAGTTTTTACATCTGTTCATTTATGAATTAAAAATTTGCTAGGATTCAATTCTAAAATGTACAGATCAAAGTAGATGTTGAAAAATATTCTGGAAAAATAATTTTTAGATGCTCATAACTTTCATTTCTAAACCAGATTTGTCAATGAAACAAAACAAAAGCAGAACAAAATATTTTTCCTGAGGTCTAAATGTAGAAACTGGAAAACTAAAACAACTTTTGGGTAAAAATTATAATATTTTTAAAAGGTTTATTTACCCATTCACAAATGGTATAATGAAAATTCACTTTGCTTTTAAAAAAATAATAAATAACACATATTAGAATTGGAAACAAGAGAGGACAAGTTGAATCCCAGCCAATGGCCTTTTGATAAAGGTCGTTTAATGACCTGAACATCCATCCATCCACATATATACATAAATATGTGTAAGCATATATATGTAATACACATGTATGCATATATATTGCAAATGTATGTCTATTATATAGTTATCCCTTCTACATTATGACTTTCCACATCATGGTAATAATATATCGCAGATCAGTATAAGAAATTAAATGAGAATTTTTGGAAGCTTTGTGGAAACTTCAAATGCCATGCAAAGGCCAGCAGGTAACACAGAAAAAGTTTAGAAACTCAGAAATACATAAAATATATATATATATATATGGTATAGCATGTCAACCCAAATTTTGCAACAAGGTACTGTAAACACCCTATAAAAGGAAAAGAAAAATTCAGATTTCTCTGGTATGAAGGGAGGGGCAAAAAAATGTGCAGGATTTTTCCAGACCATAAGGGTGCTACATCCCTAACCCCCATGAGGTAGAAGAAATAACTCTATATGTATGTATGTATGTATATTGTGTGTATGTATGTACATAGACATATATGTGTGTACGCGTATGTATATTGTGTGTGTGCATATGCATGTGTATATATGTGCGCATATACTTGTGTATATATCATAGACAGACAGACAGAGATAGATAGATAGATAGATACATAGATACATAGATACATAGATAGATAGATACATAGATAGATAGGTAGGTAGGTAGGTAGACAGATATCTTCTAACAAAAGCTAAAATATTTGATTATTTGCTTGCTAATTTGGTGACAAGTGTTTAAAGCACATCTCTTTGCATTAGCTACTCCTGTAGGTTTGTTAAGGATATGCGACTTCTCCAATAAAGTTCTTGAAGGACGTTGTAAAACTGCAATGCAGAGCACATGATAAATGGCTAAACCAAAATACACATGTACTGAACTTGCAGACTTGCTCCAGAGATGCAAGTAGGCTGAGGAAATGGGTTGGTCTCCAAGTGCCCTCTGCTGTTCAGCCAGGTAGCTGCAGTTTCAAGCAGCCAGGAAAAGCACAAATCTCCAAGTTCTTCATTAAAAGCCTCAATTAAAATAATGTTCAATCAATAGATTTAATTCTGATGTTTCATTCACTGTGGACCTGTAAAAAAGCAGTTTACAACTTCCTGACTGGGGGAGTGGAGTAAGCGTCTCATCCCTAGGAGAATGGATATGTGTCTTTCCTGTTGCTATAGGAGCTGGGGCTGGCCACAGACCAGCTCTCCCACGATAATGCCTTAGCTTGGAGATCCTCCAGCACCAACTGGTGGGAAGTGGCCCAGGTTTCTGCCAGTTCAACACAGAGGAGTTTATATTTGTTTTGTTTTGTTTTCAGATGGAAGTAGAAGGACTTCTTTTGCACAGCTGGACTTAGAGACTGATCTGAAGTTAAATCCTGTCCCTGACACTTAGCTGTATGACTTTGGGCAAGTTAAACTAAAATAGCTCTTTGGGCACTTTATCTTAGTTAAGAGGTTCCTAGAGACGAACTAATTCTTTAAGTTTCATTTCCAATCAGAAGGAAACTCTTCCTGGGCAATTGACTTGATAGGTAGCTCCTGACTTCCTTACCTACACTCTCTACCTTCTCCACGCCACCCGTGATTTTGGTGGCATAGGGAACTCCTAGAGAGGAAACTCCTTCTACCAATGTAGATGATCAACTGTTTAGATGATCAACTGTTTAGTGATTTATGATCTTAGAGAACTGACTAGGGTCTCAAGAAGTCAGATGACTTACCCAGGGTCATACAGCCAGGTTGTGCCAGAGGCAGGCTCTGAACCTAGGTCTGGGGCAGCTAGGTGTCAAAGTAGATATTGTGTAGAACTTGAAGTCAGAAAGATCTGAGTTCAGATTCTTCCTCAAAAACGTATTAGCTGTGTAACTCTAGGCAAGCCACTCAACCTCTCTTTTCCTTCATTCCTTCATCTGTTAAAAAAAATGGGGGATTAATAATAGCATCTACAACATGGGGTTGTTTTGAAGATCAAATGAGTTAATACATGCAAGCTTTTTACAAACCTTAAAGGACTATATAAATGCAAGTTATTATTATTACTATTATTAATACTATTACCATCAATATTTATTAATATAACTATTGTTCATTATTATTGACATTACTATTTGTCATCAACACTTTGACTGCTCTTATTCATCATTATCATCACCATCTTCTTTATTCTGAGGATGGCTCTCTCTCTCTCTCTACAAATACCCTCTAGCTCTGGATTTCTAAGACAATTGCTCTAAGTAAGACTGGCAGGTAGTAAGCTTGCAATATGCCACATCCTTTTCCAATGATTCTTCGTCCTAATTTTCTATCATACATCTACCAGGTAATCCCTGAATACTTCATTACAGAGGTCCACTCTTTGTCCTCTCTCTCCCTGTGTGAAATTGAACCAAACTCAGAGTATTGAAATAGGACAATTCTTGTGGTGAAGAACCTGCTGAGGAAGTATTTATTTTTCCTCTTAATACCCCCCAAACCTCACACTTTTGCTCCACCCAAAGATGTTGGGGTTTTCAGAAATTCTAAGACAGGATTTTATTCAGGTTCTCTTTTTCTTGCCAATCTTGGGGATTTGGAGGCTTTGCAAAATGAAAAGGGACATTTCCCAAATGACCACAGTGGTGAGGATTTCCCTGCAATGACTGGCTTACAACAAACCTCCTGGATCCTTAGCATGCTAAGCAGGGCCTTCCATGCTTAGCATACACCTGGATTTTTACAACCCAAATAGCCTTGGTGAACCAAAGCATCACAGACTCGTGATGTGTTCGTTTGTCATCTGTGACATTGTAATGATGAGTCAGTGTGAGCCACAACTCTTAATTCGTGGTTGCTTAAAAACAGCAGAACAATGAAACCCACAGCAGACTAAATAGGAGAAACCAAGACTGAAGACACTGGTTCCATTCCTGGATTCTTTAAGAGCCCACATGCTTACTCCCTATAGCTTTTTCCTTTAGAAAGATTGTCTTTCTTCCTGCTTGTCCTTCCATCTTCATGAAATATTTTATTGCTGCCTTGGAAAATTTATCCCTATCTGGATCTAAAATTGTTAGTCTTTGAAGAAACTTTCCTGTGCTTGAAGATGACTTCCTGACCTTGGGTGTAGAAATTGGAAGCTAAGTCCTTAAGAGAAGGGGTTTTCTGTAAAGATATAGGTAGCAAATACTAAAAGCAAAGCTATACTTTTTTTTAGTACATTTTTAAACTCAAAATTTTGCGTTCTTTATGTTTCCTACGTTATCTTGTAATATGTGTACAGAGTCCCACTTAAGGTCATATTAAATCACACATCGAAAGAAAGAAGAAATGGCCCCTAGGCTTTAGGAAATTATAATATATGATGATCCAGGAAACTGAGATTCAAAACCTTCTCTATCTATGTGTGGGATGGGTGAAGTAACTAGGGTGGACCTGTGTTAAAATGCTTTCTATAGTTCTTCTATCAAGATTATCCCCTGAAATATGGGACCAGAACAATATACTTTTATACATTAAAATATGAATAATTAATGACACTACCATCTATCCCCTCTGCTAGATACATGCTCCCATGGCCAAAGACACATGTATCCACATATATGTGATTTAGATTGTACATACGTGACTATAAATTTCAGAAGGGCACCCTTCTCTTTTCTCAACCCCATGACAAAGAGTAGTTTTATTTGCTTTTGGTTTTCACTGAGATGAAATCATTGATAAAATTGACTGTTTCCATCAAAATTTGCTTATGGATGATTGTTTATGAGTGTAGACACAGTCTCATCTCCAGACATCACTGATCATTCATTATCCCCATCTCACTAGGGATCTTATGCATCTCCTCATGGACTGAAAGGCCTGGCCATAATTACGTTTCCTTTATACACTATTTGAAATATAAAATAAAGATTTCACAAGCAGGCAAAACATGCACAGATCTGTAGTTTGATTAAATAATTTTTCCCTTTTTCTTCCTTCTCCACCATCATAGTTACCTTCCCTTTTCTCTTCCACTTTTTGCTCCCCAACAGAATGTAAGCCCCTTGGAGGCAGGCACTGTCTTTCTTTTTACTTGTATTTATATCCCCAGCACTTAGGACAGCGCCTAGCACACTGTAAGCGCCTAACGAATGCTTGTTGACTTAGCTGGTTTGACTTTCCTTTCCTCTTTATACATACCACGCAAATTTCATATTACTCGCTGGAAGGAATAAATCACAATATGAGCTGAAAGTTGACTCTAAATCCTTTAGTGAATTGCCATGTGTACAGGGGACAGCTTACTACACAATTGGATTTTGGCATTGACATACTTTTTTATGCATACATATTTATTTTTAATTGTAACCTTTTTTTTAATTTTCATAGACTTGTTTATTTACTTTTAGTTTACAAGATTCAGTTCCACAATCTCTTGAGTTTCAAATTTTCTCCCCTTGCTTCCCTCCCCCACAGCCATGGCGGCATGCAATCAAGTACAGGATCTGCAAATACTTTCACATTGTACAATAGTCTGGTTGTATAGAAGGATTGTAACCAATGGAGTGAACAATGGGAAAAAAGAAAGAAAATCAAACATGAGAAAGAATGATAGCATGTAGATTGCTTCAGTCTCCATTTAAACTCTGATCTTTCTAGATCTTTGTCTGAATGTAGACATCTCCTTCCATCCTGAGACTTGTAGAGTTTTCTTATAATTGTGCATTGCCGAGAAGAGTCCAGTTTATCAAAGTTGGTCATCACACATACGATGTATCTGTGATTGTGTACAAATTTTTCCTGGTTCTGCTCTTTTCACTTAGCATCAGTTTGTATATTGAGCCATACTTTTTTTAAAAGTGATGATAAATGAATACATCCCTTAAATTCTTTTTGTATAATAAGCTAGAAAGTTAAATTGAGCCTCTGAGTGTAAAAATAGTGATCACAGTTGTTTGTGGTATAAAAAAATACCCATTATTCTTAATTTAATTAGAAAAGTAAACACAGAGATGCCTTAGATAAGAAGAGGAATTTATTCCCTTTCTCTCGGGAAGAAAGGGGTGCCCCATGAGATGATGTCTTACCC